>CAKKXW010000004.1:4979990-5196479 GCA_920937365.1 Sphaerophoria rueppellii | reverse complement strand
TAAATTGAGAAATATTGTTTGGTTTGTTTGAGATTTGTGTGCTGAGTGGAAATGTAGGTAATTTATGGTCAGGAGGTTTATTTTCATGGTTGATCTTTTTCATTCTCGAATTTTTATACCAGTGTATAAATTTTTAGAATAAAATAGAAACGAATAGAAATAAAAAAATTCCACATATTTTGATTCTTTTGATTTTTTGTGTTCAAAAAAAACCATTGTAGAATAACAACAGGACCTTGTGTATGGGTTTCAATATACATTTTGATTTCATGAGCAAATTAATCCGCGTTTTCAGTTGAATTTTCTCCAGCAAAATCGGCGTACATATCACATTCCCTTGAAGAAACTGACGGTTGCATATCCAAAGAGTTCGTATTTGGTTCAATGGTTGGAGCTAGGGACTTTATAAAATCGTACATTTTAGTCTTCTCTGCTGCTTGTAATAATCTTATGTTCTTGCATGGCGGATATTAGAACGTAGCGGTCTTGAATTTTAGCTTGATCTCAGGGTAAAATAAAGTCATAAGATAATGTTTCACTTTTCCTTTGAATTCAGTTAAATTGAATGAATCCGTTTCACCCAGGGTGCATGTCGTCTCTTTAAGGGGAGTCAAGAACATAACAATTTCATTCAATTAATTAATTATTGTTGATCTCTTGAATTCGTTGCAGCTGTTGTTTCTGCTGTAGAACATGCACAATATCTGGCATATTTTCTTGAATCGATTTGCACATCTCAAACCTTACGTTCTATATCTTTATGATTTCATTTGAATCTTAATATTTAAAAATGTACTCATTGAAACAAAAAAAATCTTATTTTATAAAAAAAAAAATGCGGAAAACCAAAAATTATTACTGAAAATAATTCATTCATGGCTTGAGTTCTTCTTTCATACCTCAATTTTTGTTTTAATACTCAAAAACATAGTCAACATCCCACCCTAGAAAGGTTTTACAATATATTATCCTGAAAGTAGTAGATCGCTTGGTAATAGGTAGAAGTTCAGATATGTCATACAAAGATTAACAATACTTAAAATGTCCTTACAAAACTGCATTCTCTACCAACCGGTAGCAGGTATTCCCACGACATAATCTTCGTCAATCACTACTTTGTATTTAGGTGCCTATACAAAAATACCTAGCCTACATTTAATGTATGCATTCATTAATAAATCCTTTCTTTAATTAATGAGAAAAATAATGTTTCCAGTGCGGATTATAATATTTATGACTGAAAATCCGGCCACCTAACTCGTTTATAAATATTTTTATTCATTAAATTGTAACCCATACAAAGCCTACATCTTTCTTTTTTTTCTTCGTAGAGAAAAAAAAATGAAACATCCAATCAATTTTACCCGAAAACTCGAACATGATTGAGTAAGTACAAGCAAACAAATTGCTTGTGAATCAATTTGACTTGAAATGATCGAAAACGAAAAATATTTACGAGTTTCCTCTGCTTGCTTGGTTTGACTTACAAGCCTTTTTACTTATGAATCAATTTGTTCATAAATAAGGGTTGCAAACGAACGAGTATGAACAAGCACACAAGAAAAAGTTGGACGTGTTCGAACTGTTCAAACATACTCATTTTAATCTCTGGTGTATACCTACTCATTGAAAAAAAAAAAAAAAAACACAAAATGTTTTTTTTTTTTCACTACAAACAAGCATTCGAGGTAAAGTAACTACCTACCCTTGCGGGATAACATGTGAAAAGCATCAACCTGAAATTGCATATGGCACCACGAATTCCATTTAATTTTTAAAACAACTAAATACCCCTAGAAATCTCCACATATTTAAAACTATAAAAATTTCAAAAGCAATAACAAATCGAAAAAATATATGTCTCTTTTAAATATATATTAAAATGTCCAAGTAGCAGTGATCATTTCAATACTTGATTTACTTACCTTAACCATAACCATAAACCAAAATTATTTGAATGTCCATCAATCTCTTTTCATAATTTTATAATAACAAAATATCAATATATTAATGAAAGAGCTCAAACGAGCTCGCTTGCTAGAACCAAATATTTGTAAAATTGCTCCAACTCTCTAACCCAATTTGCTAAGATCCCAAAAAGAGCTCAGGAGCCTATTTGGCTCCGAGCTGCAAAAGAGCTCGGGAGCCGGAGCCAAAAATATTGAAAAAAGAGCTCCGGCTCGGGAGCCTATTTGGCTCCGAGCTAAAAAAGAGCTCGGGAGCCGGAGCCAAAACTATTGAAAAAAGAGCTCCGACTCGGGAGCCGGAGCCAAGAATAATGAAAAAAGAGCTCCGGCTCGGGAGCCTATTTTGGCTCCGAGCTAAAAAAGAGCTCGGGAGCCGGAGCCAAAACTATTGAAAAAAGAGCTCCGACTCGGGAGCCGGAGCCAAAAATATTGAAAAAAGAGCTCCGGCTCGGGAGCCTATTTAGCTCCGAGCTAAAAAAGAGCTCGCGAGCGGGAGCCAAAAATATTGGAAAAAGAGCTCCGGCTCGCGAGCCTATTTGGCTCCGAGCTGAAAAAGAGCTCGCGAGCCGGAGCCAAAAATATTGAAAAAAGGAGCTCCGGCTCGCGAGCTGAGAGCTAAAAGAGCTAAAAAAGAGCGCTCGCGAGCGAGTTTTTCTGTACCCTGCACGAGTGTCGATCATCTTTAAATGAGATGATATAACAGCTATATTCTGTTGAAATGGGGACCATGCCGGGCCACAGAGACATTCCGGGAAATTGCAAAGCTGATGGGCCCGCCAAAATCAGAACACTTCTGCCCACTAAACGTCTGAAGCCTTTACTAAGGAATCTGACTGGTCCTTGTCAATGCGGAAATCAACAATCGGCCTGATTTCCACTTTGCGGCAAACCCTGGAAAAAACTTCTAGTCTAAGAGCCGCTGAAGACCGACCTACACCCATCTGTTAACCGGCTGAAACTTTTTCTTATGAAATTTAGTTTGAAAACATATATGAATATGATAGCTTGCCTAACGAAAAGTGTGCCAGGCTATATTAAATTTGACTTTATATTTTAATCAATTACTAACTCCTCCTTCACCCATATGTTAAAATAAAACGTTGTGCCTTATAGCCATATGTGTAAGTGAGCTTGAGACAAGAAAAAAATTGTATTGGAGAGGGGGGCCTATTCTCCCCGTTGAGCCAGGAGGGGCAGTTTTCTGAAAAATTGGCTTATTTAAAAAAAAAATATTAAAAATCAACGGCTTCATCTACAACAACGTGTATATACCTTTCTGCAAAGCCAAAAACTTAGGCTTTCATTTTGTATTTAAATTTAATTGTTTTAAATAATAGTTTTAGAAAAATTAATTTTCAAACTTAAAATTTTGAAAAAAAAAAATTTTCTTAAATTTCGAACTAAATTTTTCAAAATTTTATGTTATTAAGTACTAATTTTGTTTTCAACATTCAATGCTGTTTTTAATTTTTAGTCGAAAACAGTAAACCGAATTGAAAAATACCTTGCCATTGTCGAGATATAAAGAAAAAAACAAAATCACTTTTTGCTTTTAAAAAAAAAACTTTTTTTTATTCAAAATTATTGACAGTATTGAATGTTGAATGCAAAATAAGTACTTAATCACATGAAATTTTGAAAAAAATTAACTAAAAATTTAACAATTTTTTTTTTTTTGCAAAATTTTGAGTTTGAAAATTATTTTTTCTAAAACTATTATTTAAAACAAATAAATTTAAATACAAAATGAAAGCCTATGTTTTTGGCTTTGCAGAAAGGTATAACACGTTGTTGTAGATGAAGCCGTTGAATTTTAATATGTTTTTAGAAAAAAATTAGCCAATTTTTCAGAAAACTGCCCCTCCTGGCTCAACGGGGGGAATAGGCCCCCCTCTCCCATACAATTTTTTTCTTGTCTCAAGCCCACTTACACATATGGCTATGTGGCACAAAGTTTTATTTTAATGTATGGGTGAAGGAGGAGTTAGTAATTGATTAAAATAAAGTTAAATTTAATATAGCCTGGCACACTTTTCGTTAGGCAAGCTATCATATTCATATATGTTTTCAAACTAAATTTCATAAGAAAAAGTTTCAGCCGGTTAACAGTTGGGTGAAGGTCGCCCTTCAGCGGCTCTCCTACTATTCCAAATCGATTTGAGATCGGAGCGGCAAAAATTATTTTGGCGGTGAATAAGGGCAAAACGAAATTCAATATGTATCCATATGTTAGCCCCAAGGAAGGACAACAAATACCGACGATTCGCACAGAACGTCACAATACATATAGACGTCGACCTTGGCTATTAACAAATAAGGCAATAACACAAATACCAGATCATACGAAGCAATTGAGTGATTAAGCCTTCTCTCGATCAACTCAGGTAAAACTATGTGACACTCTCATCATATTTGTCCTGCTGTTTTGTCCACAAGCATGAACACGGATGGTTAGGACATGTATAGCGAATGGAAAACAATGCTCCGGCTCGTAGAGTCTTCGAATCCAACCCGGAAGGACGTCGCAGAAGAGGAAGACCGCGACTCAGGTCTCAGGTGCAAAACTGGAGACAGCTAGCTAGGGACCGAGCTGGCTGGCGCAGATTATTAGTTGAGGCTCAAGTCCACGACGAACTGTAAGGCAACCATAAGTAAATTGATTCTTTCAATCATTTGAAAGTCTAAACTTGAGAGGAAACATAATTGATATACCTCTTCCGAACAAAGCGAAGTGCATGTACGGTTCCTTCAACCAAAATTCACTATACTCCGGCTCACCTTTCTCCTTGTTATGATGTTATGAATTGTTTAGGTCGCAGCTATTATAGGAAACTTTAATTCTTTTCGTTCATTCTCAAACCAAGTTCCTTCGGGAAATAGTAGGTAATGGGAAATAGAGGTATGGTCACGAACAAACCGCTTCTGTTTTTAACCTTCTGGAGACACCTGGGACTATCTTGAAATTTTGCGTGCCGAATGTAGAAACATTTCTCCTCTTCACTGGCTGTCAAAAAAGTTGACGCATCAAACTGTATACTAGCGTTGGTGAACCTCCTTCCAAGAAGCTGCAAATAAATTGAGATGCTGGTTGCTTTGTAATAGAGAAGCACTTCGCTTAGCTCCCAAATGTCTATGGATCCCGCACTAATGGTCTCTCAATTCGGCGATAAATCAATCTGCCATGCTTTTAAGTTAAACCTAAATATTATCAACGATTAAAAAAAATAAATTGAGTGGCGCGACAGCTCTCGAAGAGCCAAGGCCTAAGTGGCTTACTCTCATCAACAATTCTCTAGGTGCGTATGAAGAATTGAGGGGACCTACAATTTAACGCCGATTCCGAACGGCAAAGTTGAGAAGCACTTTTTCATGACAGACGATACTCTTGGAAGTTTTGTCAGTTCTTCGCAAGAGGCAGTGCCCGTGAAAGATGAAATAAAAAACTGTGGGCGCGAGTAGGATTCGAACCCACGACGTTTTGCTTAGCAGCCAACACACCTAACCACTAAGCTACGGACACTATCAACGATTGATGCTTAGAAGTTTTTTCGATCAATATGAATTGGAATAGTTTTGTCGATTAAAAGTATGAAAGGTCACTGCTTTCTTCAAGATACTTTTTCAACTCTTCAAGATATTAAAACATCTTTAAAAGCTTCTTAATGCACGTGACCTTTCAAGAAAGCCTGGTGCTTTCCATTCGACTAAATAAATTCCCAACGTGTCCAAACACCAAAAAACAAACAAAACAAATTGTGTTTTCACTCCTACACACCGCCGCGCCGCGCCGCTCAGTCCACACGCGCATTATGATTCCGCACGGATTCTAAACAATTATTTGCCCCTAATCTAGCTCCGATAAATCAAACAGGTTGACATAATTTATTTTAAATAAACACCTGCCTCGGTGCTTAACAACAATAAAGCAATAAAAATGTTGTAGGCGAAAGTCGTTGTTCCATATCCTTTTTTTTCAAACCTTTTCTTTTCTTGGTTATCCTTCAAGAAGCTTTAAACTCTCACATAATCCCATAAAACAACCATTTCTTCTTTGAAAAGTTATCCTTTTCAAATATTTATCATTTATCCGGTGTGCGACACTTAACTTGGGCAAATTCACTTTGCAATGAAAACAAACAGTGCGAAGGCCTCCGTACCTCGTCTCCTGAAAATTCACTCAAAATATTTAAACTTCATAGTCGTCCTCGTCGTCTGGTCGTCATGGTCGTTGTCCTAAGTAAACTAATCATTTGCTAGGAGTAAATTTTGGTAGACGAACCGGCGAAAAAATTGAGAGAGCATAAAATTTATGCAAAAGTAAAACAAACGAAGTTTAACAGCATCACAGGACGAGATGGGATGTGGTGGACTGGGCCGAAACAGGGAAACAAATTAACGAAGGCAAATTTTAGAGTTCCTCCGTTGTCCTTTCAGTGGGCAGAAAAAGACCGACAGCAAATTAAATAAATGAAAAAAAAAAAACGGATGGCTCGTTTACACTAAGAGGGCAGGGCAAGACCGGTGATATGGAAAAAAACTAACTCAGTCGGTTGGTAGTTCAGGTTCTATCTAGGAATTTTTGTTGATATACTCCTTTTTTCGTTTGGGCGCTTTAATTTAACGCAACTATTTAAGCTTTAAGGTTGCACAGAGAACTCTTTAAAATTGTTTCAGAAATACAGAAAACGGGCCGCACTTCAAGAAGGGCAAGACAACGTTGTGAAAAAGACAGGAAAGGACCTTCAACACTATTGTGTTCTTAATTTTATAAAAGCCGAACTTTTTCAGGACTTGATACTGAAAAGCAAAATTCATTCCATACTCTAGATCCGAAGATATTTGAATCAAAAGAAATCGCCCAGTGGGGTCAAAAAGGGGCTTAATCTTTAAACGTGTATAAATCGGTCCCAAAAACTCGTAGAAGATTTCCGTTTTCAGTGGCTTATACATGAAAGAACACTGAAAAATAATTCTCAAACAATTCTTGCATGGAATTTAAAATTGTTGCTGGAAAATGCTTTGAAGCAAACAACAACTTCCCATAAGTCTGCAAGCATTATCTTTTCCCACTCCCCGACACGACCTTAAATCAAATTGATTTCGAAGAATCGCTAAATCCAATTACACGCGTGTTTAGGATCGTCACTTTCATCTCACTAAGCATTTTCAATTTAAAAAGTTCAATTCAAAGAAAACCCATCCCCTCATATACCCTAAGCTCTCATCTAAGGACGTTCCATTCCTTTGAATCACGCTTGTTATTGCAAAATTTTCATTTTCTCAAGAAACACTCTTTTTCGTTGATTTCTGTTCCACCTTGGATTTATTCCTTCCTAATTTCAAATCAAAGGACGACTCAAGGCGGTGTTATTCCACAAACAAAAAAAAAAAACAAGTGTTTTGCTTTTGCAATCTGTTTTCGATAGTTTACCTCCGACGACAACGTTTGAATAAAAATCGATTTCCTTGCAATAAGTTAGAGCTACCATCAAAACGAACACATAATTTCCGCCCTCCAATATCGGGCGAGCACCAAAGGTCCTGTCAGTAGTTATTTAGCTTCACAAACTAGATTGTGACCTGTCAGCTCTAGTCAAATAGAATTTGGATTTCATGTCAACGTAGCACATCGTCGAGCTAATTAAGCGCGTGTCGTCATAAATAAACTACTATGCCTCGCCTGCTTGACACTTACACTCAAAAGACTTATGCACCGAAGTCCTGTCCATTGTTTAGCATAATGGAAAACTATGTATCCTAGGCACTCCTCTGTGGATCTTTTCATGGCAGTGCTAGTAAATTGGCCACACAATATGCCTCCTTTCATCTTTCCAAAAAACAAAAACACAAGCAAAGTGAACAAAAACAGACACGAGCACCGAGCACCCAAAAATATGCTGGCTCAAGCATTGTGCACAAAAACTGACTAACAAAGTCCTCGGAAAGCGTTGCTGGCTTATTTACGGCTGCTTGTGTGAGGAGAGCATTTTTTTTTGTATCATTGTGCGTCGACGGGCGTGTCGTTGGACAAGGCATGAAGTGCCCTAGAGGCGATTTCATTTTGTGTCTGTTTTTTTCTTCTTGTGTCTTCCTGTGGCACATAACAAATGGAAGAATAGCAAAAACAAAAATAGGGAAAAACAATCTCAACGGAAAGCAGATTTTTTGATGTGAGATGAGCATTATTGTTCTTTTGGAGGCTTTTTGGGCTGAAATTTGAAATTATTGTTCACCTACTTAACTGTCATTGTGGATGGTAAACATATGCCATGTTGTAGTGGGTGAGAACTGTTTGTTTGCTTAATTTAAGAAAAATGGAGACATCTGTAGTAATTTAGGTTTGTTCGTTTGCATTTTTTCTTTGTTGACAGTGACAGTTGGGTCAATGACATTATGACATTTACTTTTTCTATGATTTGAAGAATAAACATTGACAATGCGAATGAAGTATAAATAATGGGACAGAAAATAAAAATTACGGCAGTCACAATGATTTAATGAGAAGAAGAAGAAATTTGTTCAACTGACAGAAAGCGATGCGGAACGACTGCACAGAGAGAAATGTCAAAAAGATTATGATTGCACTGAAACTGGAAGTGGAATGAAGATGAATAACGATGGGGAAATGAGGTGGAAATTGGATGAGGAAGTATCTGATTTGCCTTAAACAGTTTAAGGTTTGATACGTTTACCTTCCGTTACGTTATGTATACGTATGTAAAAGAAGGTAATGATCGTAATCAAAATCTAATAAATAATGTCATTGATACCATTAGCATAACATACAACTGTTTTTCGGCTTTATGCTTGACGTTTAATGTGTCAGCAAAAGTGACAATTAAAATTAATGGTGACACATTAATAGCGTCCAATGTGATCATTGTGGGGGTTCAGTTCTTGTAATTTATCTCGTTAATGTGACACTTATGGTTTTTATGACGTATAGTGAGCACAGACAATTAAGATGTGGTCAGGTGTGAACGGAATTGTGATTGGAAACAAAATGTGCTACAATCTATCAGCTAAAAGCTATCGTGAAAATCAATTAACGGTTCAAATTTGACGTCGTAATTAATTCATTGTCGTGTGTGCTTTATGGCAAGTGGAATTCTACTGCCGAAATTGCCAATTTCCTAAAAGCCAATGACAGCAATTTTTTTAGCTGACAAAACTTTGGCAAATGTGACAAAAATAACAAAAAATAGGTAGGAAGGAATGTCTGTCAATGGCAGACGCTGCCTACGGAACCGATTAGCACTTGCTTGAGCCATTTTTTTACACTGTTAGGTGCATAGTAGAGATATAGATTAGCTAAATCCAATTGGTTTTGTTGATATAAGGAATCAGGTTCTTTATCTTCATATTTGAGAGTTCGCTAAGATCATGTAGGAAAGGAGCCTCAAAAGCCTCAAAAAAGAGTTCACACAAAAAATGCTGAAAAGTGTCTCCCTTTGCTCCACATCTCTACAACTACAGCAGAACTCGTTGTAAGGAATACCAAGTCTCATGGCATGTTGTCCGATTGGCCAGTGGCCTGTACAAATGGCAACAATTCTACTATTCGTCTAGTATCGTAAGTGGGCCAAAGCTGTCTTGAAATTATGCAGTTGGTGAGATTTAACCATCTTACGTTGGATTTCTTGAAAAAATGGTTTTGAATGTCTGTTTTTTAGACTCCCAAAGGAATTCATACTTCCTAAGCTAAAAATACTTGAAGGTTGGATCCCTCCCTTGGCAGTTCGTCGGCGATTTCGTTGCCCAGAATATCACTGTGACCTGGTACCCAAACAAGATTAATTTTAATATTGAAGCTTGCGAGTTCCTTCTTACGATCTTTAACGATTATGGATTTCGTCAGGCAGCTGCTGTCTATAGCCTTGATGGCTGCGCGGCTGTCAATAAAAATTGCTACGTCCGCAATTGCGGTCCTTTTTCAGCAGGGATTTTTTACTGTTTTCGGTGATTTGGAGCAAAACTAATGTTTGTGACTTGTCTTCGCCATCAATCTTGATGACCGACCAGACCTCCATGTCGATTTCGGGGTTTTGACTTCTGCGGACTTTAGAAGACTCTCTCATTCACTGATTCGACTTAGGCTAGGATTCTTGGCCGGATGAGTAGAACTTCATCCCATGGTCACAATCTTTAGCAGGAATCTTCGAAAACCTGTCGCTTCATTTGATGACCCGGAAAGATCTCACGGTCTCAGCGGAGTTGAAGGATGCAGAGGGCTCTCCGTGACTTGAATGTGATCTATCACTAGATTCTGCAATTTGGCTGCAACGTTCGTAGACTGCTATTGCCACCTGATGGAGATCATTTCTGACGATCTCACTCAACCTGTGCGCTGCTTTGCCACCATCAGTGGCAGATTTCTAGTATCTAAGCCTCTTCACTTTATTTCTCTGGGAGTCCCCGTTTAAGCTAGAAGAGTGAGCCTTCTCATCTTGAGATCTGTTGTGCTTCGCAACTTGCTCCTCTTTTCGCTTTCGGGCGGTTGCACTCTCCAGAAATGTCTCGTAGTCATCCACGATTTTAGTGTATTTAAGCTTATCAGCACTTTGATATTGATTTTTTCTCACCAAACTATTGGATTTGCGTTTACGTTTTGGTATGCAATCGCTGCTCCCGTGCGTCGTTAACGTCTAAATTTTTTTGTTTTCCACGCCTTCCTGTGCTATCATTGTGGTACCACTGACACCGCTGACTACAGAAAGCTCTTCGGTTGGTTTCGCTTTACTGTTTCCAGCTTCAGCTGCATCCTCAGCTCGTATCACTGTCTGTTGGCTTGAGGCAAGAAGCTCGTCTTCCGAAGTGAAGACAAGGAAATTTGTGTGATATGTCATTTTCAGTTTCAATTTCTATTTTTCCTTTTCATTTCATCTTCATTTTGGTCCTGCGAGTAATGTAGGAAAAAAGGCCCCAGCAGAACCGGATACCAGGGTAAGGCAAGAAGTATGACGGAGCGTCTGAAAGAGCTCGTTAACGGCCTGGTTTGTCCCCAGCCTTTCATTCTTCGTCACGGTTCGAAAGCTCACACAAGCTCTGAAATTAGGAACCCAGAAACTATGGTCAGATTACATTTCCACCCGGCTATACAACCTGGCCTTAGCTGATCACTTTTCCGGCCAAACGCACAAAGGACATCTGGTACATCACATCAAATCGAGGATTTAATATACCAGACCAATATTCTTAAAGTTTTAATTTTCCTACTCAAAAATTTAAATGAATTGTCGTGTCCATGCCACCGAACAATTACAAATTGCCCAAACATCTCTACTTTTAATCGATAACTTCGATAACTAAATTACATCCCGATAACATCACTGAATCCCCATGTGTCTCTCAGCGATGCAATAATCCACGAGGTCCAATTTCAGTAGAGATCAAAGATAATCAAACCACCTGAAATCTCTAAATCCCAAACTTACCGCCGGCGACAGCACACCATGCCGAACACAAACGCACACGGCAGTTAAAATATTTTATGTAAATTGAATATCCCCTATCTTGATTATTATTCCAGAGATGACTTCCAGCCGGTAATCCATGTGCAACTCAAAAAGTATAGCTTCACACACAAACTTTTGCTATTGTCATGCAAAAGCCGACCATGCAACGGTTACAGCCAACGCACAAAAGACCAACCGGGCATGAATATAATTAAATTGTCACCGAAATCCCCCTAAGCTGAAAGAACCTCCTCGCTCCATCTATTCAACAAAATCTACAGATAGCTCTGTATTTTTTTGCCCAGACAATGCTGCACCAGGTAGCGGGTGTCATCAGCCATATTAGCTCTATCTGGGTAGCATTTTCCGGCTCGAACGACCAAAAAAAAAACCTTCTTTTGCTGGGACTCTCCTAAAAGGAAAAAAGGAGTGAAATATAAAATGTTGGTCGGTTACCTGGAAAAACAAAAAAATATCCTCGCGCTCGCAAAAGGTAACAAAGGATTCCAACTGTTATCATTTTTGCTGACCAAAACACAGCGAACAACCAAAAGCTCGCTCTGTCTCTGAGTATGTTTGCCGTTAAGCGCATGTCTGCTCATTTCTCTCCTAAACGACTGCCTCCTGTTGCCCCGACGTCGCGTCGGTCGTCGACAGAGAACTACCTGTTACAAAATTGTTCCTGATTCGCCTTGTAACAGGTTGAAAGCCAGGTGTTCATGGCATTGATCGCATATCCTTTTTCGATTTATTTTATTCGTCTGTTGCTCCACCATATAGCTGGGTGGCTGGTGTGTATTCTATTCTCATTGCAAATCCCTCTGTTTCCAGTGTGTATGTGTATTTTAATATCCTTTAGCAAGGTTGAAGCAACAACTTTATTTTTCCCATTTTCACACACACCCACCCACCCCATCCCGCTAACATTAGTTGTTTTAAATTAATGGAATAATCAATATGGTGTGCACATTGAACACGGTAGTTTCGATACAGTTTTTTTTTTTGTTTCTTTCCGACTTTCTTGGAAACGGGAAATACATGTACCACACACAAATTCATGTTGCTTTAGTCCTTGGGGTGCGACATTATAGAATTGCAAGATTAAGTTTGGTTAGAACTTTCGATTCGAAGGATTATCTCATGTCGTTGTGGCGCACGAAGGAGTGAGAATAAATGTTTAATTGGTTTTCGTGGTCAGCATGGGGTTTTTTGGGTGATTAGAATTGAGTGGAAATTACATTACCTTCCAAATCGTCTTGATGTGTGTGGAAAGTTTTTAAATGGTTTTTCGCAGAAACTCGACGCTGGCGCTGGATGCATTCATACTAAACGTCATTTATTTCTTAAAACAACACTTAACCTTGCATATTGATTTCCTTGCGTTGAACCCGTTCGACATCACATCGATCGCCAACTCAATGATTTGACATTGAAACAAGCATATCAAGTTTTCCATCAAAACGAAACTACTTTTGTCTGTCAATTTGACATTAAAATTACCCAGACGCACAACTTGACTGACAAGACACCACAAATGTCTTGACACTCATTAAAACAAGAACCATCGGAACTCAACACTCAAAAGTGAATTTAAATGAATTTGAAATTTATCTCATTCAAATGCTAATTTGTCATCATTCGTATAGAAAGGAAATAAAGTCTGTTTCCATATGCGAATGTCATTCCGAAAAAGGGGAAACCCGAACCAATCAATTGGACATTAGCATGACGATGCCACACCAATGAGCACAGGCGGCCGGCAGGGGGATTTCTAATTCTAATTGGCCTCTTTTCTACCACATGGTCGGGAGCTGTAAAAGTCACATTCGGTTAGGGTGTGGACAGTGGACTTACCCTTTTGACAGGCAATAATAAATTTAACCCTTTTGTAGAATTAATGACCGACCAATCAAGGGCCTTCTTATGCCAACCACATGCATGTATGATGTATGAAACTCAAACGAACGTAGAGTGTTTAATGTTTACCTATTAAATCGAGAACTGATGTCATTAGTGGCAAGGACCGCAAGCCCAAAGTGCATTTTGTGGTTTTTGTGATTGTGCTGAGGTCGGCCATAGAATCTGACCAAGCAATCGACCTTGATTAGCCTTTTTTTGTTCTTTCTTTGTTTGTTGTGTTGTGTGGAGTCCTCGATTCCATCGATTGTTTCCCCAAATTGTTCAGATTCCCTTCCCCTACTCGTCCTGTCAGACAGTTGTCTCCGTCTCATGCAATATGCATGGAGGATATCCTATTGTTGTCGGTTTAGTTGGTGTCTGTCGATTTGATGGGCGATGAATTGATTGTATGTTTTTTTTTGTCTGACTTTTGGTTTTTGTCTAAAAAATAAAACGGGGGCATATTTTTGGTTTGTTCAATGAAGTGGTTATCGTTGACAAATCAATAAAAAAATGAACCAGTATGGGTAGCATATGGTGTTGTTTTTTTATGGGTAAAATGGATTAATTATGAACAAACGATATATTTGTTCAATTCAGCTTCTACTGCAATTCTGAATTCAGCACCAGTTCACTTGCAGCTGGACACATGTTGCAAGTTATAAGCCTGACAGCCTGGAAATAATACTTCATTCCTGACTTTTGAGATCTTACAACCCAGAAACTCTTTACAGTCCAAGAAACTCTAGCACAGAACTAATACTGAGACGGATAGAACCACTAACTAACATTAGAAAACTTTTCAGCCTTACTTAGTGACTTAAGGCGGCGCTACGGTAGATTTTGGATTAGCGCCTCATTCATAAAGCGTTTCGTAGCTGAGAATATGAAAAGACCACTTTTCCTAACTGTATAATGGCGATGACGAACAATATTTCGCCAGTTATACAGAACCAGTCAATTTGGGTGGAGCAATTTCACCCACCCGACATTGACGAAGTGAAGATAGCCATATCTAAGCTTAAGTCGAACAAGGGCGCTGGAGCAGACAGCTTAGCAGCCAAACCATACAAAGCAGCTGGATATGATCTGCAAGATGTGGCCGGAGGAAAGCATGACCGACGAATAGAACCTCAGCATCTTATGCCCGATCCTCAAGATAGGAGATCCCCTGAACTGGATCAACTACAGAGGTCCTTAAATATCGCCTACAAGATCTTGTTTGCAGTAATGTGTGAATGTTGAAATCTTTCATCAACAACCCTGATAGGCCCTTATCAGAGTGACTTCTGACCCGGAAAGTCCACCATCGATCAAATATCCACTCTACGTCAGATGTTGGAGAAGACTCAGAAACATCAAATCGATACCTACCACCTTTTTATCGATTTCAAGGCCGCGTATGATAGCGTCTATAGAGAATTACTATATAGAGCAATGTCGAGTTTTGGCATCCCAGAAAAACTCGTCCGTCAATCTAAGACGACATTGGAAAACTCACGCTGTTCCCTCATGGTAGGAAACGGATGCATTTGATGTCAAAAAAGGTTTTTTGACAAGGGTATGCGCTGTCATGCGATTTCTTCAACATCATACTTGAAAAGATTGTGCAAAACTCCAACGTCAACACCGTCCGTCGGTCCAGCTACTAAGACGACGTTCACATGATTTGAATAACACAGGGTGATGTCAGTGGAGCGTTCATGAGCCTTGAGACGGAGGCTAGGAATATGGGTCGAGGGGGTTAATGAGGGCAATACTAATTTAATGCTGTCAACAAGAAAAGACCCCCATCATCGACGTCTTTGAGCCAACGTTAGTATAGACAGATTTAACTTCGAGGTAGTTAAGCTAAACTTAGATAACAACACCAGCGTTGATTTTAAACGAAGAATCACTCTTGCCAACCGCTGCTTATTTGGACTTAGAAGGTAATAGAGTAGTAAAGTCCTCTTTCGAGCAACTAAAGTGTAACTTCACAAAACCCTTATAATCTCATCCCATGACAACATCCGATGTAAGCGCTTTGGGCTGCTTCGAGGGATGTTTAGTCCAGTCTGCATAAATGGAGAATGGAGACGAAGGTTCAATCAAGAACTGTACGAGACGTTCAGCGACACTGACCTAGCCAAGTCCAACAACTTCCAATCCAACTCAGAAGGATGTCGTAGAAGATGAAGACCGCGACTCAGGTGGATAACACAGGTGGTAGAGGACCTGAGCCAACCTAGCTAGGGCACGAGCTGGCTGGAGACACTTCTTGGATGAAGCCCTGGTTTCAACCTGGACTGTAGCTCCACCATAAGTAAGTAAGAAAGTAAGTCAACAAGCGTTTGCAGGCAGCTCAGTCCCTAGCTAGCTGTCTCATTTGTGAACACAAAACTGGTTGAGATCTATGTCTCTTCGGGGTAAGATTCGCAGACTCTTCGTGCTGGAGCACTTATTTCTACATATTCGATCTATATTACTCAGCCATCTAAGTTGTTGGCCTTCAACTTGAATTGATTCTGGGCACTTTCAAAAGAAAAATTCTTCGACCCATTTTCGGTCCCGTATGCGAGATGGCGAATGGAGAAGAAGGTTCAACCGAGAACTGTACGAGCTGTACCAAAATGTGGATGTAGTCCAGAAAGCCAAGAAAAAACGACTACATTGGCTCGACCTCATCGAGCGAATGGACGACAATGCTTCAGGCAAGAAAGTCTTCTCATCGCAGCCCTGAGTAACGAGACGACAAGGAAGACCGAAACTACGGTACAAGGACTACGGATGCCAAAGCGCTTGGTTTCGGCTACTGGAGAGTGCATGCGAGAGACCTTTCACGATGGAAGGCTGTAGTATCTAAGGCTGAGATCCTTCATGAATTGTGAGCCGGATAAGTAAGTAAGTCATTCCACATTCGAATAAGTTAATAAAAGTCAGTTAAGAGAAATTTGTATTTTATTAATAGCATTTTCCACTTAGTCACAGAACAAGGCTTAATCCTTCGCTATTCTGTATTTGTTAATTTCGCTGATACTTAATTGTAATACAAAGTAGAAAATCTTTAACAATGCAAAAGGTGAGTGGACCCCAACATTACAAGACAAGGATTGCTGTGTGGGGAATTGTGGGTAATTAAGGTATGTAAAAGGAAGACTCTTGTATTAATAAGCAATAACCATGGCACGGTTTGGTTGCGGAACGCATGTTGAGCTGTAGAAATGAGACATGATTAAAAGTTATGTCTGAGGTGACTTTCAACCAACTTTTCCAGGGTTATAAGGAGGAAGGATGATGGTCGTAGATTTTGAGGGTTAACATGGGAGGGTTTTCCTGCTTTTGGAATGCAGACTACTTTTGCCTTTCTCCAGGCTCCGGGGATATATCCCAACCTTACACAGCTAGACAGAATGATCTCCAATGGTGGAATGATCATGTCTGAGCATTTTTGTAATTCGGCAGGAATAATTCCATCTGGCCCTGGGAATTTATATGGATAAAAGCTATCTACAGCTCATTGCCGTTTTTTCCGCGTTGTTAGATCGTGGTGAGACTCAGATGCTTGGTCGTAGTAAATGTTAGAGCTCCCTGGAAAATGAGTTTTTAATAACAGATTTTAAAATTAGCCTTAAGTAAACTGGATGGTTGCTCTCGCCAAAGTCGAATCCCCTTATTGCAATGAACTTACATTTATGTGTACATATTTCGAAAGACCTCCCGCGTTCAAATAAATTATCAAGCACAGCAATAAATCATAAAGCATTATATGCAAATTTCCAAGCGACACAAAAATGTCACATTATTCCTCGCAGTTGTCACTAAATCTTCTTCAGATTTATGCACAAAAATTGTGTTGTACTCCTGTCACCTTTTCTTGTATAAACATATTTTTAAAGCTTGATTAACTGCAACCCATCTTAAATCCTCCATCTGTTTCTGTCACATTCAAATTCAATGTCATGTGTCCCCAAAAATATTGGCTATAGTTGTGTTCAATGCAAAAATTCAATTTCACAAAAAAAGCCTGTTAAACTCGTAAACCAAACAAAAAAGTTAATTGTGATGCAAACATTTGACCCACACCAAATGCCGCATGCAAATTTTAAAACGTCATATAGCCGCATCCGATATTATAAATAACGTAACGCAAATATTTCCAAACATGTCAATAAATTAAATTATTCATAAGGCATTTTATTGATATTTTCAATTATTTTAATTATTCTAATTCCATTTAAATAATTTAATTCGACAGAAAAACCAAGAGACGAGAGAGATTTTTAAATTAAAACTACCTTGACCATCACCGCCATCATCATCATCATCATCATCGACAACATGACCAGCTCAGAAGTAGTATTATCGGTTTAATGTGTAAGACTGGCTGACGGGCGATTATATGACACTTGGACCGGTTCGATTCATCTATATATCGACCGAGTGACTGGGTAATACCTGCATAATTCCATTAAGCGTTGACAAATATTATTGATCTGATTATCAAATAAATTTGCTGTTAAAAAAATGACAGCACAAACAAAAATTGCTACGACATGGCAACGCGAAAACAATCAAATTTATAATAAATTCCATACGATCAATCACCATCATGGATTGTGCAATATACAGCTGTTATGTACCTTAAAGTGTCGCCCGCACTTACGGCGAGAAATTATAATAAACCGGCTTAGATTTCATAACATTGTGAATTGGTCGTTTCCCCTGTTTAAGGCATTGTGACTCGTCTTGAAAAGGGCTCTTTTTTTGGTGAATTTATTGGTTTTACTGTTTTCGTTTTCTTTCAATTTTTTGCCATCAATGCATAGCGAAATTTCACTTGCAAATACAAATGACAGCGTGTTTTGCATGCGTTATGACAACTGTCACTTTTTCTGACACTTAAACAAATTTCTTTTCTTTTTTTCAGCGAAAGAGATGACAATGTATTATAGGCGCCCTTCGATTACAAAAAAATGTTGTCCCTCGCTCAATGTCGACAAGACAGCGAGGCAGTGTGACAGAAGTGCTTCTGTGCTGGTTATGGGTTTTGGGTACCCTTGGCCACATTTAACTTGACGTCTGTCAAATGGAATGCTTGTCAACAACAAAGCGAATTTTTCGTCGCATTGGAACATTAAATCAGTTTTGATCTTGTGATTAATAGGCGACACCGATTGACGCTGTGGAGGTGATAGGAGAGAAGATTTGTGTTTAAGCATTGACCTCTTGAGAGTGGTATGACGCGACGCTGGTCAAGAAAAATGGAAATTTATTGGTTGAAACGTAGAGAGACGAAACTATCTGTTATGGACGATGACAACTGAATATTTTTGTTTCTTTTTCAAGATACCGGTTATTGAAATTCAGATTTAAAATGTCGGCTTTAGTAGTTTTCGGCTTTTAGGCTTGCTTTTATCGATATTTGTTTTTGGGTTCCGTTTATCCTTTTAACGGTTCTCGTCTTCCCATTTTCGGTTTTAATTTTCAAATTCTATGTTCCAATTAGTTATAATTTCTAAAAAATCCCCAACCCTGTGAATAAATTCTCATCCTATAACGCATGTTACTTCCGTCCGAAAAAAAGAGCTGCTCCCTAGTTCCGTTTAAAAATTAAATTTAAGAACATTTCGACTTTCAGATTTCAATCGAACATCGTAATTTCATGCTAGAGAAGTCAAGAACAGTGTCTGCGATAATTCCGTACGCCTCGAAATGCCAGTGTTGGTCAAATCCAAATGAACATCTTGCCATAACATGACCCTTAACATTTTACATTCAATTAACAATATCAATTGACTGCTTGAGTAGTCTTATGTTTTCAATTACATTAACAAATTCAACTTCTCATCCGGAAACTGAATTCTTAAAACCCACTTGACCCATTTTGTCATTGACGTAAGCTATAACTTCAAGTATGTTTACACTTCTTGCCACAAGTACTTGCCCATTCACTAGGAAGCCAACTCAATAGCAGCATTCAGCCTAAAAACTCATTCTCATTAAAAAGTCAAGTATCTCTTTTAAAAATCATGTTTTCGCATACATTTTGTTTCTGAAAACTTGTTCAAAAATTGGTCATCTCAATTCGGAAAACATAAAATCAAGTTCAACTTGAAATTCCTGGAAATTCCCTTCGGAAAAAAATATATGTTTAACAGGTTAACCTTATGTCAGAGTAATTTCATATTAAATTGCGAATTTCTCAATCTGGAAAAATGATTTCAAAATGTGACCTTGATTGGTGTGTTGTCTTTTATTTTGTTCGTCACTCCGAAACAAGTTTAATTGGAAAGTAATTTAGCGTTGGGCACCGCCTGACACACCTCCTCAAGAATGTCGAACACAAAAATCCTGAATGTCGTCGTAACATTGTTTTATCGTCATCGTGGTCTTAGGAGTCGTTGAGGTATGCGCACTTAACCTTGGTTTTTCTTAATGTCATCATGATGGTCTTTCCTTTTGTAGTGCCATCGCACCTTAAACTAATCCGTTTCGAAAGGTCAAAGTGTCTAATTAAATTGCACTTTAAGCTAAGCCCTACCTTAAATTTGAACGAATTTCGCATGTTTCAAAGTGGTGATGGCGCTGCCGGCGAAAAAAAAAAACTAAATTGACCTTTTAATGACTTTTAAAGCTTCACCTTAAAAAATGTTGTTTACCAACTGTCTGTAGTCTTTCAGAGTTGTATCAAATATTATTTTCCAGTTTCCTACAATATATGGACATGTGTATGTATGTTTGTTCACGTAGAAGAAAATTTTATTGTATGAGATGAGATTCATGCTTTTTCTTTTCCTCGGATGACGTTGACAGCTCAGCAATACCGAAGGTCAAGGTTACGTGTGTTTTCTATAGACTCGTTTGGTTATTATGTACAATTGATGGCCCCAAGGGTTGGGAGAGTGATGGTACACTTCGTCGCCATCGCGTCACATCTGTATATGCTGTTTGAATTGTTGGAGGAGTAAGAGCGCAGTCACTTGAGATCAAAATGGTTTGTTTGCGTTTGCTGTTCTACTTTAAGCTTGAGATTGAATAGAATATAGGATTTTTCAAGAGTACTTTACTTATTTCGGTACTGTCGTTGAAAAAGAAAACAAAAAATCTGAAAAAGACCAAAAACACATGTCTCAGTGCCAAAAAACGCTTCAGCAACTTCCTCCTTTCAGTAAAATGAGAGCGTGAATGTGGAAAGTTTTAAGTTAGCAACGGATTTTTGTTGTTCTTCTGTGAGGTCAGATTAAATTCTTCTGCAAACACTGTTGAGTGCCAAAATCTATAGGAAAAATGGTTTGGTAGAAGAATAGAAATGGACCGAACTGGACAACGTATCCGTTGTGTCAAATTTTAACAAAATTTAAAATTATAGAAATTGACAGTCTTTGTGTAATTTTATAACTAGCAAACTTATAAGCGCTTCCTGGTCTAAAATGACTTTTTCAACTGTTTGAGTTGGCTATTGTAACAGTAATTTCTTTCGGACGGAAGTTAAATTTGCATAAATTTTACAATTAAGACAATATACATTAATGGAAACCGTAATTCTAAAAAGGAAACCATAGGTTGGATACCAGAATTTGAAAATCAAAAACCGGAAATATGAAATAGGAAACCAGAAACCGGATACCAGATACCGGAAGCCAGAAACTGGATACTGGAAACAGGGTTATGGAAACAGAATATCGGGAACCCGATACCGAAAACCGGAAATAGGATACCGGATATAGGATCCCGGAAACAGGATACCGGAAACCGGAATTACTTACCTACTTACTTATGGTGGCGCTACAGTCCAGGACGGATCAGGGCCTCACACATCAAATTTCTCCAGCCAGCTCGGTCCCTAACTAGCTGTCTCTAGTTTCGCACTCGCACTGGTTCAGGTCCTCTACCACCTGTGTGCTCCACATGAGTAGCGGTCTTCCTCTTCTGCGACGTCCTTCCGGGTTGGATTCGAAGACTCTACGAGCCGGAGCATTATTTTCCATTCGGTCAACATGACCCAACCATCTAAGTCGTTCAGCTCATACAGTTCTTGGTTGAATCTTCGTCTCCATTCTCCATTAATGCAGACAGGACTAAAAATCACTAGAAGAATTTCTCTCTCAAAGCAGCCCAAAGCGTTTTCATCAGATGATGTCATGGTCCATGTCTCTGCACCATACATCAGGACATGAAGATGATGAGAGTTTTGTAGAGTATAATTTTAGTCGCTCGGGAGAGGACTTTACTACTCAATTGCCTTCTAAGTCCAAAGAAGAGCGCGTGATTTTTCGTTTAATTTCATGGCTGTTGTTGTTGTCTGAGTTGATAGCGGATCCCAGGTAGACAAAGTCCTTAACTACCTCGAAGTTAAATCTGTCTATGTTGACGTTTGCTCCAAGATGTTGATGTTGGTTGTCGTTTCTTGTCAACAGCATTAACTTGGTCTTGCCCTCGTTAACCACTCGACCCCTCTACAGGCTTCAGCTCAGTGTGTTTAAGTCCTGGAGGCTTTTTCCACATTTTTGTAGAACTTTCAAAACTCGTTCCTTTTGTGACATTCCTCTATCTCATCGATCGAGCGCTTCTCATGCTCCCTTTTTTCTCTCTGAGAAGTTTATGCTCCCCTCTCCTTTCTGCTCGTAGAGCTCACGAGCTGCTCGTGTCCTTCTTTGCAGCAACGCTTTGTATGCCTCTGGTTTGGCTGCATGTGCTCGCCGGCACTCATCGTCGAACAACGGGTTTCGTTGTGGTGGCCGTGTAAACCCTAGCACTTCAGAGGCGGCATCTCTGATGGCTGCTTGGAAGTGTTGCCACTGGTTCTCTATACTTTGTGCTGGCAGCAAAGAACTTCTGGGAAGATTTTCGGAGACACGATCGGAAAAGGATCTAGCAATCTCTTGCGATTGTAGCCGTTTGACGTCGAATTTCCTCCTAGCATTTTTGCGTGTTGGTCTTGATCGGGATATCCACATTCGTACCTTGGCTACAACAAGGTAGTGGTCCGAATCGATGTTGGCACCTCGGAATGTTTCGACATCTTACATGCTAGATGAGTGTCGTGCTTCGATCGCAATGTGATCAATCTGGTTGACGATTGATTGCTCAGGAAATCTCCATGTTCCCTTGTGGATATCAAGATGTGGGAAACGCGTACTTGCTACCATTACGTTTCGCCCTACAGGGAAGTCGATTAGCCTAAATCCGTTATCAGAGGTGGTGTCGTGTAGACTATGTTGTCCGATTATTCCACCAAAGATTTCTTCTCAACCCAGCTTAGCATTAAAACCTCTAAGGACGATTTTAATGTCATAGCTAGGGCATTGCTCAAAGGTCTTGTCGAGGAGCTCGTAGAACCTGTCTTTGGTGTCTTCATCCTTTTCCTCAGTGGGGCGTTAGCGCAGATGAGGCTGATGTTGGTGAATTAAGCCTTGATACGGATTGTCGTAATGCGACACCGGAATTGGTAGCAGTAAAAAAGATGCCGGTACTTGGAAACAAGAAATCGGAAATTGAATGCTCTAAGGAGACTGAGAAAATACGGGCATTTAAGAAATGAAATTTAGAACCGAAATTTTCAAACATGATATATTCGTTAGCTTGAAAGTAGTCTACAGAGGACCCCAAATATAGTGTAGACAAAAATGAAGGCAAAATTTTGACTAATTTTAAAGCTTAGCTGTAGCAATATTTTTGCCTTAAAATTGAAACACACAATTGGCCAACAGAAAGCCAAAAAATCATATTTTTATTTAATTTAACTTCACAATCTAAAAAAAGGAAAAGGTAGGTGCTTTTTGCATTCTATATTTTACCTCTTAGGCCTTTTCAACAGCCATAAGCACAACTAACTACTTTGCCTATTTTCTGTTCATTTGTAATTCAAATCTCTCAAAATCTTTTTTTTTTTTTCATTCCTAATATCCTCAGGCAATGGTACAAAAACGAAAAGAAAAACCTATCCCGTTTGGTAGGCCTTGTCTATGCAAAAATACAACCTGTGCTTGCTTTTTTTTGCGAGACTGGAAAGAGGGTCAATCCTTTATTTATAATGCACTATGATGCTTTAAATAGAATGAGACTAAATACACACAATCTGCACCCGGCCGGCCCGACCATTGATGTGTGATGACCTCGACTGGACTCTATTTTAGTTCGTTAACAGTTTTTCCTTTTTTTCCTCTGCCTCTTATGTTTTTTATTAGTTTTAACTTGTGTGTGGCATTGGTGCGCTTGGATATGGCATTTTTAATGGCCACTGAATGGTGCAGCCTGTGTTTTTGAAAGTTTACCTTTTGCAGGCGAATATGCTTACATTGTGCAATGGCAAGGAAAAAATCGTATGTAGTTGTGTCTATAGATTTGCAAATGATATAGGAAAAATGTAGATTGAATTAATTCCCAACCAGATATCAACTTTTTTCTGACAGTTGAACAAGCAAATCGATTGAACTTTTTGACGTTTTTTCTTAATTCAAAAAAAATCAATTCACTTTTGTTTACAGAACTGTGCTTTCTTCAGCACCATTGAGAGGAGTTTTCAATGATGTGAGGTTGCGAGGAATCGAAAGAAAAAGACATCCTGTTTTCACCTTTATTCACCATCTCACCAAATTATTAACACCTTCAACTGATCACGCGAAAAAAAAAAATTGAAGCAAGTCCATTAACACCATAAATCGTGCTGCAAACAAATTTCTTAATTGCCATCATTTTCCAAACCCAATTCACCCCTGAAGCTCAGCAAAACACACACCGACTCTACACTCTTAGCCTTTTCCATCGAACAATGTCATTTTTTCATCACTCAATAAGCCCACCCATTGAGATAAATATTCATAGAAAATTCGTACAAAACGGTGACCAAACGAAAACATATTTTTTGCAACACTCAAGATCAATATCAGAAGCAACCAAACAGCACAACCACACATTGCAAATTTTTCTTTTAATGAAATTCATGAAAATATCGAAATCCATTTCGAAGCCGCCACCGACCGATTGAAATCCACATCCACAATCGATAAATTCACCACACCTGATCGTGTCGTCGTCGTTTCTCCAGCTTGTCTATGTGCTAGTGAAATTTCAACACAACTACACGATCGGGGGACTTCTTGCAGAAGTTTCTTCAGATAACCATGGTTACCTGGTTTGAGATCTTGTTTTGATTTTTCATCTCTTTTCTATGGGCATTCCCGTCATGTTCATTCAAACGAACGTGGAATCTAAAAAAAATCGTGAGGGGAAATTGATACAGCATAAGAAACATGTTCCCCATACAGTCCCCGCCAAAAATAAATCCCCACTTTTAAAGTTAAGCCAAAGTTAATATAAAAGCGTGCATTTTGGTGACTCTCTCTTGCGTTACATTGTGGAAGTCGGTTATGCACAAGATTACCCGACGACCGTTGTCAGTTTATTATTTTTTCACTGCATTTAAGTGAATATTCAAAATAACATTTGTCTGTTTTATAATTTTTACGAGAACAACCCGTTGTTGTGCGGTAACGACTGATAATATAAAATTACTTAAATATTTAAATTCTCACCACAATCGGTTTGACTGAACTACACTCACACAAATACCGTACTATTTGGTGAAATACAAAAAAAAATTAAGGAGAAGTTAAACAAGAAGAGTGAAATAAAGAAAAAAGAAGAGAAAAAGAAGATATTAAGTAAAAACCAATTTGCTTGTTTTTTTTTTTTTTTTTTGTATAACCGATACCTTGACAGAAATAAAAGAAAAAGTTTTCGTATCCAAAGTTCGAGAAATTCGATTTCGGTTAGCCAGTGTATATGGAACTTTAGCGCCGAGCGGAAGGATAAATAAAACTTGGTCTTGCGCAGTAGTTTCTCTCTCTCGAAAACTACATAAAGGATTTTTGTTGAACTTAAATTTTATTCTAGTTCGAATTTAAGTTAAAAAAGAAGTTCATTGAAAATTTTCACGCTGCAGAGTTTTGGAATAATGGCGAAACTTTTTGTGGTTTTTGCTATTTTTGCTGTTGCAGTTTCAACTGGTGAGTTATTATTTTTTCTCTTAGTATTAATATTTTGTAAGTGTAAAATGAAAAATAGTTTTAAATGTGAATTTGAATGTAAAAACGACAATTAACGTCATTTCCGCCCACGTTTCAAACTTCTCAGTCCGCCATGTTTTTTTTTTATCTGTGATTGCTACGCGACAAGTTTATTTTTATTTAATTTTTACGTAAGATTTTTATGCTGATTGTGAAACGGAATGTGAATTTTTTGCGGATCTTTTCGACGAAACGCATTAATCTGGAAGAATGATAACCTTGACTAGATTTTTCACGAACCAGTTAAGGACTTATACAACTTTCAAGACACGTCTGATTTTTTTTCGATTTTTAATAACGTTCAATTTGATTTCAAGATAAATATAAATTTAAATTCGTTTTTCATTTTTTAAAATGAAAATTTGTATAAAAAAAATATGTTTTAAAATTAAATGTTTTTATTTTATTTTATTTTTTTCACTAAAATTTAATAATTTTTGTTTTAATTTATTTTTTTTTTTTTTTGTTAATTTGAAAATATTTTGTGATAGTTTTTCTTGAAAACAAAATGACGGTGGAATTAATTTATATAAACTATTTTTGCTACTTTTTTAAATCCGGAGGGTTTTCCCTAAAACTTTGTTCACTTTTTTGGGATTTATTGTTAACTAAGTTACGAAAGTAAGATTCGGAACTCATTTGATAACACTTTTCCCACATCTTTAATATGGTAACATTTGTTAACGTTTAGGCCGTAACATATTTCATTTTTCTGACAACGCAATAGTAAACAATAAATTTGAAATATTTTCATAAACAAAGAAGTCAAATAAATTAGTTGTCACGTCGCAATGTGGTATTCATTCATGAATTCATCTATGAATTCATACATGAAACGAAAACGTTTATCTAGATTTCTGTCTTTTATTTATCAAAGAGTCCGTAGCTTAGTGGTTTGGTGCGTTGGATGCTAAGCAGAACGTCGTATTTCATCTTTCACGGGCACTACCTCTCGCGAAGAGCTGACAAAACTTCCAAGAATATTATCAGTCATGAAAAAGGCTTTAAATTGTAGGTCCCCTCAATTCTTCATACGCACCTAGAGAATTGTTGATGAGAATAAGCCACTTAGGCCTTGGGTCTACAAGAGCTGTCGCGCTGTCGTGTAATATTCAAATGAGAGAAACATAAAAACTTAAGAAAAAAGTATTTCCAATCAGAGTTGACAACCCGGTATTTTATCATTTATGGAAATAGACTCCAAGTTCAATTAATGAATCTTCCAAAAAAATAACAACATTTTTTGTCCTGTAAAAAAAAAAAAAAACAAAATTTGACGAAAAGCAGGAAAACGGTTGGAAACATTTGACATTTTGAAGGACTTAATCGATTTTTGAGCCTACCAGCTTAGCAATTTCGGGCAACAATATCTGATATAACGTTTCACGCTCTATATAATTTTGACACAAGTCAGATTGAGCAATACCATGATGACTTTGTAACAGGGATTTTTTTTAAATCAAGGGATCAAAATCCAGCTTTAAGGACTGATCGGGCTCTGCAATTTTGAACCTGAACGTTTCATTTCAACAAAATTCCGGCATGAAATTCGTTGGCAGGAGTCCCTTTATTCCGACGAGCTAGGACCAGCTTATGCTTGAATGCCACACCTACGAAAGCTGCCCGGATCGGCCCACTGTACCTTAAGGCACTGGGTCGTAGCGGTGGCAAGGGAAAGGAAGGTTTTTTTGGACTCACTTGACCACACTTCCTCTATGTGCTCTAGTTTTTTTTTTTTTTTTAAACACCTCATCAATTAGTGAGATCATCAGAAAAAATGTGATAGGAGTCCAAAGCCGACGACACTCTGGTTCCGTTATACCACATAATGGCAGTTCCATGGCTAACTATTTCCATCATGACTAAAGTTTTGAATATATTAACTGCTTTATGAAAACTTCCGGAATTCATAAAACTTACTTCACCTCAAGTAAAAACCAAAAGAACTTTATAGAAGTTCTTGTAGGTGCAGTAAGTTTCTATGCAAATGACATTTGAACACACAAAACAAAAAGACTTCCGTAAATGCATATTCACTTGCCTATTCTTTCACTCTTCGAAACCCTCAGCACACACCGGTTGTCATATAACAATAAACTAATATATATTCAAATTATAATTCCTTTTTTGCTTTGTGTGGCATTATAAAACGGCATTTAAGCACCTGTTATACTGCCTTACTACCAACTGGATGCCATTTTGGTTTGATGACTTTTATGTTTGCACTGTGCTTGCACAGTTCAACTGCTTTAAAGTCATGGCATATGATTAGTGTTTTTTTCTTTTTCTTTTAATGAAATGCACTCCACGACTTGACATGGGGTGTTGTGGAATCCATTAACTTGTTTATAAATTGGATGCCAATTTTTTTTTTCTTTTTCACATCTTTCAATTCGATGAAAGCAGATGGTGTTGCTATGCATTGAATGGAACAAGTTTAGTTCAATTTCAAAGCTTTGCCAATATAAATCAGGAATTAGCTGTCAGTGACGCTCTTTAAGAGAAACGATATGGCTGTCTGGGAATGCAATGCAATGGAATTTCCGTTCTGAATAGAGTTGCAAGAACCACTTGTCACTAATGAGTATTCCAAAAAGCATTCTCCACCACAATTAGGTTAGGTTAGGGTGGTTGCCCACATGTACCTAATGAGCAATAAAAAAAAAAACTCCCATCTAAACTACCTGGCACAAGGGAATTTTACAATCAAACAGGTCTCGCTCTTCACGGCCTACACAGGAGAAAAAACACCCAAACAGATGTCAACACTAAGACCTTTCAAACACACAAACCGTCTTGTGTGTACCAAATTAGTTTAGAGCAACTTTACCTGCATCGGAAATGCATAGAGGAGAGAGAATGTTGCATTTTAAATGCAATTAAATACTAATTAGATAATTTGGCAGACATGTTAAATGAAACAAGAGGTAGGCCTATTAATAGACTAACTAAGTAGCAAAGGTGATAACGATGGTTATGGTTTGTAATTTAAGGCATCTATCTTCCACATTCAAGGTGATTAATTGCGCACAGGCCTAGGCTTTCTCTGATGTTGTTGTTGGTTCGTTTTGTCGTCTTAGTCGTTGGTGATAGATTGCCTGGAATGCAAATGATGATGCACGAGTGTTGGTTAAAGTGAACACCATCGTTTTCTTGTTCGAACATAATGAACACGTGTGTGCATATAATGTCTTATGTCACCTGAAGAAATGCAGGTTTGTCTTGGGAGTTGTATAACAAGGATGGCAGGAATTTAATATTTGACAGATTGTACATTATGTAATGTCAACACTTTTAAGTGTCACTAAAATATGAGCGGCTTTTGTTCTTGTTTTTGTTTGTTTTTTTTTTTATTAATTCGAGTATCGTTTTGTTTTTTTCTCATTTAAGCATCAGCTGCAACTTCTGATCGAGTGAAACGACAAACTACTGATGAACCTGCAAAGAAAGAAGAATCCTTTGAACAGGAACTTTGCAAAGACAAGGATGCCGGCGAATGGTTCCGTCTTGTAGCTGGAGAAGGTGATAACTGCCGTGATGTCATCCAATGTACATCATCCGTAAGTTTTCTTCGTCAATTAATAAAAAAAATAAATAAAAAAAAACGTGTCAACATTGAATTTTCGAATTTTAAACATTTTCTACTTCTGAGTCACTATGGCGTATACTTACTATTTTTTTCAAAAAAGTTGAATATAACTGAAAATGTCCCTCCTGTCATGTAAAACATTTATGAACTCTTGTTTTCTAGTTTAAGGACTTACACTTTACATTTTTGTTTCTCATTAAAGGGTCTTCAAGCCATCCGTTGTCCAGCTGGTTTGTTCTTCGACATCGAAAAACAAACATGTGACTGGAAGGAAGCTGTCAAAAATTGCAAATTGAAGAACAAGGAACGTAAAGTTAAGCCATTGTTGCACACAGACGAGCCACTTTGTCAAGATGGTTTCTTGGCCTGTGGTGATGGTAACTGTATTGAACGTGGTCTCTTCTGTAACGGCGAAAAGGACTGTACCGATGGTTCAGATGAAAATTCATGTGGTAAGTCTTTTTTTTCCTTCCTTCTTCTATCTTTAATATTCACTGAGAGAGCTCACGAAAGACTTTCTATTGACAAATTCATCAAAAAAAAACCTTTTCTCAAGAAACTCAATTGTAGACTTGATGAACTTTCGATTTGCAATATAATTCGCATTGACAAGCCCATAACATAAATAACGATGACAGATGATTACCGATTCATAAAACGTAACGCAAATGGCACACGTTAAGAGATTGTTGTTCAAAGCAAACTTCTAATACGTGGAATGTGACCTTTTCTGGCTATTTGCTTAAGCTTGATTTTGATTTGCACGAAAAAACAAAAACCTATATGAAAGAAAAGTGAAACGAAATCATCAAAATGATGAACTTTTCCAACACACCTTTACATTGGCGAGTCTATAAATGGTAAACAAAAACACTTCGTTAAAGCACACTTAAGAGATGCAGATACAATCATGAAATGAATGTACAAGTGAAGGAGTACGAAGAAAAAAAAAGGGGGGAAAAGTTGATTTTGAAAAGGCTTCCCATAAGATTGATTTCTTGATTTTTACCTTCCATTTTTTTCCTCTTATTTCCATTTCCTTTGGTATTCATCGTATAGCTCTGACCATAAAGTAGTTTTTTTTTTTTTTCTCTGCCTTAAACGTGTATCTAAGAGCTTCATATAACTTGTCCCTAGTGGATGTTGTTTATTATGTCTATCTGATTTGTCTGGGGTACTATATCTCGCAAAAAATAAAAGCGAAAGAAGAAAAATGAAACTGAAAGTCAGCATTACGCCGAACAACGTTGTTATAGCCTTAAGGTAATTATGTTTACATCTTGTGTATGTGTGTTGTCTTGTGTCTCCGGTTATCGTAGATTGGAGAATTCTTCGACTAGTTTTACGGATGATCACAACATCTCGTGCATAAATGACATTTGTCATTGTGGCTTGTTTTTTTTTTTTTTTTTTGATTTTGTCTCAGTTTTATTGAATGACATGACGATGATGGAGTGTGTCCTTATAATTTGACATTTAGATAGATGCAATTACGGCACACCTTCATCGGCTTGGAAGACGATATCTCTCCTTAACTTGGACTGTAATCAACGCGAAGGTATTTTTGTATATGGAGAAAAAATTAGGTGTCTGATTGAAATTGAATAATTTGTTGTGGGCTTGTTAGATACAAAACAATAATTTCTTTGATTCGAATGCAAATGGCGTGAAAACGTATTTAATGGGATTGTCTTGTGGTTTCGATTACACAATCAATCAAATCACCAGAATTGATCGGCTAGATTTGTTAGAAAAGAAATTGATAGATTGTTGCAAGAGAAAAGATAAAAGTACAAATGATTGGAGATATAATGGCTGATTTATTAACAAACTGAATGACTTAACGTATTGTTTCCAATTGAGTTGCTTAAGAGAGTTGCATACAGTTAATTTTTGCTTTTATTCAGACGCAATGTGTCGAGAAGCAAAGAAAAGCCCTATTTTACATTTTTAAAGATCTCGATCTTATTTTAAAATCTATTACATTTTGCAAGACATTCAACTTTCATAAGATATTTCACTGATTTAATTTTCTATCTTTTGTGGAACGCTCTTGTTTTAAGGTACATAAATGCAAACTATTACATTATTTGATCTATTACAATTTGTATGTAAATTTAAACTACATTTAAAATCATTTTTTTTTTATCTGATTTGATTTCTTATTTTCCGTTACAAGACCTTGCAATTCTGTTTACGATTCTAGTACAATTTTGTGTATTTCAATTTAGAATATTCGACTTTAAGCAATGCCAAGTCTTGCATATTATGTCTGAAGTATGGAAATGCCTTCGCATTTGTTAATAAAAACAAAAATATAGTACACTTTTATTGTATTCTACTCTAAAAATCTATTACATTTACATGTAAAACAGTGAATCTTATCAAAATTGAAAGAATTTATCTGATTTTCGGGGGTTATTCAAAAATGTTAAATTCTAGTACAATCTCTTTTACATTTCGAAATGTTGTGTAAATAAACAAAGTTTGACCTCTTGTTCTATTAAATTCTTGACAATTCAATTTTCATACTCCCTACTGTAAATTCTTAAGATTTTCATATTGTTAATCTTTTTTAATCTAGTACAATCTTAATTGAGTTTTGTTTAAATAAAGCTTGGCCTTGGCTCTTCAAGAGCTGTCGCGCCACTCTATTTAAATAAAACTTGCTATGAAAAAGTTTGCCATTAACAAATTTCATAAATCTGTCGTCAATTGCAAAGCGAAACGTCACAAACATGCCTGGAATGTCAATCGTCGAATTAGCCTTCAGAATTTCCTTATGACTTGTTGTTACTCGAGGTTAGGTCAAGTATTTCCTTATTCAAGCTCTTAAGATTATTGTTTTCTACAATTTAATCGCCAACAATTAAAATTGATGTATGTCAACTTTATTATTCGCAGAACTAATTGAAATGATATCAAACCTGTTTTCTGACAGGATTTTCACCACAAAACAAAACGCAAAACACAAAACAAGCAAATAAAAAAAACAGACTATACCAAAACCACCTGACCTTGTCCGAAATTCTTTATAAACCCTGGTCTGAAATAAAATGAAGGAAAAAAAAACAAAACATCTTATTGTATATCATGGCAAAAGATAGTATAATTAGTTGCACCATTCGAAGAGCTGATCAAACAGCATTGATGGCTGTTTTTACTACCATCTAGTCAAAGTCGTCAGGTAACGTCTGATATAAGACACCCAAACTTCATGACAGCGAGGCACAGAAAGACACGCATGCACATCGGTCGTGTAAACGCAGAAAAAAAATATATTCCATTCAACCGGTTTGACACCTTGGTGACATAACAAAAATAACACCGAGGCAAACAAATCCAAAAGCAAAAACGAAAAAAAAAACAGAAACTGTTAAATTGAAATTAAATTTATTTTTATCTTTTCAAAGAAGAAAACAAAAACAAAAAAAAGATAATCACTTTTGCTGCAGCTGGGGCATGAGATGGAGATCACCTCTTTGGGGGTAACCTACTTCTTCATTCGTGCCACGCCGCCGCCATCGAGTTTCAATTTCATGCATTTTTTCATTTCGGTTTTGGAATACTTTAGCTAGGTGTAGATATACAAAATACATTTGTAGCATCGAAGGTGGATTGTAAATTACAGAATATACTTGTGTACAGGGTGTGTTATGTGTCTTGTCTACTTGTTGGATGCGGATGCTACCACTCTCAGCCATATAACTACGACGGGTTTGGCATGGCCTTTTGTTCGATTTAATTTTTCTTTTTTCGTATTCTGCTGTCTTAAATGTCAGATGAATAAAATCAAAGACGCAGCGAGTCGGTGGTTTTAGATTATGGCTTAAACCAGTATATTTACGGTTACTTAATTGGTGTTTTGTTGTTGGTGTTCGAGTAACACCAATAAACAGTGGAATTTTCCGGCGACTGGCTAGGTATTTGATTGCTGCAAATTTTAAAAACTTTTCATTTATTTTTCTCACTTCTTTATTTTTGCGCTATCTGATGCAAATGAACCATAAAAATATGCAACCGGTGTGCTTTGAGTCTGGCTTATGCAATTCGGTGTAGAATTGAAAGGCTAATGAATAGAACGGAAAAAGTGTTTACATTGGCTAATGGAATGGTGTAGAAATGTTAAAGAGAGCGTCTAGAGGTCTGTGAGCCTTGAAGGCTTTTCAATAAATCAGGCGAGTGCTGCGTAATGTTGGGGGTCCTTTGAAACGTTGTTATATTAATGTTGTAAGAATGGTTAGTTTATTGTTTGACGTTTAGAAATGTCATTTATGACATCTGTTACACACTGTTCGAGACTTGAAACATTGTCATTTTTTTGATAGAAAGAACTGTCATCTGTCATATTTTAAGGACGGTTTTCTAAACGTCAGAAATGTGACATTTTATCTTATGTCAGTAACTGTCATTATTAAACTTCAACAAAAACGTTTGCATGGGAAATGTCATAGATCCAACTGTCAAAATAGAAAAAGTGACAAAACAATTCATGTGCTTGAGGATATTTGATTGATTCTTTTCAAGTTGCAAAATTGACATTTCCAAGTTGAATTTTGACATTCAACTTATCATCTTTGTCCAATTAAAATTAATTCCAACTGACATTTCACCAAATACGATTGAATTTACAAAAGTGTTTTCCACTTTGTGGGCTTTTGCTGTTCACACAATTAAATTCTATTTCGATTGCAATTTGAATGCAATTGATCGGCAATAACAAAACTTCCCGTAATTGGTCTTGTATACGATTGGAATATAAGGGACACAATTTATCGCCAGTTGACGTTCTTCAAATGAAAAAAAAAAAACACCTCTTCTCTGTTTTTCTTTCAAATGGTGATACAGACATCGCCGTGCCCGTTGTAAAGTCTTTCCGTCCATTAATTCAAGGCACGAGCATGAAGAGCTATGAACTTTCTTCAATTTATTTATAGTTGGTACCTTTCAAAGAGTGTAGCGGTTTTTAAGTTCCCCTGCCTATTGAATTTCAATGACTTGGTAAATTTTTGAAAGGTGACTGTTGTGTTTACTCAATTGAAAGTCGATTAGGAGAGAGACTACTCTGTGTGTGTTTGAAGAGCAATGAACTCTTGATATTAAAATGTCTCCACTTGATTTTTTAGATATCGATAACGATCCAAATCGTGCTCCACCATGTGACCCAGCTGTGTGTGTTTTGCCTGATTGTTTCTGTTCCGAAGATGGTACTTCAATTCCCGGCGATTTGCCAGCCAAGGATGTTCCTATGATGATCACAATCACCTTCGACGATGCCATCAATAACAACAACATTGAACTCTACAAGGAAATCTTCAAGAACCGCAAGAATCCCAATGGATGTGACATTAAGGCCACATACTTTGTTTCTCACAAATACACCAACTACTCAGCTGTACAAGAGACATCACGCAAGGGACACGAAATTGCTGTCCATTCTATCACGTAAGTTTGCAATTCTCTCCAAATAAGTCTCCAAAAATTAAAAAAGAAACCTTAATCATCAAATTTCTCTGTTTTGTTTTCTGTTTTTGGGTTGAATAGCCACAACGATGAAGAACGCTTCTGGTCGAACGCAACCGTTGACGATTGGGCCAAGGAAATGGCCGGTATGAGGATCATCATCGAGAAATACGCCAACATCACTGATAACTCAGTTGTCGGTGTTCGTGCACCATACTTGCGTGTCGGTGGCAACAACCAATTCACCATGATGGAAGAACAAGCTTTCCTCTATGATTCCACCATCACTGCTCCATTGTCCAATCCTCCACTATGGCCATACACCATGTACTTCCGTATGCCACATCGCTGCCACGGTAATCTGCAATCGTGCCCAACTCGTTCGCACGCTGTCTGGGAAATGGTCATGAACGAACTCGACCGCAGGGAAGACCCAACCAATGACGAATCTATTCCCGGATGTGCTATGGTTGATTCATGCTCAAACATCTTAACCGGAGATCAATTCTACAACTTCTTGAACCACAACTTTGACAGGCATTACGATCAGAATCGTGCTCCATTGGGTCTGTACTTCCATGCTGCGTGGTTGAAGAACAATCCCGAATTCTTGGACGCCTTCACATATTGGATCGACGAAGTGCTCGCCAACCACAATGATGTCTACTTCGTGACAATGACACAAGTCATCCAATGGATGCAGAACCCCAAGACCATCAGCGAAGCTAAGAACTTCGAACCATGGAGGGAGAAGTGCGTTGTTGAAGGTAGACAAGCCTGCTCTGTGCCCTACTCCTGCAAATTGACCTCAAAGGAGGTGCCCGGCGAGACCATTAACTTGCAGACGTGCGTCAGATGTCCAAATAACTACCCATGGATCAACGATCCAACCGGAGATGGTTTCTACTAAGTCAAAAAATAAGAAAAGTGTTGAGAGTTAATTTGTTATGAGTTTTTTTTTTATTTTTTATTTTAATTTTATATTATGTTTTAAAAAATCCCAAAATTTTAATAAAAAAAAAGAGAAAAAGAAAAAAACGAAGTAATTTGATATTTGCGGGTGTGGATCTATTTTTTGGTCGCTCACTGTAATAATTTCTCAATTGATTGTTTGCCATTTGTAAATCCCTTTTCTGTCACCTTGTGTCTAACTTTTTTTTTAAATTCAGCTCACGACTATTTATCCCTTCCCCCTTCTCTCCCCTCCCAACAACAAAAAATCCTTCTCCCACCCTTTCAAAGTACCTCAATGTACATAAATCTGACAGCTGTCTAAACAATTCTAAACTGTCTAAATGTTTATCTTCTAGTTTTTATTTATATGAAAACCCTGCTTTCTTTTCATTTCTAATTTTTATTCTTTTAACTATCTTTAGATTTTTTACAATTATTTTTTTCTCGTATAAATGTATATCTATCAATGTACTTGTACTTGTAATTTTTTTAGAAGACTTTGACTGACTTTGATTTTTTGCAGACAAAGTCGCGCTGTGTTTAAGTTTAAAGACAAAAAGAACGTAACAAAAAAATCGAAAAATTTTATAAAAAAAAAACAATTGAATAAAGGTTAACGATAATAATTATTGATTATTGTAGTGAAAAAGCAATTATTATTGTCATATGTTACATACTTTTTTAATTATAAACAAAAAAAAATTATTGAATAAAAATTATAAGAAAATATTTGGCTTTTTGTTTCTGTTTTCAAATTGCGTTGTTGGCAACCCTTTTAGCACTGAAATATCTTTCATTTAAGTTGGTTTTTTTTTTTCTCTGAGTGAGTCCCTGAAAACATTATTTGAATCAGAGCTCAGGTTGCGAAGATATTGGCATTTGAAGAAATTTTGACATTGGGCCGAAAGAGGCAATCATCTTTCTCTGGACCTAGCTCGGCAGCCTTAACTAGTAGAAAGTTCCAGTTTTTTCATTAGAAAGAAGACATATGGACGCTTGATTTGTATACAACGAACATAGATTATACTCGAGAAATTATGGGTTATAACGAAGGTGTAACTGAAGATAAATGTACGTTTCTGGAGATCTAATTTTTGGCACTTTCAGCGATAAATATTTTAGAATTTCAAGGCGTTTAACAAGTTTTTGAGGACTGATTATTACGAAAAGCACTCCCGGACCAATCTTAACCGATCATGCGGCCCTTACCTTAGTTCAAATTTAAGAATTTCACACTGAATGGTATGTCACTGTTATGTCCGTAGATTAGTGGTTAGGTGCGTCGGCGGCTAAGTAGAACATCGTGGGTTCGAGTCCTACACGTGTCCATAGTTTTTATTTCATCTTTCACGGGCACTACCTCTTGCGAAGAGCTGACAAAACTTCCAAGAGTATCAATCTGACATGAAAAAGTGCTTCTCAACTTCGCCGTTCGAAATCGGCGTTAAATTGTCGGTCCCCTCAATTCTTCACACGCACCCGGAGAATTGTTGATGAGAGTAAGCCACTTAGGCCTTGGCTCTTTAAGAGCTGTCGCGCCACTCTATTTATTTATTTTTGGTATGTCACTTTGAATTGAAGAGTTCAATCAGTGACAATCAAACATAACCCAAAAATTGACTTCAAACAGGCCAAAAAAAAACCCTCACTTAAAAACTAGTGTGACAAAAATGCCGGTGTAATTGGCAAGCTTCAACAAATTGTGGTTCATTATGTCACCGGAACCAGTTTCAAACTTAAACAGGCCAATCTGATCCAATTTGTGAAATTCTACTAGACCAACCTGAAACATCGAAACACGAGTTTTTGCATATGTGAAATTTTATTTTTGGCAACACGAAATTGACACAAACGAAACCGTATCGCATAACATTTGGTGATGCCAAAATGATGATGAAGCTAAAAAAAACCGATGGACCCATAGAGGCTCCACATGGGCAAGTCGTTCTTCTTGTATATGTTTTCCATCGTGTTTTGAATTTCATTATTATATAACCGGTGCCAAGAAAAAACCTATAAATATTTACCCAAACAAGTTGCACCTTAGTGATAAATACACTCGTACCTGTTGTATTTTGTGTTTGGTGTCAGGCAACTTGCCAGGCAGACGACATCGACATCTGCATTTCTTCAGTTGAGATAAAACGCTGGCCAAAATGAAAAATACAAAAAAAAAACTTAAATAATCCCCGAAAAGAAGTTAATGAAGAGAGCAGCAGAAGCGGCCACTACCAATAAACCACACGGGCTAAATGTCAAATTTACGCAACAATGCATGCACAGTGGATATAGCAACCAAATATTTTTGAATAACTAATGATATTGATTAATAAACCAACAAAAGAAGAGAATAGCAATTTTGTTGAATGAAGATGAATTTTTTTGAAAATTAGTTTGCAAAACCAATTTGCAAATTTTTCAACATGTAATAAGTGGTCTCTGGTCTCTTATGCAAAATTGTAAGTTTTACGATCAAAAACGATAAAAAAAATGTAGGTATTTCGAAATGTTTACTTAATAATATTATAATTTATGTAAAAATGTTGAATGTTTGGTTTTTTTGAAGAAGATTACTTAGAAGAGTGCTCATGCCCGCATTTAAGTCACATTTATAATCAAAAAGGAAGGATTTGTTTTAGGTGATGTTTTAGCTAATGGCTTCATTTGCAATGCAAAGCCCTTGAAAGTGGTTTGCTAAGCTGTAAGCCTATTGAGTAAAGGTTCTCTCTGATTGAAGATGACCTAGAGACTTAAATCGAATTAAGCTGGTTTGAGTAACAGACAAGTTCAGGTTCAAGAACAGGTATGTAGGCTTTGAATAAGCTTTGAGTATAGTGGAATCAATTATGTTAAGGGAAGTTTATGATTTTTTGGATTGATTTAATTTTTGATTACGTAACAGCTATAAAAATGAGAGACTAGAGTTGATAGATTTAAAAGGCTCAACATAATTATGAATGATTATAAACAGGTTTCAGAATTTTTCTGAATATGAAGGGTACTTAGCGCGAATGGCATCTCTAAAATGTAAGAACTTTTTCCTTAAAATGGAATATGCTGGTCACCAAGACACACAATCTTGGTGACCAGATGGGTGATGCTGTCAGACATTCCAATCCATTCCATTCCAACGTTTGATTTCTCAACATGTTTTTTAGATTTTTTAATTAAAAATCCTTTCCAGAAGAAAGCACATTTCCAAGCCTTTGGGATAGGTGTGACCTTGCCTAGTTTTCATTTTTTTTTTTGAAAATTGTGCTTTAAGGATTGCGTTCACTAAAAAATAAAGTAAATCTGAGGCCAACCTTCAAGACCGTACACAGTACAGGCAGCTTAGGTTAGGTTATGGTAAGGGGTTGCCAGTTGTTGTCGTTACCGGCACACAGAGCAATGCAGTTCCATTGCGATACCCGTGAGTATTTCTACTCAAAATAATAAAAACCTAAGAGTTCATTTGATGAAGCCATTTGGAGGCATTGACGAAGTTTTTGCCTGGAGTAATAGATCTTCTAAGTCCTCGAAGAAATTATTGCCGAGCTATCTCTGCCTTTGGTGGCAAACTGCGGGGCAGTGACATAGAAATTGTGAAGTGTGTTCATTCACCTCCTCGTTACCGCATTCTCTGCATAGATCATCTGAACATATTGTCATCGTTTTCTTGTGATATCCTAACAGATTATGTCCGGTGATTATGCTTACAATAGATCGAAGTGATCTCTTGTTTAATTGCAATATTTCGTCTATTCTTTGTTCGTTAAAACAGGGCCAGATCTTTCTTGAAGTGCCGCGGGGGTCAAGAAGATTCCACCTTTCAACGGCTTTAACAGTTATTCTTTTTGAGATTTCCTGCTGTACTGTAAATAACAGGTTGGGGTGCTGAATATCTGAGCCTGGCATACGTCAAGCGTTGTTCCATACTTGCCAATTCATTGGCTTTCTCGTTATCTGGGATACCGCTGTGGCCTTGGACCCAGCAGAGTCGCTGTGCCCCAAGAACCATTAGCTCTTTGCGGCAGCATGAAACAAGCCTTGATTTTACCTCAGTTGCAGTAATCACTTTTATTGCAGCTTGGGTATCAATGTAAAAGGTGATATCAGCCCGAGGTATCGCCATCATTAATACCTGTTTAGCAGCTGTTGTCACTACCAGGATCTCCGCTTGGAAGACACTACTGTGGTCTGGAAGCCTAAGCGAGCGAGTCGGGTAACTTGAGAGGTTCACAATAGAAGCCTGCACCTACACTAGTATCCATCTTAGAGCCATCAGTATGAGCTATTGACTGTTCACTAAAGTATGGTATGTTACCTATCAATTTCTCTTTGCTTGGAATGGCAGCCTGGAATGGATCTGAGCATGTCATATGGAAATGGCACTTTTAACTGCACATTCCTGAACAAAATGATTAAGGCGTTTTAAGTTGATAATAACTTCGAGTCCCGCATTTGGGGTGGATCTCATTGCCTCTGTAATTCCTGTGCAAGGTTCAGCCATAGGAATTTGCTCTTCTCTAAAGCATTCCACCAAGCTAAATTACCATAGGTTAGTATTGGTCTAAATATTGCCGAACACATTCATACGATAAATTTAGGGGTCGGACCCTAGGTTTCCTGAAAATTTTGTTGCAGGAGTAAAAGGCGATCGACACTTTTTTGTATCTTTCAGATTTCAAGAGGACAACCTTCAATTGAATTCGGGTATTTTACGCAGAAGTTCTGTCCTATCTGGATTGACTGTCAGCCCATAGTCCCTAGTTCACGATTATGATCTAGTATACATTCAAAAAGAGACTCATCTCTATTGTTGATGTCGGTACTACCCCACTGCGTATGATATGAGTTCGTATCACATCCGAGTAACATGTCCCATCTCTCAGAAGCGGTTTTTTGCACAAGCTGGATTGTGATGCTAGCAGGAGGCTCTTCTTCTACGTCATACGGCATGCTGTAATTTGATAAAAGAAAGAGATTAAACTACTTCACAGCTAAAATACAAGATCTGAAATTACCATTCGCTATTTTTTACTTGTGTTGCTTTGTATAGTGAAATGTCCGATGTATGAGGTCCTCTTATTCTGTGACATGAAATCCAGGGTTCTTGAATGAGGGCAATGTCTATTTGGCTACTTCCCAAGATGAAGGACAAGATTGGAGCTGGCCGCTTAACTATAATGAAGATTACTCAGTTGCCTCCTCCGTCCCATCTCTAAGCTGTCAGCAGACAAAGCAAGTTTTAAGTATATTTGAAATAGAGCTTCCGTTTGGATTCACATTACCTAACACTACGTTCTTTTCTTAACGATTGTCAAACGGAACGTGAGGACATAACTTTATTTCGATAGAATGCATTGAATTCCTATGGCTGAACTCGTAAACGTATGGGAAAGTCAAAGCTGAAGTGTGCTTGTGTTTAAGCCATAAGATTTTTCTCTGGAAAGTTACGGAAAAGCTACGCCCAACACCTTATTTATGAGAATTATGTAATAACTCAAGAAGTATTAAGAGATAACATTGCTGACATTAAGTTGCATTAAGTAAGTTTGTTCCAGAATCAAAAACAATTAATTTTCTTTCTTTTTTTTAATGTAAACATTTGTATGGTATCAATTCGGCACCATATTTTCTGTCTTTTCTGGCAAAAAAGGAATTTGGCATCATAAAATATCTCACATGAATATTCCATTTGACACACAGCAATCAAAATCAAATGAACACTTTAAATATGCCGACTGAATTAACGAAATTAATCTTCTAATTGAATTCCAATGTTATTAAAAAACTAAAGGAACAACATTCAAAATAATAGTGTTAACATGATAACCCATTAACATGTCACTTCAACACATTTACCGCATTAAAAATTCTAAGAATAAAAAATTCGTAATCAAAACCTGATCAAAATTCTACAAAAACCATCAGACACACTTGAATTAAAAATAAACATACAGTGGTCACATGTAAATACGACAAGCAATTTATGGTTTTTTTCTTCTTCTTCTTGGAAATCTCAGGGCCGAATCAAACTTGTTTAATACCATCCACATAACACCACATCAACTGTTGATATTCTGCCATTTTATTTGTAACAAAATTGAAGTCAATAAAATTGGGGAGAAAAAAACCTTTTAGCAAAAAAAGACTCGACAGAAAATAAGAAGCTCTTTTTTGAATACGAATATCTCATTAAAAAACTGTTGGGATCATAAATATTGTGCCAAGTCGGCTGTTTTGCGTTTTGTTTCGGCACAACACAGAGACGTATGGGCATAGATTAGAGACTTTCCTACAATACTTAACTTTGACTACGACTAAAATGATGGAATCGTTGATAAATGTTAAAAAAAAGTGAAACCATTGCAAATCGAAGACAGGTAGCTCGCAAGGTAATGATGTCTTGTCTTGGTTGTTTTTTTTTCTGTAAGCTCTTGTCATCCCATTGAAATGGTCTGGTCCATTCCTCGGAGATGGTCATTTTTTTGCCATGGCCGTCAGTACAAGAGATTATAAGAAGAGAAGAAGAGAATAAAAGAGGACACAACCATCTCCGCAACAATGTGTTGTTCGTAGTTAATGTGTAATCAATAAGTATTCGTTCCCCCTTCGGTTAATCCGTTTCACTTTCACTACGTGCGTCTTTTTTTCTTTGTCCATATCGAAGGTGATGTTAAAGTTGGAAGAAAAAAAACGAACATAAAGACAGAATTTTATTTCTGGTGCTTTGGCAATATGAAGATGGCTTAAAATTATCAGGAAACTCCGTTTCGTATCGTATTTTTATGTGCCATTTTGGAACGTCATCGTTTTTTTCTTCTTCTTCCGTAATTCCAATTACTTTACATTTTATTGAAGGAGCTAAAATTTTGCAAAATGGAAGATTTTTACTGACTCATTTTTATTTTAGGTCCTGATGAATCATTTGGACCTACTTCTCGTTCAACTACAAATGTGCAATGTCAGCATTATGTCTGAGAAAAAATTGAGTTTTCTCATTGCGTCTGTCTCTACGTTGCGTTGCGTTGGTTGGCATATTCACAATGAGTCTACCAATTCTCCTATTTGACATGTATGGTATTATTCATCTGTCATAATCTCGCATTTTTTTTCTGAGGATTACGAGTTTTGAATATTTAAGAAGGAAAAGATCTCAGGGGGCTTTTTTCTTCCTTTCAAGAAGACTGTTTTAAAAAGAAATATGAAAGAGCTGAGTGTTTAAGAGTTAACACCACAGTGTCGATGACATAATAAGTGTTTTGCAAGAACACACCACCTTCTGTCATAAAGAAAAAGACGATTGACATTGTTACGCAGATGACGCATTCTTGTATTTTGATGTTAATTGTTCATCTCTTGCAAAATGGCACTCCCATAAAAAAAAAATGATTGAATCCAAATTTGAAGTTCTTTTAGATTTTAATCGAAAGCAAAAAAAAAGACAAAAATGACAACACCAACACAAATAATTTTAAATCTGACTCCAATTACTGAAGAGGTGAAGATTTTTGTGCTGTTTGCCAAATTATAAATTAGAGGGTTCGTATAAGTTTTTTTTTCATCACGGTAGAGTCGTGATTGAGGTTTTATTTTGTTGGGCAAACAAAATTGGGTGCAGTATACTTTTTGGTTGTAAACATAAAAAAAAAATTGTGTAGGATTTGATTTGTTTGTTATTTTTTGAACTCTTCTTCATTTTTTTGATGATTTGTTAATTCGTTATGAAAATTTATTGGGTAATATTGATTGATGACTCGAAGAATTTCGGCAATTCTCAAAAAAACAAAAACCAAACGTAACATAGTTTTAAGGCTTACTTACTTACTTAAGGTGGCGCTACAGTCCGTTGTGTACTTGGGCATCAATCAACAGAGCCCGCAAGCCAGCTCGGTCCCTAGTTAGCTGTCTCCAGTTCTGCACTAAAGTTGATTGAGGTTCTCTTCCTCGTGAGTGCGCCACCTGAGTTGCGGTATTCCTCTCCTCCTACGTCCCTCGGGAAGGCTTTCCGGGCTGGAGCATTGGTGTCCATTCGCTCTAAATGACCGAGCCATCTGAGTCCCTGGACCTTGACCCTTCGTTGTACAACCCGTCAAGTTCGCTGTTATATCTTCTTTGCCATTCCTTTTTAAAGCACACGGGGCCAAAGATGACCCGAAGAACTTTCCTTTCGAAACAGCCTAAGGCACATTCACCCGATTTTGTCAAGGTCCATGCCTCTGCACCATACAGCAGGACTGGGATGATGAGGGTGTTGTATAATTTTAGCTTAGTTGCTCGAGAGAGGTCTTTTCCACTCAATTGCTTTTTAGCCCAAAGATCAGCGATTAGCAAGAGTTATTCTTCGTCTGATCTCGGCGCTGGTGTTATTGTCCGTGTTTATAGCGGAGCCTAGGTATACAAAGTTCTGTCCGAGCCGTCGGTGTTGGATGTCCTTCCTCGAAGACAGCATATACTTCGTTTTCCCTCATAGTTTTAAGGCTGTGTCTCGTAAAAAAGGGAATAGTTAAATTATGACATTTCTTTTTTTTCATATGAAAACCTATGTTGATCAAATTGCATAGAAATCGAAAAAATACTCTTTCTGGCAATTCCTACAAATATGGAGCGCTTCATCGAACAGTACGAAAAAAATTCACTACGATCTAGTCCGTCCTTGTACTCAAATCTAACAGACCTCATGTCATCACCATAAATTAAGACCATGTCAGCCTGATTGAATCAATGGTGTCTGCTTTTTCAGACCGTAGTTTCCTAAGACTGTTATTTCATAGATTTTTTCGCAGACCGTAAATGAAGAATGGTGTCTGATAGCTCAGACATTAATTTGCTAGTGTTTTTTTTTTCAGTGTATAACTTGAACTTCTTCAGAATTTAATTCATAGCTGGATATGCTTTCCCAGGCTATTGTTTTAGAGTGGTGATGCTTTCTTTGACTTTACTGAGTTAAAAGAGTACGCTAGCTCACACTGTAGTTTGAGTGGCATATGCTTTTCCAGTATGCAATTAATCTTTGTCGTCTGCACTCTCAGACTCAGTGGTAACATTTGTACTAACTGAGACGACTGTTTAATGATAGGCGTTGTATCTCAGACATAAAGTACCTAATCTATGGTGTTTGCTACTTCAGACTGTCATTTAACAGCGGCCGGCGTTTGATTTATCATGATGGAACGAATCAGTGGCGTCTTTTTCTTTAGGTTTTATTTTACAGTGCCAGATGTTTTCGCATGCTGTTAATGGTGTCTGCGATCACAGACTTTAATAATTTAATAGAATTTGCTTCCTCAGTCTATCGTCTCAGCTTGCGGGCATTAGCATAGGACTCAGGGTCACTCTTGTTTAGTTTCCGGGTCACAGTGGCTTTGACGGCAATGAACGGGCTGACGAGCTGTCTAGACAAGGATCAGCCCTTCTTAGCTCACTCGTGGAAAGAGTTCAACATTCCTCTTGGTACTATGAAAGGCAAGATCATCTCAATTTTTCTCGCTGAACCAAACCAAAGGTTGAGTAGCCTAACCAACTGTATCATATCCAGAAAGATATGGCTACAATGAATCCCACAATAATTACTTTATTTGAGACCCAGGCAACACATAGCCAGGATCGTTGCAATATGTACCGGACACTGGCCTGTTGAGGAACACGCATCTTAGCTGAACTTTTCCCACAAATACTTTCTGTCGTAGTTGTGGGACCAGCGAGAAAAGGATACTATTCTTCACTTCTTGTATAAGTGTCCTGTGCTGGGCAAAACGAGAGCCAAATGATTGGTAAAGTCCTTCTTCAATTACCTAAATGAGCATCCCGAACTGAGGATCAAAGATTTCATCTCTTTTCTAAACGCAACAAAGTGGATTTGAGGCGTATTTTAAACTGATTGTTACAGTTCCTCTTCGAACTTGAGATCTCCAGCTAGCGAACTCAAAACAAAAGCTCAGAAATGTTTATAATCCCTCTTTTAATTTTATAAGTCAAACGCGTTTTTAATGGTATCAAAACTGTGCAACCCAGCGCTAATTGAATCACCGAGCTAGACTGCTCGTGGCCACCGTTTTAACTACTACTACTACTACTACTACTTTCCGCATGCTTTCTCAGACTGTGGTCAATAAGTACAATAAGCCAAATTAGAGTATAATTTAACAGTGTGCTTTCTCATCAGAAATTTTACAGTGTGCTTTCTCATCAGATTGCAATTAATATTTTGCGTCTGCTTCCTCAGACTATTGTTTAACAGTGTTGTCTGCTGATAAGTCAGTGCCATCTGATTCCAACTGTTTACTGGCAAGGTCTTGTTTCAAGTTTGGCACATCTAATAAATTTGTGGTGTCTGCTTCTTCAGACTTTTATTTAACACTAGCGTCTACTTTCTCAGACTGTGGTTAATCGGTGAAATTCGCTTGCCAAGCCAACTGTTGAATACTAGGGTCTTGCGTCTCAGACTTTAAGTAATCTGTGGTGACTGCGTTCTCAGACTTCTGTTATTAAACAATGGCGTCTGCTTTCTCAGACTAAAACGGAGCAGTGACGTCTCTTTTCTCAGACTTTTATTTAAAAGAGGCTGAGTGTGTTTTCACAGACTGTCTGCTAACACAGACCGTTTAACAGTGACGTGTGCTATTCCAGACTTTATTATCTTAAATTTTTAAATTTCTTTTTCAGACTTTAAATAACTAGACACATTTTCTCATTGAGTTTGTTTTTAAAGAAGCTCTGCAACATACAGTAAGAGTGGTGACAAAAAGCGAATCTCTCAGCACTACTTGAGTCAAACTTGAGTCACTAATTAAATCGTAAAACCATCTTAAAGCAATTGCCATTAAATTTGGTTTCAAGTCAAGTACATCAAGTGTCATATTGAAATGTCAATGCAATACAACAGCATCGCCTTAAACTCTGCTAATTCACTTCAATCGATTGATTGATTGATTGATTAACTGAGCAATCCACCAAATGAAACGCCTTTTCTCTGCCATGACCTTCACACTCCTATTACTTGACAATACATCAAAGTCATGGTATCGACAACCGACCGACAAGTCATCGTGTAAAACCATAGTAGTAAGTGACTGTCAATATGAAGCCTCACCCAATGCATAAAGTAACACTTTTCAATCCTAACGACACTAACTACTTTACTGGTGTTACTTTATGTTTAACATAAATCACTTTTCATAATGAAATTGTCATATTATTTGCTGTAAGATCTTTCGACTTGACTGCATCAGAAACCAAGGTCAGGTCTTGATTCCAACCCAACTTCCTGCGTAAAGGCGTTTTTATAAATACAACAAAATCATTTCGAACAAAGCAAACAGGGTTCCAGCTTATGAACTTCAACTTCTAGACTTTAACCCACCACAACCCCTGGGTGGGTGTCGTAGTCGTTAGTCATGCAACACTTTGGCTGCTGCTGTTGGCAATATGGCGTGCGAAAGTAGTATCTAGTGGCTTAAGATTTAATTAAATTACCTCTGTGCTGTAATAGCAATCAATTCTTTGTTTGGATTCATAGAGTCTGGTTAACAATACCTGTCACCTTGCCAAGAAGGGGTTATACGAGAATGATACAAACGAACGGTGGATTGGAGGGAAGTTCATCTCCTCTGCTTTGCCGAACGAAATGGGTTGGCAATTTGTTTGAATAAAATCAACTTTAACCAGGTGCTTGTTGAAGTATCATGGGATGTCTCCCGATGATGGTGGAGACATTTACAATTGCTGCTCCTTTTGCTGCTCAGTCAGCAGTGCCCGCAGAGACGGTTCTTCTTTTTCTCTCTAAAGATAATCGCACAGTGACAGCCAAATGGCAAAGACGACAAACTCATTCAACATTTAACCTCGTGAAATACCATATAATTCCCGATCTGGATAAGAATCTTGCATAATTGGATGGACTTAATGTGGCATGGCTGCGGTGTGGTTGTTGTGTCGTTGTGGCCCGGGCGCAATTCGATGGGATTGGCGCGATGCTACTCTCTTTTGACTCTTTGATGACTCTGGCCGTTCAAATGGCTGTTTTGTGCAAACCCAGAGACGATAACGTGCAGCATTTTGCTTCTAAGACTTTTTTTTTGACTTTTGTATAAGTATCGCTGGAGTCACTGTTCTGATAAAAGATCACAGTATTGGCGACTGAAGACGTGGTAAGAATTTAATTACAGTTTAATTTCGTGCCTGGTCTTTGTTGGTCTATGGAGTTCTTAAAGTCTTTTTTACTTTGTTGGTTTAAAGCAGTTTTGAAGGTCGTGTGGAAATAAATAAACATGACAAATGTCATGAAGAATTTATTGGGTCTGTAGGGGCTTTTTGTGCATGTGCAGAATGATTTCCGCAATAAGTGTTTTAAAGCTCATAAACCAAAAAGATCAGCAATAAATTTTGTAAACACCTTTTTGGGTAGTTTGAAGAGTTATCGGTGTTAGAGACTTCGTAAAGCCTTGAGCTACTCAACAATTTAAGTTGGTATTTGGATTCTTAAATGTCAATAAAACAAAGTTTAAGCATGTCGTTTTTTTTTATGGAGAACGGCAATCAGATGCGTAGGTACTCGGGTCAACACTTTTTATACGTTGGTGGTCATCTCTCTACCCCCGTTTAGCAAACACCAATACGCGCAAAATTTCTTCAGTACCTTTTGTTTGATTTGACACAGATTGCATCTTAAAACCAAATTAAAAAATAAAATAACAATGCAAGGTGTTGTTAGCTCTTTATGCCAGCAGCTTAAGGTGTAGGTCAGGAAGGTCAAACAAATAAAAACAAACAAACCCACGAAATGAAAAATATTTACAATGCGACTTTGCAGAAAAAAATATAAAGAAAAACCTTATGTTCAAACCTTCATCCAAAATAAATAAAAATTTGCATTTCAATTAACTGTTCAGGTACACACCGCTTTATGATAATGATGGTTGAAGATAATTTCTTTGGTACTGATTCAGCAGTTCTTCATTAAGGTGTGTTTTCAGAGGTGTTGATTTTTGTGTAAGTGGCATCACCCATTATCTAACAAAACAAAGTGCATCAGCAATGTGGGAGTTAACCTTTTTCTTCTGTTTGCAGAACTTATGGCTTATGCAGAGGTTAATAAACAAGTGGCCGTTTAAGTCGAGGGTATTAGCAATTAACGAAACGTGTACACGAGTATGGACAAAGGCCTCAAATATCATATCACACAGTGGCGTATGTTTGCCTGGAATCTTTCAAGTAAACGTTTTCAACCATAAAAAAAAATCTCATTATTTGAAAAATGACTTTCTACCAAAATCTGATAGACAAACGTCGTCGTTTTGGCCATTGAAATGTCAACAACGCACTTTTTTCCAAAGATAAGAAAACACTCAACAAAAGGAAAGGGTTCACTGAACTCGGGCGTAGAAATAACGCACAAAACGGGTGGCGACAAAGACGGTGGCGGACAGTGGATAAATGGCGGCTTTAAAATCTGCCATCTCTTTTATGCTCGCGTCGAGTGTTGACTGCGTTAAGTGCCATGCATATTAAAGTGCCACCGTTAAAAAATAATAAAAATAAATTCACTTGATATCTTAAGACATGTATACACATTTATTATTGTTTGTGGCCTGGCCGAATGGAACGTGATTGAAATTTGAAATTGAAAATAAAATGCCAAGACGACATGAACACGAACACATTTGTGTGCACACACGAATGTATGTTTTTGAAGATGTCGTTTTTGAAGTTTTGATGGACGGTGAACACTCGTGTTTAGAGTGCTTTGAGTTGAAGAGAGACTCACACAAAAAAAAATCAATTTATGTTAATTTTGCAAACATTCACACTGATGTTCAAAAAAGAGAAAAAAACTGAAGGTATTGTTAAAAATTTGCATTCTTTTTGGGATGTGATGGCCGGAAAGTGAATTTTTGGAAAACAAAAAGGGAAAAGTCTAGTTTAAGACGTCTTAGCTCACAAAGTTATCTGCTTTCACTTCTGAGAGACATCAGTTGAATGAGAAATTGTTAGGAAGGTTACATCATCTTCTCGTGTTTTCAGAATTATCTTCTGTTCTTTACAAAAAACCAAAAACTACTACGAGACATAGAAACGGAGTTCTAGCTTCGTAAATATGTTTGCCCCTTTTCGACCCCACTGATAGTCATCAAATCTTCGCAACCAGAGCTTCACCTGTTCTTTTACGTTTTCGTAAAATGACGTTTGCTACCTTCCGCCTTAAATTTGATAGTGTTATTTTTTATCAGTCTGTAACTTTAAAGTGTCTGCTTCTCCAGACTTTGATTTAAAATTACATCAATCAATTACAGCCTTATTTTAAGTGGCGTTTACTTTGTAGTTTTACAGTGATACATGCTTTTTCAGTCTGCAATTAACCTTTGGGGTCTGCTTTCTCAGACTGTGCTATTTTCGCTTGCTCAGACAATTGTTTTATAGCAGGGTCTCTTTTACAGACTTTAAAGTAATCTGTAGTGTCTGCTTCTTCAGACTGTTATTTAACAATGACATCTGTTTTCTCAGACTGTAACGAATCAGTGGCGCCTGTTTTCCCAGACTTTTATTTAAAAGAGGCTGATATTTCTTTAGACTTTTTATTTTACAGTGGCAGGTGATTTCGGAGGCTGTAAATGGCGTCTGTTGTTTCAGACTTTAATAAGTTAATAATGAAATTTGTTTCCTCAGTCTATCGTGAAATAATCTAATCTTTCAGACTCTAATTCAAAATTATACCTGCTTCCTTAGACTATTATTTAAGATTGGAGTCTGCTTTCTCAGACAGTATTGAATTAGTAGAGTATGTTTCGCCATCAGACTATAACTTTACAATGGCATATGCTTGCTCCACTGCAATGCGTCTGTTTAGTAAGACTGTAATGAAAGACTGTTACTTAACAGTAACGTCTGCTTTGTTATCAGATTGCTATGAATCTTTTGCATCTGTTTCCTCAGACAACAGTTTACTGCTACGGTCTTGCTTGATTCTGTTAGTAATCAATGGAGTCTGTTTCTCCAGACTGTTACTTAACAACGGCGGCTGCTTTCTCAGACTGAATGAGTCTCTGGGCTCTCTGAGCTCACTGAGCTCTGGGCAAAAGTTCAGTAAATGTTGATTACAATCAAAAGTGTCTGCTTTTTCATACTCATATTTAAATGTGATATCTGTAGAGAATCAATGACATCTGCTAATTCAGACTTTTATCTTCAATTGATAAACGCTGAGTTCTTCAAGTCAAGAAACGGTGTCAGCGAGCTCTATTTGTAGACATAGACAAAAAGTTTTGAAAATGCTATTCGATTTTCAAATATTACTGCAGCACTTTTTTAAGAAAGCATAGTAGTGTCCGTAGCTTAGTGGTTAGGTGTGTTGGCTGCTACTCGTGCCCATAGTTTTTACTTCATCTTTCACGGGCACTGCCTCTTGCGAAGAACTGACAAAACTTCCAAGAGTATCATCTGTCATGAAAAAGTGCTTCTCAGCTTTGCCGTTCGGAATCGGAGTTAAATTGTAGGTCCCCTCAATTCTTCACAAGCTCCTAGAGAATTGTTGATGAGAGTAAGCCACTTAGGCCTTGGCTCTTCAAGAGCTGTCACGCCACTCTATTTATTTGTAAAGAAATTATTATCATACGCCTTCGGCTCTAGTTTTCCCCTAACATCTATTTATTTTCTGTTACTACAAATTAACAATTTTACTAGTTTCCTGCCTTTTTCAAATAAGTGCAATTGGGTATTATTTTTGTTCAATCAACATTTTCTGTTAGACACGTTCAATGAAACCTTGCCTCCCACACAATTCAGAATTCAAACTAAATACTTTTCTTATTAAAACTATACTTTCCTTCCTTTCTATGAACACAGTGGCTACTCTCTAACAAAATCTGGGTTAATGGTCAAATCAAAATCAATTTCTTGAAGTCTCTCGACATATCGACTCGGAAGTGTCATGCTGCTCACAAATAGAAATGTCACTTTGCATATAAACACATTCATACTGGCGACTATCCAAGTGGAGCAAAAACCATACACTTATGGGCAATTGGTTCACTGGCAAGGGACTTATTGAAAAATGCAGGCCATTTTCAAAAGTTCCACCACATCACTGAATAAAAATACACAACTAACTGAGACGTGCGCACTGAATTCCATTGTAATTGGTGCGTGGTACGTCACTCACAAGAAAAAAAAACTGTTTACGAGTAGCTAAGACTACACATTGGGTGAAGTTGAATGACTCACGTTAGGTTAACTTATCTTTTGACATTAAGATGATGTCATTAATCATAAATCGTTGCACGATAATCATGTTTTGTGTTTTTCAACCATAAAAACATATGCTTTTAGGTCGAAATGTTGCGTTGGCTGTTTAAACAAAATTAATAGATTTAGTGCTGAGAGTTGTATTCTTGAATATTTTCTAAGACTTGGCAAGACCCCGACAATTTTTCATATTCTTTTTTCATCAATCAAAATTGACAATAAGCAAAATTTGACATTTTTTTCAATCCAAATATCATCTTGGTTAGCAAGTATTTTTCTAAAGTTCGAACCTCAGCTCTTTCGTTTGCTGTAGTGTGATTTTGGTTTCAATTATTTTGAATGAAAAACTGCAAAACTTCATGAATTTGAAATCAATATTTATTGTCGAAGAGATTATTCAAATTGCTTCAGTTCAATTTTTTAAAATACTAGTTGCCCCTGTAGGTCAAAGTTCAAACAAAACCATATTCCATACCTAAAAGAATTCAAAGGCAATAATGCACGTTGTTTGTGCATAGACCTTGAACGTATGTTGCATATGATTGGTTTCCGCTAGTTTACCTTAATTTACATCCGGGATTAGTGGTCATAAACTTGATTCATATGCACCCAGCAGGCTAAGGAATGAACGAGGTTTAAGTGGTTTTAGTCTTGCTAGGCAAAGAAATGGTCAATACTTTTATGAGGGTTTCGCTCTGCTAAGAAAACAAAAGTTCTTTGTGTAAGTTGTACAGGAAGGAAATGAACTTACTTACACGGAAGCAAAGAAGTGGTTTTTGTAAGACCAGTTTCTTGGACGTTGGGATATTGGCAACCAGAAATAAGAGTGAAGGCTTTGTCGTTGGCTGTTCCAATCAATTCAGAATGTTGAGCTTTCTAGAAGTCCTCAAATAACACAAATCTAAATCAAAATACTTATCCACCGCATTTGAAAGGTCTATGCCCAAACATTTGTCAATTTAAAGGCCCAGCACAGTTTAATTTCAAATGTCACACTGCAATTCCATATTGCCTCGTGCACCTAGCTTAAAAATGCATCTTCACTTCTCCACTTGGTATGCCATTAGTTTGCCTGAATGAATAATACATCATCGCATCATTGATGCTTAGCATAGCGACGAACCTGCCGAACGTCTCTTGCTATTTCAAAAGACCACGACAATTATCGCACCATCATCATCACTACCAGCAAGTAGCTTAGTTTTTTTTGTTTGGTTTTTATTCATTTATCAGAATGCTTATAAAAGTCTCAACTGGTGTGGCAAATGAAACAACAAAGCAAAAAAAACAACCTCGCGGGTTAAATTTATTCCCTCAAGATACTCGTGATGCAATTCAAGCAGGAAGCCCAAAGTGCACGTAACACGCCTCAAGAACACAAATTCTTCTCTATCTTCTCGACCGACGGCGCGGTGAGACGGCAATGGATGGATGGGTTATGGGAAAAAGAAGGGGGTGCCAGTTTGTATATCCACCCCACTCGACATCGCGACGACCGACCGCGACGACGAACTATTGGAACAACATTCAACTTTTACATTTTTTTTTTTTAATCCACTGCACTACACTCGCCATGCCACGGAGAAGAATGATTGCTGCAGCACCACTGTCGCTGTTGGCCGGGTTTGCTTGCTTGTTGGTCCACATTCATGGCAACTGGTCGCTACTACTCAAAAGGGGCGGGCGGGGGGGTGAATTCGGGGTCTCCAGAGTGCTGCACTTTGCTGGTTCTATGTTTCGTGTACAAGAAATGTACACAAGGACGGTGTGCAGCACGGGGAAATGTCGACGATGGCGATGGTGATGGCGATGTCGGCGGCGGCGACTAGCTGGCGATAGTAATGCAGTTTGACGCCCGATTGCTGCTAGCACAGAGGTTCACCTTGGGAGAGTTGTTGCCGCTTGTACTGCTGATGGCTGGTGGATTTTTCTGGGGAATTCTCGACTTGGTTTCGCGAATGCCCACCAAGCCAGTTGTTTTCACCCGCGCTATAGCGTAGAATAATAATTTTATAGTCGACGACGAGAATCTATACATAACTATGACATGTTGACATTTCATCTTGTGTATTTATTTTGGCATAAATTATTTCGAGAATGCAAAGTCTGATCGATTGGAAGGTGCAAACAATTTATATTGTTTGTTCGCTTGTTTGTGCTGTGTGCATACCGTTCTTAAGAGCTCTTTGGTTATTTTTTCAATCAATTAGAGCAAGAACAATTTGAGGCTTGTGTTTCTTTTTCAATTAAATTTCAATTTAAATTCAAATGATTTATTAATCCCCAAAATAGCCAACACTAATTGTGTTTTGAAAAGCCAAAGCCAATGTCTGCAAATGTCATTTCCACTCAAAACCTTCTAATTCTGCATGGTAATTTATTTTTAATTAATCAATGTTTACGGTTTTCTCTCGCCACAAATTAGTGGGTTACCCTATGGAATAACAGAAGGACGATAGTAAAATCGACGACCGAAGTGGTTGTAGTTCATTTCAAAATGCAATTAAATATGTTTTACGCCCTCTAATTTACGGGGACGACAATCGATAAAGTTCTTTGAATTGTGTCCATTCAGAAATCTGGACATTTTTTTGAATTTGTATTATTTTCAGTTGCAGAAGTTACGATTAAGCTCGAATTGAAAACAAAAATTACCAGTCCTACTAGCCATGTACCTGTTTTTTGTTTACCCGTAGTACCTCACGTACTCGAACGTACCGTTTAGACTTGTTCACATGTGCCATGTTTTGTGGGCCCACAAATTCCACAAAACTTCTTTCAACCAAACCGGTAGATTTTGTAGTTTTTTTTTTCGTGTAGGTATCGTTAGACTCCGCAATTGGATACAAGGTACTTTGGTGTTTCTATTTTTGGAATACTTTATTAGTCGAATGAATTGAATTTAAATAAAAGAACGCATTCGGATACTTAGTGGGTTAACCATTAAGAAAAAAAACCTTTTGTTTTATTCAAAATGTCAACCGTTACTTGGGTTAACCATCAAAAAACATGTTTTCAAACCCAATAATACAGTTTAATGGTTCATTAATGTCAAATGAGCTGAATATCCAAAATGTTTAACACAACCGGTAGAACTTCGATATTAATTTAAATAATTGGCTTTTTTTTTCATTAAGAGAGTTTCACAATGTTGTACAAATACTCTTTGGTGTCTGGTAGGTGTATCCATTGTCGGTAACATCGTTTAAGTATGAGCGTTTTTGGTCCATTTTTTTATGAATTCTACCGTAAAATATGGATTCTTTATTTAAACAGACGTAAGTTATACTCTAACTGGACACTGGTGTAGAGGAAGGCTTCTATTCTGACTTTCTCAAGTTAACCGCTTCGCTTCCAGACTACAGTAGCGTCTTCCAAGCGGAGGTCCTGGCAGTGACAACAGCTGCTAAAAAGGTATCAATGATGGCGATATCATAAGCTGATATCCCACTTACATTGATAGCTAAGCGGCAATAAAAGCGTTTACTGCAACTGAGGTAAAATCAAAGCTTGTTTCATGCTGCCGCGAAGAGCTTAAGGTTCTTGGCGCACAGCACAGCATTAGACTCTACTGGGTCCCAGGCCACAGCGATATACCAGGGAACGAGAAAGCCGATGAATTAGCAAGATTAGGGTCAACGCTTGACGTTAACCAAGCTAAGCTAGTTAGCACCCCTGTTATTTAAAACAGGGAATCTCAAAAAGAATAAATATCATGGCCGATGAAAGGTGGAACCTTCTTGAAACCTGCGGCACTACAAGAAAGATCTGGCCTTGTTTTAACAAAAAAAAAAGAACGGAAAGAATTATGCAGCTTCGCAAGGGATCACTTCGATCTCTTGTAAGCATAATTACCGGACATTTTCTGTTAGGTTATCATATGAAAAAGATGACAATCAGTTCAGATGATTTATGCAGAGGACGCGGTGACGAGGAGGTGCATGAAGACACTTCGCACTTTCTGTGTCACTTTCTGTGTAAGTATGACAGTAACGACATCAACTGTCAGCCCCTAACCTAACCTAGATACTCTTGATAAGCTCGGTTTAAGGAAAGACTAGAACTTTATTTGTTTCAATTCGACCAAGATCATTAGTAATCTCGTGTCATAAACACTTCTTATCAAATACCCTGTTTCACTGAGGACGCGATGGTACCCAGAGCTTTTCGTATCCCTCTTTAGATCTACAGTCGTGCTCTTCAATTTCAGAAGCTAAATAAATTTTGATCTGGGCAGTATTAGTGACTGAGGAATAAGAAATCAAGTTTAATTTAATGCTTCGAAAAATAAATGCTGTTTTCTCTCGTTAAAGCGTAATATACAACTTTTGCCCATCCCAATATCCATGAGCGGTATACAAAACAGATAGTTTTGAATGATTGGTGAGTCTACTATAGTTGGGACATTTAAATCGCTTCAACACAGACGCAATGTCTCATGTCTCACCCTTCTTTACCGCTTGTTTAACGGATTATGCTCTAATGAAGCAACCAGTTGCGTTCGTTTTCCTTAAGATATCCCACCGCAATACTCAAGACTCTAGGAATGTCTTTAAGCTCAACCTCAAGCCCAACTTCGAACTTTTTCGTTAAATACAGAGATTCGTTTTTTTAGCTGTACAACGCGAATGTGGAACCAAATTTTATCTTCCCCGTTTAAGAACAAATAGTTCACTTTGATACTCTTGGAAGTTCTTCGCAAGAACAGTACCCGATGAAACAAAAACTTTATGGGCACGAGTAGGATTTGAACCCCTGCGGTCTGCGTAGCAGCCAACACGCATAGGACTACGCCATGGGCAGCTGCGAGCTACATACATTACAAATTCTAAAATAGCATGAATTAAACCAACAAAATATAATTCATATCGTTTGACTTTTGTATGAAATTGTACAACTCGATCAAATATGATTCACACACAGTTTTTGTAAGAAATGTGCATAAGGGAGCGAGCCGTCTCGTAGCATCGACGACAAAATCAGTATGAAGAATGGTAACATTTCATGCCTCCTAAGATACGGAAGCCGATCAGTCGGTCCCGGACCTGTTCGTTGAAACACCGGTTAGTCGCCGTTGAAAGCCGGAGGAAACTTCGTTGATACTCTAGGAAAAACCCTAATGGACGCAACTATACGTCGTGCTCATTTTTAACACATCAGGTGAATTTCCGAGCTGTGAAAGAAGAAAGTCATCATCAGGAAGAACTCCAGTCAACCTAATCTGATACAAACTGATACTTTTGGAGATTTTAACAAACCAGGGATTTTGCACCCCGAACCATCATTAGACCATCATGAGATATGGAAAGCCCACTTTTTCAAGCTGTATAATGGCGATGACGAGCAAATTTCCGCCAGCTATACAAAACCATTCAATTTGGGTGGAGCAGACCAATTCCACCCATCCGACAATGACGAAATGAAGATAGCGATATCTAAGCTTAAGTCGAACAAAGCCGCTGGAGCAGACGGCTTAGCCGCTGAACTGTACAAAACTACAAAACAGCTGGAGATGATTTGGTTAGGAGTAAGCATCAGCTCATCTGCAAAATTTGCCCGATGAATGGAACCTCAGCATTGTATGCCCGATCCTCAACAAAGGAGCTCCCCTGAACTGCACCAACTACAGAGGTATAAGTCTCCTTAACATCGCTTATAAGATCTTGTCTGCCGTGCTGTGTGAACGTTTGAAGCCCTTCGTCAATAACCTGGTAGGTCCTTATCAGTGTGGCTTCAGACCCGGAAAGTCCACCATCGATCAAATATTCACCCTACGGCAGATGTTGGAGAAGACCCAGGAACTTCAAATCGATACCTACCACCTCTTCATCCATTACAAGGCCGCGTATGGCAGCGTCTATAGAGAAAGACCAACTATATAGAGCAATGTCGAGTTTTTGAATCCCAGAAAAACTCGTCCGTCTGTGTAAGATGACAATGGAAAACTCACGCTGTTCCATCATGGTCGAAAAAAAAACCTAACTGATGATTTTGATGTCAAAAAATGTTTTTGACAAGGCGATGCGTTGTCATGCGATTTCTTCAACACCATTCTTGAAAAGATTTTATTTATTTATTTATATATATATAAATGCTTTCACATTAAGACATAAATTATCTTTTAGCAAGTGAAGCTTTGCTTTGAATTATTAAATTTGAACTACAGATGTAGGAACATGTACAATTTGTTAAACAAAAATTATTTAAAGTAATAGACAGTTGTAAAGAAAAATTAATAATAATTAATTGTAGAGAAAGAAAACGAAAAAGAAAAAAAAATATTAATAATGATAAAAAGCATAGATACATCTTCGTGAAGAAGTAGATTAACAAAAAAATAATGTTTATCTAACGCGCGTAGTATGATTTTAGTTCCGCTCCGAAACGCCCAGTGCCACCTAACTCCCGTATATGTGCCGGCAATCCATTCCACAGGCGAATGGAGCCAATAAAGAATTGTCGCTCTGATATTGAACACTTAAATCGCGGGAAAATGAGTTGATGAGATCTATTTAAGGATCCAAAGTTCAATTTTTCAAACAAGTACATTGGTTGTCGGGTTTCAATTATCTTTGAAAGAAAGGTAAGAGCTTTATAAGCGAGAAGGTTTTCAAATGTCATACCAAACAGTTGCTTAGCATGGCCAGAAATATGTTCATATCGTCTTATATTGTAAACGTAGCGCGCCGTATTATTGAAAGCTACATTCAGCTTTCTCTTATTTTCGGAATCGCAATTTCTAAAGACTTCAGCTCCGTAAGTTAGAATGGGAATGACTAGGGTTTTCGCTAATAGCATACGTGTTTTTTGTGGAGTATAATTGTGCGACATCCAAAGTTTCCGCAATGTGCCGTAGACCTTCCCAACAATAGAATTTATATGGTCATTCCATGTTAAATTTCGATTGAAAACAATTCCCAAATTTCTCGCCTTATCTACATATTCTATTTTAGAACCCTCAATGCATACATCCGGAAAATAAGAAAGATCAAGAATTCGTTTACTTATTACAAGACACTTTGTTTTCGAGGGGTTCAAAACCAGACCATTATGTTGCGACCATAAATTTATGGCCAATAGGTCATCATTTATTGTTTGCACACAGTCTTCAATTAAACCTAAATTACAGCTCCTATAAAGCTGTACGTCATCAGCATACATATGAACCGAGGATTTGACAGTCGAAGTCAGTTCATTGACATATAATGAAAACAAAATTGGACCTAAAATTGAGCCTTGTGGTACACCTCTATTATTACACAGGAATTCTGAAATCCGATTTCTTACCGATACAGCTTGCATTCTACCGTTTAGATATGAGGATACTAAAGCGACAGCTGAACTTGAAAAACTATAATGAGAGGCAAGTTTTTTGCACATAATTGTATGATCCACATTATCAAATGCTTTCGAAAAATCTAAAAGAACCAAAAATGTTACCTTATCATCATCTAGAGATATTCTGATGTCATCTGTAACTTTGATAGTTGTCGTGATGCAACTATGACGTTTTCGAAAACCTGATTGTAGTGGTGAAAGTAGACAATTTGTTTGCAAGAATGAGCTAATTTGTTCTTGTAAGACTTTTTCAAAAACCTTAGACAAAAATGGTAGAATGGACACAGGTCTATAGTCATTACTATTTTGTTTTTTAAAAGGTAAAATCTTGGCAACTTTCCATTGAGAAGGATAGTCGCTAGTCATTATAATATAGTTAAATATATGAACTAAGTAGGGAAGAATAACTGGCAAAATGATTTTAATGAACTTTGGGTGAACTTCATCAAAACCTACGGCATTCGATTCAACAGATAATAAACATGAGACAAGTTTGACATCGTCGATACACTCAAAAACAAACAGATTAACAGATGGTTCCCGTTGAACAATTATTTCAGCACTCGCATTTGAAGCAGAGGTTGTTGTTGAAGATATAAATTTTTGATTGAGTTCGTCAAGATCAAGGTTGTCGTCAGGTATCGATTTTTGTTTTCCAAGTCCAATTTCACTTAACTTCTTCCAAATTTTTCGACCTTGTAGTGAAGGGTCTAACTTATGGCTGAAGTATTTTCTTTTAGCTTGTTTTATTTTTTGAACAACTTTATTTCTTAATGTCCGAAACAGTTGCAAATGTGTGTCCAGCCGATATCTTTTCCACATTCTATAAGCTTGATTTCGCTGTTGAATGAGATTACGAACATCATCGGTAAACCATTCGCATTGCACATGTCTTACAGTTCTGGTTCTGGTTGGAACATGCACATCAAAGAGAAATTTAATGTTTTTTGTAAGAAAATCAACCTGAACACTAGATGAATGCATATGGAGTAACTGGTGCCATTCGATGCTACGAGCATGTTCTTCCAGTGAGTTGTAGTCGATCGCGTTATAATCCCTATATTCAAAACTGACAGTCGTATAAGTAGTCGAAAATTTGAAAGTAAGAAAAAGCAAATCATGCTTTGAGAATCCGGGTGCTGACAACTGATTGTAAAATACAACATCGTTTTTATTACTGACGAAAAAGACATCTAACAACGTACTTGTTTCATTTGTGAAATGCGTTGGGTAGGTTACATTAACAGGGAAAAAGATTGTGCAAAGCTCCAACGTCAATACCAGAGGCACAATCTTTCAAAAGGACTTAGAAGGCAATTGAGTAGTAAAGTCCTCTCTCGAGCAACTAAAGTGTCACTGTACAAAACCCTCATCATCATGGTGCAGAGAGATGGACCATGACAACACCGGATGAAAACGCTTTGGGCTGCATTGAGAGAAAAATTCTTGAAGTGACTTTTGGTCCTGTCTGGATTAATGGAGAATGGAGACGAAGATTCAATCAAGAACTGTACGAGGTGTACAGCGGCACTGACCTAGCCAGAAAAGTTAAGGTCCAGCGACATAGAAGGTTGGGTTATGTTGATCGAATGGAAAAAAATGCTCCGACTCGTAGAGTCTTCGAAACCAACCCGGAAGGACGTCACAGAAGAAGAAGACCACGAATCAGGTGGAGCACACAGGTGGTAGAGGACCTGAACCAACTTGGCGTGCGAAACTGGAGACTGCTAGCTAGGGACCAAGCTGGCTGGTGACGTTTATTGGATGACGCCCTGAGCCAACCTGGACTGTAGCGCTTAGTAAGTAAGTAAGTAAGTATCAGTTTAATTTGTAAGTAAGTGAGCAGTAGCCACGAAAACAAAACAGAAGGATCAAGGGGCCAACAGGCAGTCTATCAGTTAACTCTTCCTAAGTCGAATTTTCAAAGGATACTAGACTTTGTTCGAGTGAAGTTCCACTTAGAAGAAGTTTGACTAACAGAGAAATCATTATCCTGACTTTTTTTCATCTTCGTGGAATCTTCTCTTGACTTTTTTTCTCTCCTTAAATTATTTTGTCTCTAAAAGTTATTTTTTGAACGTTACTGTTAACGGTCTGTAGGGCGTGAAATCATTGGTTCTGGTAGATAAACAAAATAACAACAAATTTTTCGTTTCCGTCTTAGAAAACCGAATAGCATTCGCAGACTTAATTAACCAATAAAATATAACAATTAAATTTCAATTCAAATTCAATTGAACAAAGTGCCGTTTATCGTTACAAATGAATCAAACTATTTCCCCACACAAACACTCAACGTCTACCGCATACCACACCTCTGCAATAACAATTACAAGACAACGATGGCGATGGCGACGAACGACGGTATTCCTTTGTTTGAATAACAAAGCTCGTCTTTGCCACCTACTTATTCTCGGTCTTTCTGTAAGAAAAATTTTACTTGTTTTTTTCCTTTTTGTTGTTATTGTTACAAAGCATAAGATCAAAGTTGAAAAATATCGAAAGAAATTTCCATGTGTGGTGAATTCGAGTCTACCTGAGTTGTATGCAAAAAACCAATCAACTAACCAACAGGTATTTTGAATGAAACAAAATGCGAAGACGGATTAGACATACGTTCCACAAGACATAATCTACTTGACTCGAAGGAGAAATCACACCGATATATGTAGGGGGAATATCACCACGATCATTTTCGATTTCACCATAGTCACACGTATAGGTGCAGTTTTGCTTTTGGCTTACACAAGAAAAAAATACCCCTACTTCTGTGTCTGATCTTAAAGAAATTGGCAATTCGAAAAGATTTTGGGTGGGAGAGTATGTTGTTTTGGTTTCTTTCAAGCTCGCGTTACGTAGGTCTTAATAAATAGAACTTCATCCTACTAGCCAACACCTAGTGCAAGCGTGGCTGTGTATTGAGCAACTACAGCTGTGTCTCGTTTACAGTTCCACACGGACACCCCGTTAAGGATATCGTTTTTCATATGTAAATTTTTTTCTCAAACTAAAAAAAAGCAAATTTTTAATTTAAAAAAAAAAATCTTATTTATTATTTTTCGACAGAAAGTACAGTAAGCACATACGCAAGATGGCGCGTGTGTTGCCGCTTTTGAGTGTGATTTTTATGTGTTTAGCACTTGGTAAGTATTAAAAAATTATTATTTATTTTTTATTCAAATATTTAGACATGAAAAAAAGTGTGAAAAAGTAAAAGTGACAAGTGTATGTTTAATAGTTCAAATAGTGGCAGTTGCATATTTTTTTTGTCAAGTGCCGGCGATGAACAACGGCAAAAAGAGAGAGACTTTTCTTTTCGACTCGCATCGAATGCAGAAAACGGAAGAAAACTTGTTGGAAAGTTGAATCGCACTGAATTTTGTTGCGTAATTTTATTTTGCGGATACATTTATTATTTGTGATCGAAGTGAAAGAGTTATAGGAAGTTCAGCTCATTTTCACTTCCCTACAACGCAACTTACACGACGCGATGTGTGTGTTTATATCACACATGAATGAAATGCTTTTTTTAATAACAAGTTTCGGATCAAGTGTCAACGTGGCATACAACTCCTACACTGACCGACATTGAAATCAAGTCCTATTCACAATAAACAAAAATGTATAGCAACAAGTGCAATTCATCAAAGTGAAAAAGTCAAGGTTCTTTCTTTGACATCTTCAGTCAATTAATTATTCACTCTATTGCATTAGTATTGGTACAGAAGAATGTATAACCACAGTTCAGTCATTGACAGAAACAGGTTCAATTAATTGCAATGTACAGTTGCGGTGGCAACGACGCACGGTTAGACTGTTCGAGAACTTTGACTTGTTATAGCAGAAAACAAGAATTCTGCAACTTAATTGGGTCTCTATCGGCAACAGGTGTCAATTACCAACGACACAGTCACGACTCTTGAATACAGATACAGATTTATTTAATGGAGACAATAAATCGAGTACAATTTATTGCACTAATTGGGTTTTATTTTTTGCAATTGAATTCATTTTAATCCAATTATTATTTTATTGGGTTTTCTTGCCATAAAATATTGCAAGCAACAATAATTTTTGACATTTCAATTAACGATAGCAATGACAGTTGTGACAGAGCCTTTTTCAAATGAAACAGAACTAATTCCTGCCATCTGTCATCTTTGCACCTGTCAAATTTACTCTTAAAAAAGAAGTAACGATCGGTCAAAATACAATATCTTCATTTTTTTTTTTTTTAAACAAACAAAAACACATTACAGAATATTTGTTGTACATCTTCAAAAATGTGTAATCCACAAAAACCAAACAAGCTCTCCGCTTCTCTTATGTAAGTTCTATCAATATCAACTCATTACAAACGACTATGATGCGGCGCGGTTTCTTACCTCATAGCATCTTGAAAGTAGGACATTAATTTCGATTTCATCTTCGCGAGCATCATCTGTATGGATCAGATTCGATTTCATCGTAAACGCGTAGTTTGTTTCGCTGTTTTGACATTTGTGTCGCGGTCGTATCGTATATGCCGCTTACGTTGCGATTTAATTTTATCGATTGGAAAGTGGGTTAACACAGTCGAGTCAAGCAGAGTAGCAGAGCTAGTTGGCAAGAGATAAAAGAAGATGAAAATCAAGTTTGTTCACTTTTTGTTATTTAATAGGATTTTGTTTTTATGACAGTACTACGGCCATGTTGTGGATATAGCGATGATGGTCGTGTAGACTAACTGGTTGTTTTATTTAAATGGTTTTAAAAATTCACTTTCATTTGAATATGCAATGAGTATGAGCAGGGATTAAGTAACTCGTTTTTTTTTAACTTTGCAACCAAGGAGATTAGTTTTGTTATCGATAAAGGCAAAAGAAATGTAAATTTTTCCAGCCGGATTTTAGTAGAGCTACTATGCGGAAATTTAATTGATTTGGTACCAGTCAGACGCGACGTGTTAAATGCCAACAAGTTATTTAGCATAGAAATGGGATTTGGTTAAACAATTTGTGGTTGCCGCGTTTCATACATAAGTTCATACAGAAATGAACATAATTCTACGTGAATATCTGCCGTTGAAGCCTGATTTCATGGTGGACCATATCCACATTGACGTTACCGGTGAAAAGTGCCAGTCAATACCCAGAATAACGACGCACGTGGAACAGTTTTTGTTTTTTCCTTTTATTCAATTCCAAATGTGAATTCAAGTTCCGAGCTTAGAATAATCAATTCAATTATCGAGAACGAATCTCTCGGCAAACACAGCCACTCTGAAAAGGCACCCTACTGCGACTGTAGTTGCCATTCATATGTTATACTAACCATGGATGGGTCTTCACAACTACCCCAGAGTCACAATGTTTTCCTGAAGGATTGCTAAGCCTCCATTGTTTTTACGCACTCTTGTGAATAAAAGCACTTACATTTGGTCGGCAGGTTTTTTCCAGCTTCGTTGAGTGTATGCTCAACATGAAACACTGGTACCCATTGTCATGCAGTCTCTTGCCAGTTATGTTGCGGTAATGCTAAATGCTGGGAGTCATTACCATGCACCACCATTTTATTTGAAACAACACTCATCGTGCCTTTTCTATTATAGATGTTTAACATCTTAATACAGTCTCATAAGTCAAATGCGATAACAATACCTGTGTAATGAAAGCGTAAGTTCATTCGCTCAGCCCGATGTCTGCTTTCCACCCTACACCATACTTGGAGGTTGAATATATCCGCACATGAGTAGCATGGAATATTTACTCGAAATCGAAAATAACCTTTTCTAAATTCCTCACACAGTCTTCGTAGGGCACATAAGTACATACACTTGTCACTTGAAAATGTCTAATTATATTTGACAGCAGCTGTCAAATTCTAATTCTGTTCGCTTTTTTATTCACAGTCTCTGCTGAGCGAGTCAAACGTCAGGATGAGAACGAAAAACCCGATGATAACCAGATTGAAGAACTTTGCCAGGACAGGCCTGGAGATGAATACTTCCGTTTGTCAACTGACGGTGATTGTCGTGATGTCGTAAGGTATGCATTCAAATTTGTTAATTTTGCTTTTATTTTGAAATTTGAGAACAATTTTGTATTATACACAAAAAAAACACGACTAAAAAAATTAAACATTTTTCAATTAAAATTAAATTTAACACTTAAACTATAACAAATAAATAAAATCAAAATAAACATCATAGATGCGACAATGCCGGTGAAAATGGCATAACACGACTTGCAACTGTGAAATGCCCCGCAGGTTTAGGTTTTGACATTATACGTCAGACATGTGACTGGAAGACAAATGTCAAAAACTGTGATAAACTTGAAAGTAAGTTTTTTTGTGTTGTGGCATGTCAAAATGTTGTCTTATCATGTCATCCTGTGTTTTTCCCCCACATTTCTATGTTCTGCTATGCCTGTACTTTTTTTTACAATTTGTTTTATTACTTTTTTTCTTGTGATTTTAATTTTCTTTGGAATGCATTTTACACAAACAAACACAATAAAACAACAAAAAATATAAATATTTCAACAAAAACTTTACATAAGAACATACATCTCTACTTTTCTATATAATGTGACTAACAAAAATTACAAAACAAACAAAATTGGGTCTGGCAATGATGTGTTATTATTTTTAGCCTAGTTCAGTTTGTTTCGAGTCCTTAGCAAACATTTTTTCTCGGTCGTCGTTTTTAATCTAGGAAAACAATATTTTTTTTTTTTATTTAAAAAATTTTAAAATCAAAATTAACAACAAAAAATCAAAACAAATATTTAGATGTACAAGATCTGGACTGAAACAAATCACATGCCCATCCGGCTTATCTTTTGATATTATCAAACAAACCTGCGACTGGAAGGCTAAGGTTACAAACTGCGATGAAAAAGAAAGTAAGTCTCAAACCAAAGTCAACCTTAAATCTCGATCAGAGTCAACGACACTAAAAATAAAACCAAAATATATACAAGAAATCCATTTAATATGGTGTAGAAAATTTAGAGACAAAAACAAAGAATGCCTTAAATATTGGTTTGGGATTGAACAGAGTATTGCATAAATTTGTAAATATGTTTTATTTTCGATTCACAAATAATTTGCCATCCAAATGAAGTTAACGAAATCAATTTGAAAGAAAAATTCTTTGTCCTCTCACTAACTTTCTCTCTTTTACCGATTTTCTTTTTTTTCCAAGCATTTTCTAACATCTTTTTTGCATTGGAAACTTAATTGCTAACATTTTTATGCTAACCGTTTTTTAATCGCACCAACCGTTGCTGAGAAGTCGCTTGTGGAACGTAAGTTCGAAACTTACATTCCACACCTGATATCTCTGAAACTATATGAAGGAATTTAATTGTGTTTTCTAATTTTCATGCTGTTTTTAAGTGCTTTCGATTTGAATACAGAAAAAGTTGTATTAAAATTTAACTAAGGGTATTTTTAAGGTTTGTAAACTAACAATTTAATTTGGGGTCTTAAGGTGTTTTTTTCTTCATTAATTCACCAGCAAAAATCACGCTTCATCCATCCCACTCTGATCCTTTCAATCATTATGAATTCTCGTAGGATTTTTCTAACCATTTTTCTTTTCTTTTCAAAAAAGAGCCCCGTAAGGCTCTTCCAATCTTCAAGACCGACGAGCCCATCTGTCCAGATGGTAAACTGTCTTGTGGAGATGGTGAATGTATGTCAAAGGAACTGTTTTGTAACGGCAAACCCGACTGCAAGGACGAATCCGACGAAAACGCTTGCTGTAAGTTAGAACTACTCCCTCTTCTCTTTCTATCTCGACTAACGAAACAACTTTAAACCTTTTTTTTAGCTGTCGATGATGATCCAAACCGCGCTCCTGAATGTGATACAACTCAGTGTGTATTGCCTGAATGTTTCTGCTCTGCCGACGGTACTCGCATTCCCGGTGCTATTGAACCCCAACAAGTCCCACAGATGGTGACCATCACATTTAACGGTGCCGTTAACGTTGACAACGTCGATTTGTACGAAGAAATCTTCAACGGACAACGCCAAAACCCCAACGGTTGCACAATCAAGGGTACCTTCTTTGTTTCCCACAAGTACACCAACTACTCAGCCGTCCAGGACCTTCACCGTCGTGGTCATGAAATCTCAGTCTTCTCCCTCACCCACAAGGATGACCCAAACTACTGGACCCACGGTACATACGATGATTGGCTCGCCGAAATGGCCGGTTCTCGTTTGATCGCCGAACGCTTCGCCAACATCACTGATGGTTCAATCATCGGAGTTCGTGCCCCATACCTCCGTGTCGGTGGTAACAAGCAATTTGAAATGATGGCTGATCAATTCTTCGTCTACGATGCGTCCATCACTGCCTCTTTGGGACGTGTTCCAATCTGGCCATACACTCTGTACTACCGCATGCCACACAAGTGCAACGGCAACGCCCACAACTGCCCATCCCGTAGCCATGCCGTCTGGGAAATGGTAATGAACGAATTGGATCGTCGTGATGACCCAACTTTCGATGAATCTCTGCCCGGTTGTCACATGGTCGACTCGTGCTCAAACATCGCTTCCGGAGATCAATTCGGTCGTCTTCTGCGTCACAACTTCAACCGTCACTACAATAGCAACCGTGCTCCATTGGGTCTCCACTTCCACGCCTCATGGTTGAAATCGAAGAAAGAATACAAGGATGAGTTGATCAAGTTCATCGAAGAGATGTTGGGACGCAACGATGTATTCTTTGTCACCAATATGCAAGTCATCCAATGGATGCAAAACCCAACTGAATTGAACTCGCTGAGAGACTTCCAGGAATGGAAGGAGAAGTGCGATGTTAAGGGACAACCCTACTGTTCATTGCCAAATGCCTGTCCATTAACCACTCGGGAATTGCCAGGTGAAACTCTGCGTTTGTTCACTTGCATGGAGTGCCCCAACAATTATCCATGGATTTTGGATCCAACTGGTGATGGCTTCTCAGTTTAAGAAAATCTTTCGTGTTTTTTTATAAATAAGCGGTTATTCCACCAAGAGAGTCTGATCTTTATTATTTTTTTTTTTTTTTATTTCTTATTTTCATAATTACGATTTTTAGTTTTTTCTTTTTTTCTTCGTGGTCAAGTGTACGATTTTTATAAAATTCAAAAACTTCACTACAAATTCTCTTCTTTCTGTTTCCCTCTATATTTCATTCTTTTTCTGTTCTCTTACTTTTTATCTGATTTCTGTTTTGTTTTTTATTTTCTCTTCTCAACCTGATGAAAACTCAAACTTATAACTTTAATACTCTTTGTTGTTTTTTCTGTTTCTTAAATGTTAAGTGATATTCTGTGTTTTTTATACTTTTTGTGTTTTTTTAAGAGAATGAAAAATAAGCAAGCAAGAAACCAATTTGACGTAAATTAGTTATGTTAGTAATTTTTGTAATAGGAAAAGCAAACAACGCTACAAAATACTTTAAAAAATAAAACAAACAAAAAAACATAGATTTGCTGTTCTTTTTTTTACATTTACTTTTACAGAGCAGTAAAGAGCTGGCAACCATGGCGAAAACTAGATTTATTTTGACATTCTAATATTAATAAACGTCACTTTTGGTGACAGAGAGAGAGAGAGAGAGAGAAAAAGAGAGAAAGAGAAGTTGGCTGAAGGAAAATAGATCTGTTCTTTTACTTTTTCGGGAGTTTTGTGAAAACTGTCAAATTTCGAGGAGTTGGGATGAAATTTTGTGATTCTCCTAAAAAGTAAAGCAAGACTTGGCAGCCGAAATCTCACAAATGCACAAAATTATATCAAACGTCAACAAAATTCAGCTGGAGATGATTTGGTTAGGAGCATGCACCAGCTCATCTGCAAAATTTGGTCGGAGGAAAGTATGCCCGATGAATGGAACCTTAGCATCGTATGCCCGATCCTCAATAAAGATCCCCTGAACTGCACCCACTACAGAGGTATAAGTCTCCTTAACATCGCCTATAAGATCTAATCTGCCGTGCTGTGAGTACGTTTGAAGCCCTTTGTCAACAACCTGATAGGTCCTTATCAGTGTTGCTCCAGACCCGGAAAGTCCACCATCGATCAAATATTCACCTTACGGCAGATCTTGGAGAAGACCCAGGATCTTCAAATCGATACCTACCACTTTTTCATTGATTACAAGGCCGCGTATGAAAGCGTCTATAGAGACCAATTATATAGAGCAATGTCTAGTTTTGGGATCCCAGAAAAACTCGTCCGTCTGTGTAGGATGACAATGTTCGCTGTTCCATCATGGTCGAAAAAAACCTAACGGACGCTTTTGATGTCAAAAAAAGTTTTCGACAAGGCGATGCGTTTACATACGATTTCTACAACATCATTCTTGAAAAGATTGTGCAAAGCTCCAACATCAACACCAGAGGCACAATCGTACAAAATTACGTCCAGCTACGCAGACGACATTAACATAATTGGAAGAACACAGGATGATGTCAGTGGAGCGTTCATGAGCCTTGAGACGGAGGGTTTGAAGATTGGTCGAGCGGTTAATGAGGGCTAGACCAAGTTAATGCTGTCAACAAGAAAAGCCTACCAACATCGACGTCTTGGAGCAAACGTCAACATAGACAAATTTAAATTCGAGGTAGTGAAGTACCTTATCTACCTGGGATCCGCGATCAACTCAGACAACAACTTACTTACTTAAGGTGGCACTACAGTCCGTTGTGGACTTGGGCCTCAATCAACAGTCTCCGCCAGCCAGCTCAGTCCTTGGCTAGCTGTCTTTAGTTTTGCACTCCATGTTGATTGAGGATTGAGGTCCTCTTCCACTTGAGAGCGCCACCTGAGTAGCGGTCTTCCTCTCCTCCTACGTGCCTCGGGAATACGCTCTAAATGACCGAGCCATCTGAGTCTCTGGACCTTGACCCTTCTGGCTGGACAACAACACCAGCGCTGAAATCAACGAAGAATCATTCTTGCCAATCGCTGCTTCTTTGAACTTAGAAAGCAATTGAGTTGTAAAGTACTCTCGCGAGCAACTAAAGTGACACTACAAAACCCTCATCATCCCGGTCTTCATGTATGATGCAGAGACATGGACCATGACAACATCTGATGAAAACGCTTTGGGCTGCTTTGAGAGAAAAATTCTTCAAGTGATTTTTGATCCTGTCTGCTTTGATGGAGAATTTAGACGAAGATTCAACCAAGAACTGTACGAGCTGTTCAGCGACACAGACCATGCCAGAAAAGTGAATGCCGACTTAAATGGCTGGGTCACGTAGAGCGAATGGAAAACAATGCTCCGACTCGTAGTCTTCGAATCCAACCCGGAAGGACGTCGCAGAAGAGGAAGACTCCCGGTCTTCCAGGTGGAGCACACAGGTGGTAGAGGACCTGAACCAACTTGGCGTGCGAAACTAGAGACAGCTGGGTAGAGACCGAGCTGGCTGGAGAAGTTTGTTGGGTGAGGCCCAACAAGTCGGACCAGGACTGTAGCGCCACCATAAGTAAGTAAGTAATTGGGGGCGCATTTACAAGACGGGAACAATGAGGTTATGTTTTCAAAAAATTTTAGAAAGTGGAGGAACAGATTCAATTCAATGTGTGTCCAACAAAATTCGCAAACTATTGAAAACGAAAAACAGATTTTTTTTTATTTTGAAGGATGCTCCCGTACACATTCGTCCATTATGTGTGCTTACTTGGCACTTCGTAAGGGAGCGTTTGGAGTGTAACGTTCGCTTCGACACTAACTTTCGTTTGCTTCTTTACGTGTTTTTAAATTTGAACACCCGTTACATTGAAAAAAAATAACGGACATTAAAAAGCGCCCTCTATGTCCCTCAGACAATTTCAACAACTAATCGAAAGTGAATACTTCTTTCACATTCCACAAAACTCAACGAAAACACCTGTCAGCTGTCACCTGTCATCGCAAAAACAAAACATCAACAAAGAAGAAGAAACGTCACTTGAAAAGAATCAGAAAACAAATAAATACCAAAATTGTATTTTTCTCCCAGAGACAAACTTTTTCCTGTGATAGAAAGTTAAAATCATAATCCACCCATAATTCCGATGGAAAATCAAACTTCCGGAACGTCTGCTCCAAGCCTGAGTCAGTATTTCGCTAATGATCCGCCGAGTTTCTTCGATCAATTAGCTTCTAAGGACAATCAGCCACGAAATGGTGGGAACTCTCCTTCCTCTTGTTCATTTTGTCAATAAATTGTTTTTGTTTTTCTTTAAGAAAATGTAAATTTAATGTCCGCAACATTCAATGGATCATTCAAACATCCAGAGTACATTGAAACTGGTGAAGTGGAGGATGATCTCAAAGTTCCCGATGATGTGCGCAATTTCTGGGAGCCCCCATTTACTGAACCCGGAATTCCTCCACATTTGACAATGCCTGGTGTCATGTCCCCAAATGATTTGGTAAGAGCAACTGTTTCAAGAAATTCTGACTTATTCTCTTTGCTTTCGGTTAGTCGGATCCGATTCGTGAAGCTGTCCTTATCCACTTGGGGGAATCGGAGCTCTCACAGAGAAAAATATTGCGACCTGACGATGTTACTCAGGACGAGCGTGGTCTCAGAAATCTAATTGTCTCTGGGTGTTATAGGTCGGCTGTCAATTTAACTGGCAGGTTGCTGACGATTTATGGACAAGGTAAGAACACTGAAAATACTCGATTAAGTGTCTACATTCAATCTGCCTTAGGTTATGGTCGAGCTGGGCAGCCAGCAAAGAACACACCGCATTCACTGCAGTTGTGGTTCACTAGATTGGCGCTATTGGCCAAGCTCGGCCAGTACGAACTTCTGCAATCGGAAGCAGAGGCTTTTGATTATCTCACCCGCCCAGATGTGTACTATGAAGTAAGTTCTTTACTCTTTCTTCTGCTCTGCTTCAGTTTTCTCAAGCCTTTGATTGTAGTTCCATCCAGACATGTACAACGGAAAGAAAGGATCGATGGCTTGTTTTTCATTCCGCTTGCTTCTAGCAGAGCTTCCATTGTATTTTGGCAACGCACAGGAAGCTCTAGATAAGCTCTCTGAGCTCTATGGCATCTGCAATGAGATAAAAAAGTATTTTAAAGACGACCAGAATGCCTGCGCATTTTGGAGAAGAAGAGAAATGAGAGTTCTTCACGCGATTGTCAATAGCGCTATCATGGTATTAATGTTCTTTCTATTTTGGGAACCAAATATGATCATGGAATCTTTTTCAGATGCGCAAGTTCAATTTGATCGACGACATCATCCGAGGAATGATATTGGAGGAGACCACACTGACCAAGGAAGAACGGAGGTCATTGTTTTCGGCTTGGGGTCGAATCTACCTACAAATTGGGGATATTTTCGGAGCCGAACAGAAGTTCGCAGAGTCTAGGCGTCTGAAGGAAACGTATGGCAACAAAATTTCCACTTTCATCTTTCCTAATGGAGTTTATGTTCTTTCAGTAATTCAGCACCAGATCTGAGAGACTTTGTGGACAAGGGTCTCATAGCTGTTGCAAAGAATGACTTCCAGGAAGCGTATTTGCTCTTCCAGAAAGCTCTACAAATCGAGTCGGGCAACACAATGATTCTGAACAACATGGGAGTTTGCTTACTCTACGGAGGCAAGTTGAAAGATGCAATTAATCTTTTCGAACGTGCAATCAATTTGAATCCACAAAAGTCGTTAAACGAAAGTCTGCTGGTCAACTTGTCGACTTTGTACGAATTGGAATCCTACAATTCGGCTAACAAGAAGCTGAATCTTTTGAAGTTGGTCAACAAATTCAAGCCGGACTTAAATATAAGCTTGGAATTTTGTTTGAAATTGCAGGGTTCTTAGATTTTTGGTTAAATAAAAGTTATTTAAAAAAGTACTCACGTTCAGTTGGATGGATAAATGGACTTGGTGACATTTTTGTAATCATAGCCACACAAACACAATTTACAAAGTGTACATTTAGCGTAACTTTAACTTTTGAGTTTTTTAATTCACACAAAACACTTGTGTTTTCACTTTAGATCATTTTAAAATATTAATTCATGGACTGCCACTGCGGGATTCGACTTGCAATACTCGCATAAAACTTTGAAGTGAACGAACGGTAAAAACAGGATATTGAAACTGAACGCATTCATTCCACTCAATTCCGCCAAGTTGTTAAAAAGGTCAGTTCCACTACCTGCAACATTTCACAAAACTTTTTTTTTATGAGAGAAAAACATTTATACCGTGTTTTTATTATTAAAAAAAAAAAATGCAGTGAAATGTTGCACTGAAATCTTCGCTCTTTGATTATTCCTTTAGTAAAAGGAATGCTAATCACGAGATTAAGCGAAGTAGATTAAAGCCCAAAACAGATGTGCAGAATTGCTGCGCAGTAAAAATAAAAAATACACAGGCTCTTATGGGAGCAAATTCTGCATGCAGAACAGCGCTAACCAAAATAAACAATAAATCACAAAAAATGCAGAAATTGTCGAATATTCAACTACAAAGGAAATAGCTGTCTGCAATTTGGCGTCGATCGCTTTGAATGCTTTTGTCACGCCAGAGAAGAAATACCATTTCAAGAAAAAAGACTAGAAGTCTCCTGAATAATTACGAAAAATCATCGATGTCAACTATTATCTAGTGTCGGAGGCTAAGAAATCCAAAATGTGACATCGTCCAATAGCAATTGGAGTCCAAGATATTGGTAGCTTGTAGAGAGATTAATATTACAGTATGTATAAGATTGTACGTCCGAATAATACATCCATCCTAACCCATCCAAATCTTTTTAGAATCTCATGAGGTATGGTATCAAAACGGCGCACTTAGCGCTAATTGTGTCATCCGTTCTAGAGTGAAGGTGCCCAGTTACTTAACCAACAGATCTTCGAGACCATCTACTATGGAGCTCTGGATTTTGGAAGTCAGTCTCGAACTGGCCGTCAAGGATGGCCCCTATGAAACATATGAAGCCTCTCTGGGATTGGGTCGCTCTGAAGGAGGGAGAAAATCGCCAAGCATGGAGTACGCAACAAAGACGCCTGCAAGGGTTGTGGGTCCTAAGCATGTTTTGTATTTTTTCCCAATCATCATTATGTATGAGATGAAATCACGTGTGTTGTTCTAACCTATTTTCTAAAGTATCACTGTACGTTTTCGAAATTATAGACACTTATTATAATTCCTAGTCTCCTGCTTCTGTATTTCTATTTACTTTAAGAGGGCAGCTCTAAGGTCACTTTGCGGTCCACAAAACCTTTCCTTCTCCCCTCTGTGTCCTACTCAAAGAGCATACATACTACGTATAACCAAATCAATACAATTTTGGCAGGTGTCTTTTTTTTCTTGACAAAACTTGGCAGAGTTTCTGCACATGTGTTTTGCTTGAAGCTCTGCATGCAGCGCTGCGTGCAGAAATTCTGCACATCTGTTTTGAGCATAAGAACAAATCTCGACTTTTCTGGGATCACTGGTCATCTTTCTGGATCAACTGGTGATCTGATGGTTTATTTCACCAAAGAGTGGAACAAATCTTTGCATCGTTTTGGAGAAAGAAAGATTGTTGCCCTTGATATTTCAAAAACATGCGTGCTTTTGGCTTCGATGAATCCCTTCTTCGTTGGATAAGAAACCTTAATTCAAACCGTTCAATACAAGTTGTATTGGACGGATTCAAGTCTGAAACTAACAATATAAATACTGGTGTGCCCCAGGGCTCCGTTTTGTCTCTGACCCTCTTTCTCATTTTCATTAATGATCTCTTGTCTGTTACTTCTAATCCACTAAATTGCTCGCTGACGATAGCACCCCTAGCTTTTCGTATTCGTTTCCAGACTCACATCCCTCCCCTTCGGATGTGGAACTGCAACGGCAAAATATAATGAGCTCATTAAACTCTGACTTAAACAGAATTGTACAATGGGGGATACAAAATCGTGTAAAGTTTAATGCTTCGAAAACACAATGCTGTCTTGTATCGTCAAAACGAGACATACCCCCCCCCCCTTGCCACTGTCCATGAGTGGCACTTGCATCAATGAGACCGAACATCTCGAGATTCTCGGTAAGTGGAATGAACACATATGCGATGTCGCCAAAAATGCCGCAAGATGTTAAGGTTTCTTAAGACGATGCAAGAAATTTTTTTCTCCATCCAGTGTTGCCAGATTGAGGGATTTATCCCTTTTTAAGGGATAAACTAAGCTAAAAGGGATAAAGGGATTTTTTAAACCTCGTAGTACAAAAAAAAGGGATTTTTCGTTATAAAATATCTCTTCAATTTGATTCTTATCTTAACGCGCATAAGTGAAAAAATTTCAACAGATTAATACGTATTTTGATTTTCACCAAAATTTTATTTTTACAAAAACATTCCGTCTTCCGTTATGACGCCGCCGTTCTTCATCAATGGTGAAAAAATATTGTTTATTATTGCCGCTTTTGTAAGGTTGCTTGTTGTCATTTTATTATAAACTGTGGCAAATAACCAATTTCAATTTCTTTCATCTCTGTTTATCCTGTACATTCTTGCTTCCTGTCGAAGTTTAGTGTTTGTAAATAGAGTTGACAGATCGCATTTTCTTATTTTATGCATAGATATTTATTATAGAATTAAGTCAGTTAAGGGCTATACCAAAAAAATTCCAATCGAAATGGATGGAAGAGCCGAAGTTCAGCGCTTGGTTGAAGCCAGTTACTGCGAAATATAAAGGGTTTTTCAATAGGGACGCTACAAAAGGTTTCTTAAATAAAACTGTGGAAGTACATTTGATGCCATTATGTATGGACTTCAATTTCTTTTGCATGGCCACCACGGGCACGCTTGCAGAAATCCAGACGCTGAACCCAATTTTCGACGATTTTCAAGCATAAATCGGCCGATACTGCTGCAATTTCACATTCGATATTCGTACGAAGTTCATCAATCGTCGCTGGCTTGTTGGCATAAACCATAGATTTGACGTAGCCCCACAGGAAATAGTCTAACGGCGTTAAATCGCATGAACGAGGCGGCCAATTCACAGGTCCAATAATTAGATTGTTTGGCCCGCTGTGTGACATGTGGCACCGTCCTATTGAAACCACATATCGTCCAAGTCCATATCATCCAATTCATTCCAAAAATAATCGGTTAGCATTGAGCGGTAGCGATTCCCATTCACAGTAACGTGCCGGTCTTGATCATCACGGAAGAAGCACGACCCAATGACACCACCAGCATGTAAACAGCACCAAACAGTGATTTTTTCGGGATGTAATGGTGCCTCGTGAAGCACATGTCGATTGCTGCCTGACCAATAACGCATATTTTGCTTATTTACGAAGCCATCCAGCCAGAAATGAGCCTCATCGCTGAAGATGAGTAGCGCTCTTAATGTGTTGACCACTGACTCCGAATTTCGGTAGTAAATTTTAATAATTTCGACTCGTTGTTGGATTGTACACCTTTCCATGATGAAATGGCAAACCATGAGAAATGTCTAGATAGCGGGAAAAAATATGGCGTCGTTTGCTTCCCTATCGGTCTACTTTTGTAGCGTCCCTTTACATGGACTGAAATTATTTTTTTATTTTCATTTTATAAATTATAATAAATGAATTAACATTTTTAGTTTAAAATTGTCAATATTTTATTTGATGCTTATTTTATTATTTATTTTTTATTTTGGTAATGTGTGGGATAAGTTGAGGGATTTTTAAAAGATCTGTGAGGGATAAAAGGGATTTTTCGCACCGTCTGAGGGAAAAACGAGTTCAAAAGTCTGGCAACACTGTCTCCATCTGATCTGTCTATCATCTACAAAACGTACATACGTCCTAAGCTTGAGTATAACTGTCATGTCTGGACTGGCGCTCCAGCGACAGTATACAAAAAAGAGCGTTCAAGATGATTGGTGATCATACCATCGTTGAGTCATTTACATCGCTCGAACATCGGCATAATGTCACATGTCCTCATCCTATTTTACCGTTACTTCAACGGTATATGCTCTAGTGAAATGTCCATATGCATTCCTCTCCTTAAACGATTCCGCCGTAATACCCGCGCCTCAGGAATGCCCAACTTCGGACGTACTGTCATGTACAGAGAATCGTTCCTTAGCCGTACTTCGTGAATGTGAAACTCGCTTTGCTGTCTACACAACTGTAGAATACCTTTTAAACGAGTCAAATAAAAAACAAAACACGAGTTCCCGGACCAATTTTCAAAAATGAGTCCCCTTTGACTCAAATCCAGCGACTTGACTTGTGTGCTTGTGTCATCGCACCCCAATGCCTTTTTGTGAAGTTGGCAGTTCCTCATTGTGGATTTCATCTATCACATGTTTTCTCACTTCCCGTATACTTCCAGCAGTGTGAATACATCAGCATGAAAATGTTTTTCATTCTCTCTCTGTCTAACTCAACGAAAACATCAAAACGAAAACACAACACTCACACACACACTCAATCGAATTCCATCTTCCTACGAACAAGAAAACCAAAGCGAAACGCAAAACCCAACCGAAGAACGAAATAAGAAAATCCAACGAACAACACACAGAATGAAAAAATATTGCAAATGGCGAACATTCGTGTCGGACGTAGAATTCTTTTCGTTTGTTAAAAAAAAATTCGTAAATATCCATGCTTTACCGTAATGTTTTTGTTGCAAAACAAAACAAATTGTTGATCTGCACAAAACTTGCCAGTGTTTTTATTCTTTTCGTATTTCAATTGAAAACTGAGAATTTTGTTTTATGAACAATCTGGTGAGTTTTTTTACAACCGAAATAAAAAAAAATCTTCCACCAATTTGGATTTGGAAAGAAAAAGGAAATTATTATTTTTTTCTTCAATTTTTGTTCGGTGATAAATAAAAAATTCGTTTCAAGTGAAATTTTGTTGATTTTGTTTGGGAATGAAGTGAAATTTTGCAATTTCTCAAAAAACTATGTGAAAATTTTATGAGTTTTTTGTGGGCCTGTGGAGAAAAATTTCGGATTGAAAAATTTTCACTTTGCCGCCCTTTTGGAAAGAGAAAAAAATTTCTCAAGTAGTGTCGAATACCAATGAAGAACCCCCCTTTACCGATTCGGAGAGCTCCTTGGTCGGTCGGCCGTCGTCGTCGTCGTCGTCTTGCTGGTGCTTCGGTCTCACGACGACGAAGGCGATTCATTGAAGATTTTGCGTTGTGGCGCGCGTCTTTAGATGGCGGCCGATTTCGTTCGACGATGACTCCGACTCGGCGAACTCCCTTCCATATGGACACCCAAATGCAATCTGATTTTATATTTCTGTTGTGGTTCCGCAGTTTTGATATTTTTGTTGGTGCTTGGTTCTTTGAAATGAAAATCGAGAGATGAGCTGAGAATTTTGATGATGTTGACGATGAAAATGAGATAGAGAATAGACAACAAGAGTTCTAATCGACTGACTAGTTGGAATTTCTTTCAAAACATAGAAACTCTAGTTTCTTTGGCTTCCTGGCGCCCAGTTATCTCCTCGAATTGTGATACTTTAACTTGATGACGTCAGTTGTTTTCTTTTCTGCTAAAATTCCACTCAATTCAATCGAATTGAACGACTTGCGTGTTGCTGCCTATTCGCCATCGCCAGTGACATCGATAGCGAACAACAACACTGGAATGGGGCCACGAACCTGTGTTTTGTCAACTGGAGGGGGGCAGTGAAACGTCAGAGGCTGTGTCACCTTTGTGGAAGGCATTTATGTGTTTAAAAATGTAGTTGCTCCCCCAACATTTAGCACTCAACTGAGTGTTTATCAAAAAAATTGTTCAATTTTGATTTGATTTCTTCAGATTCCGACCGTGCCACTTGGAAGCCCGAGCACAAACCGAGTTAACCATCAGATTCAAATATCAAAACGACTGCGAACAAGTATTGTAGATTATTATTTTTATTTTCCTGTTCGTCGTCGTCTACGTCTAGAGTACAGTCTCTAATATTTTAATAAAATGCTTCTCTGCTCAAATGTGTGTGGAATGGATTCCCCCGTTGTTTTTGTCTTTGTCGTTTTTTTTTTCTTTTTTGGGGAGCACGGAGCACTCTGTACCTACACGGAAATCTTCGTATTAAAGTTAAAACAGTCGTTAACCAGCCGTTGTCTCGATTGCATCAGCAATCATCCACCACTTGGGGAATCCTTTACAAATTGGTTGGAACTGAGGATAAAATGGGTCGAGTTTCTCAGTGGCGCTGGTTGTGGTGGTGGTGGTTGTTTGATGCAAAGCGGCAAAATGGTTTTTTGGATTTCCTGGACGCCACTTGGTTACGGACGGTCTGTATCAAATGAGAAACTACACGTGTGCATTGATGATGGTTCTCTTTCTCTTTGTTGAGCTGTGTTGTTTAGTTTTTTTTTTTTGTTGTTGTTGCCAAATAATTTGTATTCATTTTATTTGGTTTTTTCTTAATCTCTTTATTTTATGAACCACTTATTTGATATGGAGGTAGGTTATGTTGTTCTGGGCTCGGTCTGGGGTAGTCTGATCTGTCAGCTGTTTGCTGTTGATTCAGAGGGTTATGAAATGCTACTCCGACTCGGCGTAGACAAGTCTGTTTGAATGGGGTGATCAGTCAATCATAGACAGTCAGCGAAGAAGGAGGTTGTCTCGTTTAAATCACATGCAGAGCAGCACTCGTGATTATGAAATGAGTCACTCATGTTTTGAAATTCTTATCGTCTTTTAAGGAAACAGTTTCTTTAATGTTTTATTTGTTTTGGACAACTACATAGCTCGAGCTGGAAACGAAGAGATAACTTAGGTCACCAGGCTTTTTTAGTCCCAAACCCTTAGGTAGGTAGAAATGGCCGTCCTACTTACGCGTAGGACACAATTAGCGCTGAGTGCGCCGTTTTGATACCATACCTCATGAGATTCTAAAAAGATTTGGATGGGTTAGGAAGGATGTATATTTCGCGAGTACAATCCTATACATACTGTGGTATTAATCTCCCTACACTACGCCCTATTGTCTCAGAGTGCCATCTACTTTAGGAGAGGTAATGTTATTGATGTATGAGATCAAGTCTTTGATCTTAAATTCTGAGAGTTCCTCAATACCGTTGAAGAATTCTTTACCTAAGTAGAGTGCTCTTTTCCTATCCAAGGCCGGGCAATGGCAGAGAAAGCGTGGGACCGTTTCCTTTTCATCCTGGTCCTCACAGCTACGGCAGAAGGAGTTATGTGGTATACCCAATTTTGCCGCATGCTCTCCTATGGGCCAATGCCCTGTGCAGGTAGCAACAATCCTGGCTATGTCATGCCTTGGTTTGGAAATTAAATTGATTGATTTTGGTTTGTTATAGGCGAGCCAGATTTTCCTAGACAAAACGCAACTCGTTAAACTATTCCACCTATGATTTGCTTCTGATATGTAATTGGTCAGGATATAGCCCTTCACCACTCCAAGAGGAGCATATACTCTCACTGCCAGTGATTTGTGAAGGGCTGATCCTTTCCTAGCTAGCTCCTCTGCCTTCTCAAAGCCATATTAGTGATATCATTGATCACGCTTGGAAATTTTCCTGAAACTTGAATGACCAAATCAACGGCGTACGCAACCGTTTTCACTCCACTACTCTCGAGTTTCATAAGAATGCTGTTCATGACCAAAAGCCATAAAAGCGAGGAGACAGTACACCTCGTTGGGGTGTTCCTCTGCTGGCAAGTGGTAAGAAAACCACTCTTACCTGTCTCCAAGACAAAGGGACATGGTTTAGTAAGAGGCAACCTTTAAACACACTCTCAAGCCGTGGTACTACTAGTTCAAGCTGATTCTGCAGCATTACAGGCAGTATTCCATCAGGGCCTGGAGATTTGTATGGCGAGGAAGTTTTAATAGCCCAGACCATATTTTCTCTTGTTATAAGGGCGTTGACATGCTCTATGGAGGTTTACACGTGGAAGGTCATTAGATTCGGATGGTCCTTCTTCGTAACCTGGAAAGTGTACATCCATTAGTAATTCTAATGTCTCCATTGGAGATGCTGTCCAGCTTCCATCTGGTTTTTTAAGAAAGGAGGGGTTCGAATGTTCCTTCGATAGAACTCTGCTGAGCTTGGCCGAATCTTTGATATCTTCGATGGACTGACAGTACTCTTGCCATCCTTGGCTTAGGCTATAGAACGCTTATATAATCTCAAGCGGTCTTTGTAAGGCTGATAGAATTTATGCTTGTGACTTTCCTCAGATTAAATAAGTCATCATTCCACCAGGGTGGAAAGGTTTTCTGACTATGTCTTATCGGACAAGATACCATAAGAGCGGTGTTTATAGAGTTCTCGAAGTTCGAAATCTCTATCTCAAGATCTGCAACCGAGTCGTAACTGTCGTTGACTAAATTTATTCCAGTCAATTCTTCTGGGATTTCTATAAGGGGAAGGAGATTTATTTCAAATTTAAGATCAAATAGAATCCGTCTATGATCAGAAAAGGAATTAAGAAGAGAAACTCTCCAATTTTCAATGGAGAGGTTGCCATAAATGTTGACAAATGTAACGTCTTAAACATCTTCCCATCCTTCTGAGTTGTCCGTACTCGGAAAAACAAAATTGGAAGCATTGCCCCTGTTACAGATAGTCAACCCAAACCCTTAATTGCAATCCAATTCATTGCCACTTCTGTGCTGTCACCCTATGGTCCCGCTTGGACAAAATCCTTTTAAACTAAAGGAGCTCTTCTCCGTCCTGGGGAAGGATTTCTCGAAAAGTAGGATCAGTGTTGATGTTTTTTTTTCCTTTTTAATTTCAGAAGAAAGCTTAGAATCGTCTCACAGTTAAAAGAAACATTTTAACCAAAGCCCCAGAATGAACGACTTAGCAGCTAGTACATCGGCAGCAGCTATTTCGGCACCACAAATGTCTGCGGCTGCGAGCTCAGCAGCAGCAGCAGCAGCTGCAGCCAGTGCCCAATCGGCTTGGGATCAACTGACCGCCCCGCAAAATCAAAACGATGCCGCTGCAGCAAACAACACACTCCTCAATATGAGTCCACCAGTGGTGGGTGCGTCATCGCCGAGTTGTAGTTCCCCATCGACCCCAGTCAAATTGGGTCCACCACCAGAGATGACCGCACACACACCCCAAGGTCCGCCAACTTCACATGGCGCTGGATATGGTGAGGAACTCAGCACCGAATTGGTCAATCAAGGCTGGCGGAAATTCTGGTCGAAACGTGAAAATCGACCCTACTATTGGAACAAAGTGACGGGCGTTTCCCTGTGGGATATGCCAGGAACGCGACCATTCGATCCACTCACCGATCCACTTGGAATTTGTCATGCGGGTGCTCCGCAGCCGAATAGCCCTTTGCCACATCCGAATTTGAAGAGACGTCCTTCAGAGGACATGCATCATGGTATGGCGCCGCCAATGAAGAAATTCGTACTAGCTGGCCCATGGGATCTGGAAGTGTTCACAAATGCCGTCATCGTTGAACGACCACCGACTCTGTTGCCACATCCACATCCAGAAATCGAGGCCATTCGGGCGGCATACACTATGAAACTGGTTAAGACCTATGAAGACCTCTGCATGCGCAGAGAAAGCATCAAAGCGCCGAAGGATTCTTTCAATCGTTGGCTGGTCGAACGCAAAGTCATCGATCGTGGATACGATCCACTCCTACCCAGCCTCTGTAAAATCGAAGTCTCCCCAGCCATGTACTATGAAATCATGAACGACATCCCGATTAAGATTGTCAAGCCGAAATTCACCGGCGACGCCCGCAAACAGCTCTCCCGCTACGCCGAAGCGGCCAAACACATAATCGAGTCCCGATCGGCTCCACCCGAAAGCAAAAAAGTCGTCAAATGGAACGTCGAAGACACATTCCAATGGTTGCGACGCACAGTCGGTGCGAGCTATGAAGATTTCCAGGACCGCCTGCAGCATCTCAAACGCCAGTGCGAACCACATTTAGTTGAAACTGTCAAAGGCAGTGTCGAAGCTCTCTGCACAAAAATCTATCATCTCTCGGCGGAACATGCAAAGAAAATCCGCGAACGGCACATGCTGCTACTCAAAGAACACGGAATTCCCGAGCCCGCACCGCCAGTGCCGCCACCACATCTGAAAAAGGTCTGGTGCTATCCGATTCAGTTTGCGGTGCCATCACCCCGAATGCCAACCATTGAGTATCTGCAGGATCGCGATCACATGATCATCAAATTCACACCGGCCACCCTCAACCAGCCCGATGCTCAGTACATCAATTTGACCCATCTGCAGAAACTCGAGCAGTTGTATCGCTTCAATTGCTTCGATGATAAGAAATTCGATCTGTTCATCGGACGGGTCTGGTGTTTGCTGAAACGATATCAGACTTTTTTGGGCAATGCTCTGAACTCGTCGCAAGAAGCTGAACTCACACAGGCATCGTTGCCGGTGCCGGTGTTTGAGTGTCTGCATCGACACTTTGGCGTGACATTCGAGTGTTTTGCGTCGCCGTTCAATTCGTACTTTCGGCAATATTGCTCGGCATTTGCTGATACAGATGCATATTTTGGATCAAGAGGGTTAGTCGGAATAAAAATGATTCAAAGAAAATGTTTGATGATTTTTTAATGTTTCAGTCCTTTTCTGGATTTTAAGCCCGTCTCTGGGTCTTTTCAAGTGAATCCACCTCATGTGGAGGAACTCATCGATGCAGCTATGCTGCATATTGACAAACTCCTCACCGACTCCATGGAACCTTTGAGGTAAGAGGGTAGTTCTATGGTGCTTCTAGGCTTTTATTGATGATTTTTCTTTGTAACAGTTTCATAATTTTCTTACCGGAGTGGAAGAGCATAGCTAAGCTGGAGGAGAACATGCACAAGCGACGGTCAATGGTGGTTCTCGGCATGGCCCACGAATATCGACATGGTTATCAGCATATAATTCCAAAGTAAGTCGATTGGTCTTTGGGGTTCCTTAGACTAATTAAATCTCCTTCCAGATCTGATGTAAATGTCAAGTGCATGCAAGGCACCACCGTAGTTTGGATGCAAAACAGCGCTGGCTATGCCCGCTGGGGACCAAACGAAACAAGAGTCGATGCTCTGCGAGAAGCCTTCAGACCGCAACGTGACAAAGAACGTGAGAAAGCAGCTGCTGCAGCAGCATCTTCAAGTAGTACTCCCACATCTACAACAAGCACTTCACACAACTCCCAACAACAACCACAAATCGTGCCGCCCAATACAACTACAGCATCGGTCACATCGTCTACCCGATTCCCACAACCTCCACAACAGTCCAAGCCTCAACAGTTAGCACAATTTTGGGAAGTTCATCGTCGAATGAGAGTCTTGATGCGGGACCATCATCAGCAATTGCAACTGCGATTGTGACGAATTCGATGGTGGCAACAACCTCGTCGGTTCTTGTCACACCGGCGAGTACAGCAACTGCAATAAATTCTGCTGTTTAATTCGGTTTGTGGTCGATTGAAGAATGAATGTTCCAAAGACGAGACGAGGAATGGGAAAACACTGTTACTACTATTTTTAGGAAGTAAGTTGAAAAGTCGTTTTTTTTTTTTGTCTATAAGTGAGGTTAAGTACTAAAGCAAAGCTATTTAAGAGTGGATTTTAAAGAGACTTCTTGTAAGTTGAGAAGAAGGATAAAGTGGCAATACATATTTTAAGTGGACTCTTCTTTTACTTTTTGGAAAGTTGGTTTCTATAGGACTTTGAATTTCGAAAGTAAAACGTTTTTGTTTGTCCGTTCAAGGTTTTTTCTTATACCCCCACCCACTTATTCCCTTTTTAACCGTTAAAAAATAAAATAGTTAATTTTTCAAGTGCCTCTTAAGTACGACCTCTTAATTTTGAATGCCTTAATTCTGACCAAAATAAATTGTTAACAAAAAAATGAAATCAATTAATAGTGAAGTACAAAACAAGGAAAACAGTTAAGTCCTTGTATATATAGAAACATTCACATTCAAATTTTAAATAAATCACATTAAACTGAACCGTTAAAAATGTTAAAATTATTTTACGCGATTCCCCCAGTTTCCAGAAAGCAATCATATTTTTGTTATAATTTGTTTTTGTGTTGCTTAACACTGCAGTTAGGCTGCGTCGTCCGTCTATTCCATTTATGTATTTGAACAACGATAACAACTTAGAGGTGATTCCATCAATGGCTTTTTCCGTCAATTCATTTGTTTGGCTGGAGTTATAGCTATTTCACGGGTGCCAAGCCGATCATTAGACTCCGTTATTAGTGGTGCTGTCTAATTGTTTTTAATTTTAATCGAAACACTTTTTGAGTTCACATTTTGGGATTTGAAATCTAGACCAGCTAGTTGGGTAGCCAATGCACTACGCACTGCGCTAACAACTCCACTGATATTTTGGTTTCCATTGCAGACTTTTTATTTAGCCCTATCGTCGTATCCGTTCGGAGAAACTTACGATCGTAGAAAAGTTTCGATCGCAGAGCCTGATTAACCCTTACGCTAATTAGGCTGCAGCCTTGGGCGCTAGATCGGGGGCGCTGAAATCGCAAACACATCTAGCATAATTGCATCTACCCTACATATTTCAACAAGACCGAGACAAGACATTAAAACTAAATGCGGTTGAGAGTCCCTGATTTTAAAAATAAATTTTGAAATTTTAGAAAGCCCGAGAACAACAAACACTCAGCCCTATCACGAGCTACGTCGTAATAGAAAAAAGACTACGAACCCCGAAAAATCTATTACAAGTTCCCTTCGTAATAGAAAATCTGGTACGAAATTCTTCTGATTGTTTTGTTTCGTGATTCGTTCCGGAATTTTTCATTCGGGGATTTCTCCGAAGGGATCTTATGATAGGCATGACTGACTTGTTACTCGAATCGGTCGGCGGTTGAGCGAGTGGGAGAGCTGACAACAGAGTGCTTAGTGCGAGTTTTGTTAAATCCGCCTCGCAATAACGGGCGTTAATTCAAACTTCATTTTGTATGAAAAATTCGGAATTTAAACAGTGCAACCTAGTTCTCCCGTTTGCCGCTGTATGACTGTGTATCGATTGTATCGTATTCTATTCTTTATCGTCTCAGATGAGAACTGAGATCTATGAGATGAAATTATTTTGGATTCGTTGTTTATCTCAGCTATTTGGACTTGACTGACATAAGCTGTGTTCACTGACGCTGTGCTGGACTGTTCTAGACAGAAAAGTACAGCTTTTTGCTGTTCATTGAGGTTTTTCTGTGCTGAACTGTTCTACTTTCCTGTTCATTGACAAACCTAGAACAGTTTAAAACAAGATTTTCTGTTCTCGCTTTTGAGTTGTTGAATTTTTGCTTTTTGTCGCATGAAATCGTGATGCGTTACTCTGAGTTTGCAATTTCAAACGCAAATTTGAATTTTTTTCTGAGGTACACTACCGGTCAAAAGTTTGAGAACACCTCTGAAATTCGAGAAATATGTAGTTTAAACCCCGAAACTGTAGTTTTAGGAAAAAAGTGAAGGGCATGTCTTGTTGTAAATGATAGAAAAATTATAAACTTGTAAAACACTAAACATAAATTATTTATTTGAAAAAACAATTAAAGTCCTAAATTGAGTTTTCATCAAAAAACTCTCCTTTAAATTCAATCATTTATTTTTTAACAATTCTGGGCAATCTTCTTACAAGTTTTTGTATTTTTTCTTGCGGTATATTATTCCAGCAATTTTGTAGAGTTTCCCAAAGAGCAGATTCCGATGTTAAGTGATGATTCCGGACATTTCTGTCAAGTTAATATGTGGAGACTGCGGTGGCCATACCATTACGTTTAGAATTTCCTCTCTTTGTTTCAGGTATTACCGGCAAAGTTTTGAAGTGTGTTTCGGGTCGTTGTCTTGCTGGAATACAAAACCTTCACCGATTAATCGGAGTCTAGATACCAAAACGTGGTCTTCCAATATCGTTTTATAGACTTCTTTATCCATTCTTCCGATGGCTCGTGTCAGATCTCCCACTCTTTCGAAGGAGAAACATCCCCACACCATTACTGAACCGCCTCCATGCTTTACAGTTGGGACCATACAGTCTGGTAGCATCTTATTTTCCGGCGCTGCGCCTGACGTACACTCTGCGATTTGAGCCAAACACCTCAAACTTGGACTCATCGCTCTATAAGACTCTGTTGAAGTCTTCATCTGTCCAATCCTGATGGATTTTGGCCCATTCCAACCGTTTGATCTTGTTTTGGGGTCGCACAAGGGGTTTCCGCACTGCAACGCGACCAAAGAGTAAAGCATGCCTTAACCTTCGTTATATCGTTGATACAGATAGTGGTTCTTCCTGCATTTCGACAGGACACTTTAATAAAAAATTATTTTAGAGTATTACTATTCTTTTTATTGCCAACGTTACTTTAATTGGAGGTAACTGGAGTATTTTATTTAAAAAAACAAAAATTTTTTAATAGTGTGTTGAGCCACCTTTCTGCTCCAAAACTTCACACATCTTTGGAAGGGATGCATACAAACTGTCCAAATAATCTAGCGAAATCGACCTCCAAGCCAATTCGATGGCTTGGGTTGGTTCGGATGTAGTTGAATATTGTTTTCCTGAGGTCCAAAAGGTTTTGAAAGTATGGAAAGGCCTCTTTTAATATACCATTGTAAGACAACGCATTCATTGTTGTTGACACAAAATTTAGTTTGCAGGTGTCATAATAGGAAATGGCTCCACAAACCCAAACCATTACACATCCAACTCTGCTGGACCGGCTAGATAATGAGTTTCTTTGCGGAGGTCATGGAAATAGTAGCTATATCCATCGGGACCTTCCTAATTAATTTTTTTCGTCAGAAAAGACCACGTCGATGCCACTCAGAAGTCCAGGTAACATGTGCGCGGCAAAAACTGAGGCGTTGCTCTTTTCGAACTGGGTTAAGGGGTGGCTTCTTCTTGATTTTAAGTCTTTTTATGTGTTAAGCTTTCGAAATAACACGACGCATGGTTGCTAACACCACATTTTTCCATGATTTTTGCCAAAGAGTCGTGAGAATTTGACGCTTTTATAAATATAAGTCACCTTTCCGCCTTAGTAAGCACACTGTGTTTTTCCCATATTTAAGCTCATTACCTAAATATTTGGATATCACGTGTCGGCTTCTCTCAACTTTTTTTAGCTATTTTGGCAATAGATAAGCCAGCGTCCTTATATGCTTTGATTTGTCCTTTTTCCGCCTCGGTCAACACCTTTCCTCGACCCATTTAATTTTTTTTTTAATTAAATAATCGAAATTTACAAAATAGTACGATCAACGAAAAATACAATTCCGCGTGACAAGGATAACGATTAAACTAAATGCATGGCCTATTCAAGTGGCGCAAAAATATTGCTTTATAGCGTTTTTTTGGTCGTCTGAACGATTCTGAACGTTTGGCACAAGATGACAGTTATTGTTCTGTATAGAACAGAAAAACGATTCCGAATTTGAAGTCGGAATTGAAAACAGAATCACGCATACATGCACACAATCGCACATACGTACTCGCCAGAACTTCCAGAACTTGCAATTTGTCATAGAGAAAGAAGAAAAGAGTTGCAAAAAGATAACGGGCAAAGTACCATTATTTTATCATTCCGCTTTTGAGTTATAAGCAAAGTAAAAATAGTGTACAGGGTGTCCTATTCAAGTGGCGATGAGTGTATGTTTTATATTTTTTTTCCGCTCGGCCGCTTGCTGCGTGGCCGAGGACTTAGGACGATACCAAATTCATATGTTTCGTAATTCGTACAAATTGGATAGAATTTTGTTACGATCGGATACGACGATAGGGCTGATTGTTTGAAACAATAAAGGAGTCTGATGATCGACTTGGCACCCGTGAAATAGCTATAACTCCAGCCAAACAAAGGAGTTGACGGAAAAGCCATTGGTGGAAGCACCTCTAAGTTGTTATCGTCATTCAAATACATGAAAGCAATAATATTTTTTTTTGTTTTCAGTAAAAGTCCTCTCCATCTAAATAATTCTTTAAAACACCACTCAAAAAAATATATGTATTATACAAAACTATAAAAAAAACTTTTAAAGTTAAAAAAAAATAATAATAACTTTACTATGTGGCAATCTTGAGATTAATTTTTAAGAAAATTAAAGTACATTTTATTCTATATCAAAAATTATAAAGAAAAACAAAAATATTTTAAGGTGAAATTAAAATTTATATATAAATGAATATTTTAAGAAAAATAACAAAAGAAAATTAATCGAAGATTTATTTATGAAAAACACACAAACACCTTCCAACATAAATATTAAAAAAGAAAAGAAAGAACACACACAAATTTTAAAACTATTTTTCTCGCTCTAAAAATTTGTGTTGTAAATTCTTCTCGATTTATTTATTTAATTTTTTAATATTTACAAAATAAAAATTTATATATTTTTTGCACATTATTTTTGTATTTCTTATTTTGTAAAAAGAAAAAGAAAAAAACAAATTTTTTAACTTGAATTTATGAAGAAAAATTAAGTGTAATCAACAACTATTAAATATTATTGCAATTTACTTATAAAAACTAAAGAAAAAGTAAGTGTATACAATTAAAATATTTCACAAATTTTAACTAGACATTTTTTTGAAAAATTAAACGTTAACACAAAAATGCTATAGTAAAATGATTTAACTGTAAACTAGTGATATAGAAATATATTAAAAAAAGAGAGAAATAAATCAATAATTCTTCAATCATCGGAATTGAAGGTAAAAACAAGTTTTAAAGTAGAGTTTAGGAATAAACCTTGTTAAAAATCAGAAATAATTAAATAAAATAATCAAACAAATAGAAAACATTGCTTATTTACTTATGGTGGCGCTACAGCTACAGCTACAGTCCAGGCCGGACCAGGGCCTCATCCAGTTTCCAGCCAGCTCAGTCCCTAGCCAGCTGTCTCCAGTTTCACACGTCACGTTGGTTCAGGTCCTCTACCATCTGTTTGTTCATCTGAGTCGCGGTCTTCCTCTTCTGCAACGTCCTTCCGGATTGGATTCGAAGAGACTACGAGCCGGAGCATTATTTTCCATACGTTCAACATGACCCAACTATCTAAGTCGTTGGACCTCAACTTTTCTGGTTCGGTCAGTGTAGCTAAACAGCTCGTATAGTTCTTGATTTAATCTTTGTCTCTCAAAGCAGCCCAAAGCGTTTTCATCGGATGTTGTCATGGTCCATGTCTCTGCACCATACATGAGGACCGGTATGATGAGGCTTTTGTAGAGTGTCACTTTAGTTGTTCGCGAAAGGACTTTACTACTCAATTGTCTTCTACGTCCAAAGAAGCAGCGGTTGGCAAGAGTGATTCTTCGTTTGATTTCAGCGCTGTTGTTGACTGGGCCTGATCCATAATCAGGCCCCAGTCAACAACAACGCGGCGAATCGTTTTGCTAGCGAGTTTGACATTTTTCAACTATTGGTTTTGCTTTCGCCTTCTTCGTTTTGAATTCGACGGCGAATTTGAAATGCCATGTTTGCTGGCGAGTTGAAATTCGACAGATTTTTACCGGATTCACAGGCGAAAGAGCGTTTATTCAAATCATTAGAATATTGGCAGAAATAGTCAAACCAAAAGTGTCAAATCACAGGAATATTGGAAGAGATATTTTCGCTCCGCCGCGAATTCATTGATAAGGAAATACGACGCTAGTCGAATTTGAAAGGTCGAATTGAAAACGATCCGCCGCGAATCCCATAATCAGGCCCCTGAGTTGATAGCGGATCCCAGATAGACAAAGTCCTTAACTACCTCGAAGTTAGATCTGTCTATGCTGACGTTGGCTCCAAGACGTCGATGTTGGTTGTCCTTTCTTGTTGATAGCATTAACTTGGTCTCTCCAATTATGTCAATGTCGTCTGCGTATCCTTGTAGCTCGACGGACTTTTGAAAGATTGTGCGTCTGGTGTTATCGTTGGAGTTTATGATGTTGAAGAAATCGCATGACAGCGCATCGCCTTGTCTATAACCTTTTTTGATATCAAATGCATCCATTAGGTTTTTTCCGACCATGATGGAGCGTGAGTTTTCCATTGTCATTTTATACAGACGGACGGGGTTTTTCTGAGAAACCGACACTAGTCATTCGTCTATATAGTTGGTCTCTATAGACGCCAAAGGTGAGTCTTCTCCAAGATCTGCCGTAGAGCGAAATCACATTGATAAGGACCTATCAGGTTGATGACGTAAGGCTTCAAAGAGTTCAAACGTTCACACAGCACGGCAGACAAGATCTGTAGGCGATGTTTAGAGACACACGTTATACCTCTGTTGTTGGTGCAGTTCTGGGAATCTCCTTTCTTGAGGATCGGGCATACGGTAATGAGATTCCATTCGTCGGGCATACTGACTGACTTATTTATCGGGATCGGTGCCTTTTATCTATTTTCCAGTCGCCGAAACCAAGGGCTCTGGCATCCGCAGTCACTTGGTCTTTGTACGTAGGTTCGGTCTTCCTTGCCGTCTCGAACCTGGGGGCTGGGATGAGAAGACTTTCTTGGCTGGAGCGATGTCGTCCATTCGCTCGATGTGGCCGAGCCAATGTAGTCGTCTTTTCTTGGCCTTCTGGACTACATCCACATCTTGGTACAGCTCATACAGTTCTCGGTTGAACCTTCTTCTCCATTCGCCATCGTCACATACGGGACAGAAAATCCGAAAAATTTTTCTTTCGAAAGTGCCTGCCAGTATCAATTCCCCTTTTTTACTTATCGTCCACCGTAGAGGACTGGTAAAATCAAAGTTTGTATAGCAGACAATTTGTCTTTCGAGTGAGGAGTTTTGAACCCAGTTGTTTGGCCAACCCGAAGCAGCAGCGGTTTGCTAGGGTAATTCTTCTTCGGATCTCCACTTAGGTGGGTGAACTCCTTAACTACCTCTAGTTAAGGAGGAAGGAGCTACCTAGGACAGCGTTCATCTCAAAAACAAAAATCTTGGGAGTTTATCTACTTTTTTGTTTATTTACAAATTGAGAATATGAAAGCGTTTTCCACTACAAAAAAAAAAAAAAAATTTAAACAAAAAGTGCCAACCCCTGCTCTTATCAAAACCTGATAAGAAGGCTGCTTTTTACATAAACAAATTTATCTAACCGAACCTAATGCAGCAAACTCTTGATAATCTTAAGCATTTAGTTGCCTGTCGGGGGCATATTATTATTCTTCTATAAATATCGATTCTGAACACAAAGAACAACACAAAAAACCTAATCTAAGAAATTAAATCCTCTGCTGTTAGCGGCGACAGCTGTCTACATTATCTCTAAACTGCTATCACTGTTTTTGGTGACAACTTCAGTCTCTGATGAACCCGAGCCCGAGCCGGCATCGTCGTTCTTCTCATTGTCGCTGTGACTTAAGCGATGGGAAGTTAGCTGCCAAGCTGGAATCGATGGCGGAACGGTTGGTATTGGATTGGCAAATTGTTTTCTAAGAGAAAATAAACGAATTTAAAAACCTTCTGTGTCTTTTGATTGACTGTGAATGTATGTATACCTGTTTAGGAGTAGTCCTTTGATAGCCTCCAAGTCGCTCTTGAAATTGCTAAATTCACGTTGAATAATTGAGTTCTGTGTGGTGATGTTTTGGGTGAGCTGCTCTTTGATTTGGGACAAATCGCGATTCACATCGCGCATTTGGGTTTCAACCTTTTGATCGAATTCGTTGAGTGTCTCTTCGACGGACTTTTTCTTCTTCTTACCAAATAGGAAAGGTTCGATGTATTTCTAAAGAAGTGGAAACAAAATTTGTTCATAAATTCTGCAATTCCTTTGTCGTTTATATTCAAATAAAGAGTTGATAAGGAATCTTGAAATATCAAACAAACAATTACAATGATTTCTTATTTAATCAGAAGCACGATAAGCCCATCAAGTTCTTATCAAGACTTAAGTTTGTCGGATTTTGCCACCCACTCTTAGATGAACAAAAATACTAATTGTTGAGTTTTCTTATTTTCTACGCAAAAACCTGTGATGTACCTTGTAGAAGAGATAGACAGCATAAGCCAATCCACTTATCAATGCCATCGACTGTAGTGCGTCTTTGATCTGCTGCAGAGTAGATCCTGCTCTCGGAACAATTTGCTGATGGTGATTCATGTAGCCACCTCCAGGCGTACTAATACCCATATTGATAACCGTACTATTCGGATCGGGATTGAAGATTCCAGCTCGTTCGCATGCAATTGCAATTTCCTCAGCCGACAGACCTTTGGACCGCAAGAATTGCTGCTTTTGCTGCAATGTGGAATGACGAACTTTTGCATTTTGCAAAAAATTCACTGCTGTTGTAATCTAGTTTCGAATTAGGTTTTAGTGGATGTTCAATAGTTGCTTTAAGAATTCTTACCAAAGCTTCGCGAGGCGCAGCTAGGGGTGTTCCCGTTGTTAAGATGGTCGATGATGAATTGGTATTGCCATTTATTTCAGTTTTATTGGAGACAATTGTATCTCCGGTGTCTGTATTGCTATCGGACATATTAATATCAACTGTAATATTAATTTTGGGAAAGGTTATTAATTAGTTCGAGTCAAGAACAAATTAAATATTTGTTCGGAAAGGGAAGAGCCTACGAGATTACACGGAACGAATTGCAAGGTTTTTAGGTTTTCGCACTGACAGTTGTGGAGGGGAATTAAATGACAGCAAAAACTGAAATAGTTGTTCTCAAACTGTTGAGACTTTGAGGCTGGAAACAAAATTGTAGAATTTCAACGAAGTAAATCATACTTTTTCTGTAAAATGTATACATTATCTAGACCACAAACAATTAACATTTAAATTTGGCTCTTTCACAACACCAGTTATTTATACAACATATAACTACTTTTCTATAAATTCACTTTCCCCAGTCGAACAAAACGTCGGAGTTTAAAAGTAGTGGAATGTTATTTTGGAATCATTCATTATTTTTATTTAATTGCATGTAAACAAATGTTCATGGCTTATTTTCCGGCAGACTTTCAATGAAAATAAATTTAATTTTTGTTTGCAATTCAACGAAATCACTACATTTCCACCTTAATCTGGAAATATTTCATATCAAATGCCAACACTGGACAGAAAAAAAGAAACACAAACATTTCATCAACCGGCACTCACTTCACGCCACTTTCACGAATTTCAAATGTCATCTGTTCAGAAAAAATCCTCGTACATACACGAACAGACCCCATTTCCCGTGTTGTGTGAGTTGAATTTCAATTAAAATCCATTGCAGTGTGCGTGCAACGGGTGAAAGAAAAACTTCCATTTCGCTAAAGTAGAATACCAATTTCCGTGAATATCATTCAAAATTAACAAATTTTCAACAAAAATTAAACCTCGAAAACATCCAAAAACTCTCATACAACTAAATAACTTTCGAGAACAATTGAAAGTTCAAAGTATATTCAAAGGAATTTGCGTTAAAATGGCCTGTGCAGTTTCGGCTGCTACCAAAGAAACTTCAACAGCAACCACAAATGGCAGTGGCAGCAATGTTGTTGGTGGTGCTTCAGTAGCACCATCATCAGCAGCCAACAGCAATGGTGGCAACGGAGGCGCTGCTGGCCAAGGTGGTGTTGCCAATACAGCAGGAAGTTCAAATGGTGGAGCAGCAACATCGGCTGGTGGAGGATCGGCAGCTACATCGTCGGTTGTTGGAGCACCTGCTGGTAGTGCAGCCAATGCAATTAATCGTCAGACAAGATTCGCTATGGAAGGTGTCGGTGCACGGGTTATTCGAGGGCCCGACTGGAAATGGGGCAAACAGGTGAGTCGATTTTTGAACCACTGATTCGAGATGATTGTGATGTGGTCATAGAGTGTCATTGAAAAATTAATTGAAATGACTTCGTCTAATTGATGAGGTGGACCATGATCCGGGTGGGGGTTTATTATTGTATAGTTTGAACGCACGTTTATTGTGTTCGTTCAACTGAACCCGGGCGTATGAGTCATTGTGTGTTGCATTGCTTTGCCCCTACGATTTACGGCTAACGAAAGAAGTTGTTCCTTTGCTCTTTTGCATGTTCACTCTTGATTGCTGTGCAAAAAATTAATCAGGTTGTGTCAATGCACTTTGTTGCGCTTTGAAATAAATAAAACAAAAAAACTGCATAGTTATTTTTGCTCTTCAGCGTCGGAACTTAGCAAAGCATCTGTTTTGAATTAAGATGGAGTTTTTTTCTTCTGGGTTCTGGCCGTTGTTCATTGTTTCTTTTTGTTACGCGTGAGTGATTTTGTTGTTGTTTTATTTTTGTGACATTGAACAAAGCACACAAGTTGGAATAACGTGTTTTGCATTCTTTTCTCTTCATGAATCGGATCCAACGATGTAGACTCGGTACGTAAATTATCTCATTTTCATAATCCCTTCAGCTGCAATTTTGGGCAGATTGAAAACTGATACTTGCTACCCAATTCTTTTTGTCGTTCGTTGAAACTTAACATCTGCTTTCTGCGTTAATTTCCTGTTGTGTTCACGACTCTTTTTAGTCGATTCGCTTGTGAGGTATTGTTGTCTTTGATGACTCAAATTGAGGGATCCAATTTTAAATAAAATGTCACGTTGGTTGTGTGGAATCTGTGTCAAAAATTCCAACTTTAGTCAACTTGATATTGTCGGCTTACTTGCTGCTACTAGACACTTAATTTCAGTGCTCAAGCACTTGAGTGCAGGGAAACGGCAAATGATAATTAATAAGGTCTGGTCTCTCAAGAAAAGCTGGAGTTGGCAGCTGAGCTTCCGAAAGGTTTGTGCATCCGATTCAAGATAAAACCTGAAAAGCGTGACTTAGCATAACGTACGGAAGATAAAGGAGGGTTTTAATCACAGGAGGAAGTTGTCGTCCTGGTTCCGAGAGTCCTTAGGTTAGTTTTAGTCAGAGTGGCTGTCTAGATGTTGCTGACTCACTTAGACCTAAAGGGTCCATTGTGATACTAAAGAAGTAACTCATGGGAGAGTAATAAACTTAAACAAACCGTTTTGTACTTTTAATGAAGTTAGAGAGACATTTTGTGTCGATCGTAGCCAGTTCACTGCTATTATCGAAGAAGGGATTACCGAGATAGTTATTCCGTCTATTAGAGAGTGCCGGAAATGTACATATAAGGTGTTGGACTGTTTCCTCTTCCTCCTCGTCCAAGCAGCTTCTACAGAAGTCATTAGTTCAGACCCCTAGCCTTATAGCATGTCTACCTATGAGGCAGTGTCTTGTTATGACTCCAATTAATGTGGAGCTTATACTTTGTCTGCTCAGGGAAATCAAGCTTTTTGACCGTTGCAGGTCTATGCTTGCCAATATTTGTGTGGTTGCTAGGCAGGTGGTACCCTGTGACCATCTAGCATTTGTTGATTCTAGAGCATATTGTATGAGAAGGTGTTTGGATGAAGCAAGTGGTGTCCTTATGTTGTGTCTCTATAGCCCGGCGCGGAAATGAGGTAAACGTTAAACTTTTCTGTGATCTCATTCAGAAATGATCGACAGTCGAGGACTTTTTGAGAGTTTGTGGAGACAGACGCGAGAGATTTGAGAGCGGCTCGGCTGTCCGAGAAGATACGTATATCCCAGCAAGATATATCGTTTTCTTTGAGCCAGGATAGTGCCTCTTTTATCGCCATCACTTCTGTCTGGAACACACTACATTGATTGGGAAGTCTATATGATAGATTGAGATTCAGTTGTTTCGAGTAGATACCACTTCCAACGCCACAGTCGTTAAAGGAGTGTGTCGTCTTTTTTTCCAGAGATCCTCCTTCTTCCCATAAAGATCTTGACTGGACGGAAACATGGAAGTTATTATCGAATATCATTTTTAGTTTTTATTTCATCTTTCACGGGCACTACCTCTTGCGAAAAACTGAAAAAACATCCAAGAATATCAATCAGCCATGAAAAAAGTACTTCTCAACTTTGCCGTTCGGAATCCGCGTTAAATTGTAGGTCCCCTCAATTCTTCACAAGCACTCTAAGAACTGTTGATGAGTGTAAACCACTTGGGCCTTGGCTCTTCAAGATCTCTCGCGCCACTCTTTTTATTTCTATAGTCTTAGCGATCTGGGATAGATCTGAAATTGTCTTAGTCAGTAGTATGACCAGTGTTGTTGCTGATCCATTGAGAGAGCCTCACGCATGAGTTGGCTGCCACGATTTTGGAGAAGATGTCCAGAGGTGTTAGGTTTACAAGCACCTTCAAAGCTGCTGTTGGTGTTGAGCAAAGTGCTCCAGTTTTCACTTCTTCTAGGGTTCACGAAATTGTTGGATATCATCGTGTCCGATGAAAGGCTCCTGTCTGACGGCTGTGTTTTGTTCGTCGTCGCCGTTATACAATCTACAGAAGTGGTCTTTCCAAATTCCTAGCATTGACTGCGATTCTACTATGATGTTCCCTTGTTTATCTCTGCAGGCATCGGTTCTTGCTCGATGACCATTCTGTTGTTGGCTCTCTCAACATCCTCGATATGACGCTTCTCATGCTCTCTCTTTTTTCTCCTGAGAAGCCGGCGTTCCTCTCTCCTCTTTCGCTCGTAGAGCTCACGAGCCTATGCAATCATTCCTTTTAAAAACGACGCGCCTTAAACTCTCAATCGTTATGAGGACAAACGCATTGCCATTAATTACTCATCAGTCATCACAATCGCATGTCTGGTGCTTCTGAACTTGTAAACAAATTAGTTTTGCGTTTGATATTGAATTCGATCTGAGGTCAAATGAATTGCAAAGATCTCGAACATATCCAATTACTATCATTGCAAGAGAAACTAAACAAACAAGGAACAACTATTTGCCCACACTTTTAATGACCCTAAACCATTGAAACAATAAATATTTTCCCTCTGCATAAATTAAGACTGATCGGCAAAAAATCATAATTTACCAAAAACAACAATTTCCAAGTCAATACTGTTGTTGTACATCGCCGCCGCCGCCGGCGGCAGACGTCTTGTTCGACGTTGCCGTACGTCGTCGACATGTGATTCATAAGTCGACAGCAATAAAACTTCATTAAATAATTTTGTTTTTGTATTTTCTGTATACTTGCGGTCTGATGTGCCTTATCAAAACCAATCGTCTGCAGTACTTAGTCTGTGTTCCAAATAAGGGGTAGTAGCTGCAAACTCGCCTCGCCGCTGGCCGGTCGTCACTAATTCGACGTTTTATTTGTTTTTAAAAAGTCTTATGTGATTTAATCAGTCTTAAAATTCACTTGTTTGTGTATTTATATAAAAAATGAATAGTTTAGCAATTTTCTCTCGCCATTCCCCAGCGAATAGCGTGTAGAGCTATGATTACAGCGTTTTGCATGTTATTTGCGTTCGGTTTGTTGCTTCGTTGAAATGCTCAATCAGAGGCAGTCCAACTAACTGAAGGAGAAACTTCAATTTCTTTCGTTAATCCATTCAAAGTGCCGAATAATGATAAACTATTGCTACCGTGTTATGCTGGTAAGTGCCGAAAACGAGACAATTAGTGGACTTCCGAGACAATGCGGATAGCCGGGTATCGATAGCGCCTCCATCGCCACCGGTTGAATCTTGTAATAAACAAAGCAAAAGTGATTACATCTGTAAAGTGGCGTGATCTTGTAATTAATTCATGTGGGGATAATTTAGTGTGGGAAATAAACATTGCGCATTGCGAATTAAAGTCGTTTTCCTCCTCAACTCAGATCAATCTCAGTGTCAAGTGGCAAAGTTTTGACATCGACATGAAGATTTTGAAGCTCTCTCGTTGGAATTTTTAATAAGGTTCTTTGAGATAAGGAGTGAAGCTTATTTGAGACTCAGGAAACACGTTTCGAAGCAAAAAAAAAGTCACAACGATAGAGCCATTGTTAATTTATCGTTTTATCTTGTGCTGGTTTTGCGAGGAAAGTTTAAAAATAGAAACATTAACCGCCATAATCTTGTTGTGATGATTGTGGTGAACTCAGTGCTCGTTTGTGGCTTCATTCACCTTTTGTTCTCTCAATTTACTCTCGACGCGACGTTTAAATTCAAACACTTTTTGTTAATTTCAGGACGGCGGTGAAGGTCATGTTGGCACCGTTCGCAATTTCGAATCGTCTGAAGAAGTGGTTGTCGTTTGGGACAATGGCACAGCGGCCAACTATCGTTGTGCTGGCGCATACGATCTTCGCATACTGGACAGCGCTCCAACTGGCATCAAACACGATGGCACAATGTGCGACACATGTCGCCAGCAGCCAATTTTCGGCATCCGCTGGAAATGCGCTGAATGCAATAACTACGACCTCTGTTCGATTTGCTATCACGGCGACAAACATCATTTGAGACATCGTTTCTATCGTATTGCCACTCCGGGTGGTGATCGAATAATGCTCGAGCCGCGACGCAAATGCAAAAAAGTAGCCATGAGGGGAATATTCCCTGGGGCACGTGTTGTTCGCGGAGTTGACTGGCAATGGGAAGATCAGGACGGTGGTGTCGGACGTCGTGGTAAAGTGAATGAAATTCAAGACTGGTCATCGGCATCGCCACGTTCGGCAGCCTATGTTGTGTGGGACAATGGAGCAAAGAATCTATATCGAGTTGGTTTCGAGGGAATGGCCGATTTGAAGGTGGTCAATGATGCCAAAGGAACAACCGTTTATCGTGATCATTTGCCATTGTTGGGTGAGAATGGACCGGGCAAAGGACCGCATGGTTTTCAAATTGGCGACAAGGTGACAGTCGATTTGGAATTGGAAATTGTGCAATCGCTGCAACATGGCCATGGCGGATGGACTGATGGGATGTTTGAGTGTTTGAATAATGCCGGAATGGTTGTGGGCATTGATGAGGATCATGATATTGTTGTTGCGTATAACAGTGGCAATAGGTGGACTTTCAATCCAGCTGTTTTGACAAAGGTTTCATCTCCGACTACGAGTGTGCCAGAGTTTGCTGTCGGTGATATTGTGAAAATCTGCTCGGATGTGGAGAATATCAAATTGTTGCAAAGGGGCATGGCGAGTGGGCTGATGCCATGCAATTGGTAAGTTCAAACACGACTTGTAAGGTCGCAAAATTAATGACATTTTTCCGTTTAGACTCTGGGAAAAGTAGGGCGAGTGCAACAGGTCTACCACGACAATGACTTGAAAGTGGAAGTTGGCAATACATCTTGGACTTACAATCCTCTGGCTGTGACCAAAGTTGTGAGTTGTCTTTGTTCACTTTTAGGATGTTGTTTTGTAATGTATGATGGTTTTCAGGCTTCATCGACAGCCGATGGCAGCTGTGTTCCGGTCACTTCGAGTGGAGAGCGTCTATCAGCAATTCTGAAGAAACTATTCGAGCCAAATGTCTCTGGCGATGCCACAGAAGAGTTTGTTAAAGCTGCTGCCAATGGTTATGCTGTGAGTTAGATCTGTTTTCCTCATCAATTTTGTATTGACATTCTTCGGTTTCAGGCTCGATGTGAGGAATACTTGACCGGAGCATCACCAGCAACTTCAGCTAGCACTCTGGCCAATGTTAATGGAGTATTTGCAGGCCACACAGCCCTCCAGGCGGCCAGCCAAAATGGCCACATTGAAGTTATCCAAGTTCTTCTCCGCCACAACGTTGACGTGGAGATTGAGGACAAGGACGGAGATCGAGCTGTTCATCATGCAGCCTTTGGCGATGAGCCTGCTGTCATCGAGATCCTCTCCAAGGCTGGAGCTGATTTAAACGCACGCAACAAAAGACGTCAGACGGCTTTGCATATTGCCGTCAACAAGGGCCACTTGAATGTTGTAAAGACTTTACTCTCACTTGGCTGTCATGCAAGTTTGCAAGATTCCGAAGGCGATACTCCCTTGCATGATGCAATTTCCAAGGAACACGATGAAATGCTTTCACTGCTCCTCGACTTTGGAGCCGACATCACACTGACCAATAACAACGGATTCAATGCACTGCATCATGCCGCACTCAAGGGCAATCCCAGTGCCATGAAAATTCTCCTAACCAAAACAAGTCGCCCATGGATTGTGGAGGAGAAGAAGGATGACGGCTATACAGCCCTCCATTTGGCTGCGCTCAATAATCACGTCGAAATAGCCGAACTACTCGTTCACATGGGCAAGGCCAATATGGATCGCCAGAATGTCAATTTGCAGACTGCACTCCATCTGGCCGTTGAGAGACAACATGTACAAATTGTGAAGCTGCTCGTTCAAGAGGGCGCTAATCTAAACATTCCCGATAAAGACGGTGACACACCGTTGCACGAAGCTTTGCGCCATCACACTTTGTCACAGTTGAAACAATTACAAGACGTCGAAGGATTCGGTAAACTTTTGATGGGTTTGCGTAATGCCAACGATAAGAAAGCATCGGCTTCGATTGCTTGCTTCCTGGCAGCCAATGGGGCTGACTTGACCATGAAGAATAGAAAACTCCAAACCCCACTGGATCTCTGTCCAGATCCGAATCTCTGCAAGACCTTGCTGAAGTGTTACAATGAGAGAAAGACCGACGACGCTGAATTGCCAGGTAATGTGGCCGGCACAAGTAGCAATGCCAGAGCCAGAGCTGTCCAAGGGCCAATGGTTTCTGGGGTGCCACCCGTTGCAGTCGGAATGGCCGGAGTTGCAGCTTGTAGTGTGCCGCAAATGATGAATTTCACTCATGCCACTGGTTTGCATGGCATGAATTCTGACTTGGCTTTGAGCATCAATGACAATTCTGCCACTGAACTGGGCCGTTCGATTGCTTATGACGAGTGCATGGTCTGCTCGGATTCAAAGAGGGATACTGTATTTAAGGTAAGTTTGAGTTTGTCGAGTGTGTGTCGATGATCTAATTGATTTTGTATTTTGACAGCCGTGTGGCCACGTCTGCTGTTGCGAAACATGTGCACCGCGTGTTAAAAAATGTCTCGTCTGTCGCGAGACAGTGTCTTCCCGTGAAAAAGTCGACGAGTGCCTTGTGTGCTCGGATCGTCGTGCTTCCGTATTCTTTAAGCCATGTGGTCACATGGTCGCATGCGAACACTGCTCCAGTCTCATGAAAAAATGTGTCCTTTGTCGTACGTCAATTGAAGAAATGGTTCCGTTCTCACTCTGTTGTGGTGGCGGTGGCACTGTCGAAAAGGTCAACAAAGAGGACTACTCAGTGAAGACCTCTTACAAGGGTGATGTTCTTCTGCACCAAGTCATAGTGCCACCGGAGGAGAATAAACCCAAAGAGAATATTCCAGTGATTGTCGGAGTGAATAAGGCTGGTCATGAAATTGCCATGAATAACAGTGTCCCAGCTGTGAGCACACCAATCGCAAATCAAATCAGCAACAATGTTAACTCGCCAAACACCAATATTAATAATTTCCAAATGGACGACGTACAAAAGCTTAAACAGCAATTGCAGGATATCAAGGAGCAGGTTTGCCTTTTGTATTCTTTGTTTTTGACAAAAAACTTATATCTATTGTTTATTCTTGCAGACAATGTGTCCAGTTTGTTTCGATCGTATCAAGAACATGGTATTCCTTTGTGGCCATGGCACGTGTCAAATGTGTGGCGATCAAATCGATGGATGTCCGATTTGCCGCAAGACTGTTGAGAAACGTATTTTACTTTTTTAAATTGAAAATTTCTATGAAATCTTGTGTAATCTTTAACTATCTAACTATGAAGTTGCATTTGAAACAAAATTGTTCATCCCATAAAAGACAGTTGTCCCTTTTTATTATAGTCTTAGAAGAAAAAAAAAAAAAAAATTGACGATGCACAATTTTCAATTGTCTCGATTCCAATTAACAAGGCAAAATTATTTATAAACTCAAATCAAACGTAATGTTTAGCCAAACAAAAATTGTCTTCGAAATTGTATTTTTTGAAATTTAACTAAATGAAAAATAAAAGCTGCCTCGAAAAAAAAAATCAATTTTGCTTTGATTCTTAAACATCTGCGAGTACAAGAAATGTTGAAGTTTTTGTTTTAATAATTTTTAATTGACTTTTTAATATTTTAATCCAGTTATTCTTTTGTTTTGTATTTCTATTGTTATACAACGCTATTTATATGGAAAACTATTTTTACATACAATTACAATCGCATTATACAAACATTTGGATTATTTTAACTTTGATGAAAAAATTTGTTTACAATTTTTAAGAATATTATTTGTAACGATGTACTCTTTTTTCTTTTAAATATAAAAGGCAAATGGAATTAAATAAGTAACGTTGTTTCACAAGCAATTATTCACACGGGATCTATAGACGCTGAGCCTGAGGGCTACAGGGAGAACGATGGAGACAGAAATCGCAAGAGAAACATTTTTGCCAATATTTCGGCTACCAAGCCTTCAACAAACTTGTGATCCACACGGACGAAGAGCGTTCGTGAAGACCTTTCTTTTGATGTATCACTCGATGGGTTTCAGAAGAATTTTTATTTTTGTCAACAATTTTGCCAAAATTTAAGTTATGCCGTTAAAATCGCGTGTGTTGAAATCTTTGCTGAGTTAAACCACCTTACTCAGCTTGTCACCGAGCCCTCTGGAATATCGGACATTAATGGCTAAGCGGAAAATACTCTTGATTAGTTCCTTACATCTGAGCTCTGACCACTATCAATGTATTAACTCCTCTAGGCAGATCAGACCATAGTATTATGTCTGCAAATTTATCTTGCCTAGCTTATTCAGTTAGAGAAAGAGCTCCGAAGATAGCTCGTATGGCAATACGAGAAAGCCAACTGGGATGGTCTCAACAACATTTTCCGGATCTTTGACTGGTAACTATATGCTTCCCCGATAGTGACGTTGACTCCAGCGCCGATATGATTACTAATATGATTATTTTGAGAATGAAAACTTTTATCCCGAATAGGGTTAAAAGCATCAAACCCAAGGAAAAGTCATGGTTTAATTCAAGCTGTAAAGAGTTAACAGGGAAAAAGAAGTAAAGTTGCGGTATTTTAGAGCCCACCCAACTGAGGAAAACCAGAACAAGTTTAAACAAGCCAGGAAGGCCTGCAAAGCCAGTTAGTCGGACCAAATTTTTACATGGCCAAAAATTAAGTGCAAAAAATACTTCAATGTCCCAAAGGCAGTAAGAAATTTTGGTAAGTTGTAAAAAGTATGAAGAATTTTTCATCTTCCTCGGGGCCTACGTTCGTTGACAATGACACTTCAGTTGTTAGCTCTCACGCGAAAGCTAACCTTTCTGCTTGGCAATTCGCCGCCAATTCTTCATTGCCAGAGAGTGCCATGACTCCGCCTGTTTGAGCGCGATAATGATTCCATGGGACAAATCTTCCGCACTCGTGCTGTGGCAAGAGTCCTAAAGGATCTCAACATACATAAATCCGCTGGTCCGGATGGTATCCCCGCTATTGTTCTGAAGAGGTGTTCTTCCACGCTGGTAAAACCCTTGCGTAAGCTTTTCCATCTATTCTATTCTTCTGGGCTCGTTCCGAGTAGTTGGAAAACGCTTTGGAGAAAGTAAGATTGTTGCTTGAAATTTCAAAGGTATTTAATAAAGTCTGGCATCTTGCTCTTTTATCGGTTGGATTAGAAACCTTAATTCGAACCGTTAAATACAAGCTGTATTGAACGGATTCAAGTCTGAAACCCACAATATAAATGTGGCACACCACACAGGGCTCCGTTTTATCTCCAACCATCTTTCTCATTTTTTATAAATGTTCTCTTGTCTGTAGTGTCCGTAGCTTAGTGGTTATGTGCGTTGGCTGCTAAGCAGAACGTCGTGGGTTCGAATCCTACTCGGGCCCAAAGTTTTTATTTCATCTTTCACGGACACTACCTCTTGCGAAGAACTGACAAAACTCCCAAGAGTATCATCTGTCATGAAAAAGTGCTTCTCAAATTTGCCGTTCGGAATCGGCGTAAAATTGTAGGTCCCCTCAATTCTTCCCACGCACCTAGAGAATTGTTGATGAGAGTAAGCCACTTAGGCCTTGGCTCTTCAAGAGCTGTCGCGCCACTCTATTATTATTATTATTCTCTTGTCTGTTACTTCTAATCCAATAAATTGTTTCGCAGACTATAACACCCTTTAGCTTTTCTTATTCGATTCCAGATTCACATCCCTCCTCTTCGGAAGTGGAACTGCAACGGCAAATATGGTATTCTCATTAAACTATGACTTAAACGGTATTTTACAATGGGAAATTGAAAACCGCGTGAAGTTTAATACTTCGAAAACCCAATGCTGTTTTGTAACGTTAAAGCGAGATATACCCCATTTGCCACTGTTCATGAGACTGAACATCTTGAGATGGAATGAGCACATCTGCGATGTCGCCAAAAATGTCGCAAGATGTTTGGGTTTGTTAAAACGGTGCAAGAAAGTCTTCTTCTCTTCTGGACTACTATCTATAAGACCTATATCCGTCCATCTCTGGGCTGGTGTTTCAGCTACATACTTAAGCCTCTTGGATGGTATTCAAAAAAGAGCCCTACGAATGATCGGTGATAGAGACATCACTGCGTCATACCATTCGTTAGATCACCGTTGTAACCTCCCGCTCGAAACGTTTCATGTCTCTCTCTATTCTATGTAGATGCATTCCTCCCTTCAAACAATTCGCCCGTAATACTAGCGCTTCTAGGAATGCCCATCAGTTTACCCTTGAGCCCAACTTCGGACTTCCTCTCAAGTATTGAGAATCGTTCTTTAGCCGTACTACGCGAACTACTTCCACAGTCTATCATTCCCGATCATTGTAATGTTCAGGAATTTAAAACCAATGTACACCGACACCTCTTTTCCACTTCTTTCCTTCCTTTCTAAAGCAATCACTGTGTCTGTGGCATAATACTTACTTACTTACTTATCCGGCTCACAATCCATGAAGGATCTCAGGCTGAGTTATTGCAGTCTTTCATTGTAACCGGTCCTTCGCATACACTCTCAAGTCGCCAAAACCAAGCGTTCTGGTATCCGTAGTCACTTGGTCCTTATACCGTAGGTTCGGTCTTAATTGTCATCTCGAACTTGAGGGCTGCGATGAGAAGACTTTCTTGGCTGGAGCGTAGTCGTCCATTCGCTCGATGTTGTCGTCTTTTCTTGGCTTGCTGGACTACGTCCACATCTTGGTACAGATTCGTACAGTTCGCTGTTGAACCTTCTTCTCCATTCTCCATGCGTCGGCGCATATGGGACCGAAAAGCCCAGTTTAATCTCCCCTCTCTTGATTATCGCCCAACACTCAGCGCCGTAGAATAGGACTGGATAAAATCAAAGTCTTGTATAGCAGACACTTTGTTTTTTGGCTCGATAACCAGATCTCGTAAATCAGTGACTGATTGAAGCCCTTCAGGTCTTAGTTTTAATGTCTGGATAACTGGAAAGTGCTGGGGATCCGAAATCGTGCAAAAAATTCTGAAGGTAGAAATCGCTTGAAATTATTTTCGATCTAAGATTATTCCTTATTGGATATGAAATTGGTAAATCTTGAACTGGCGAAGCAGAAACTCTTTAAACATATTTTGCAGAAAGGTTTGCGACATTTTGGTCTGAACATGAGTAATGTACACTTGTTTGCCAATAATTGGACTATGGTTGATTTATTTGGGATGACGCATCCTTTTGGGGGAAGTCAAACAGCCAACATAAAATATAAAATTCGAAAAGAGTCAATGAATCATGAATAATAAATGTAACAGATAGACATTCTTATCTTATCAGAAAAATCCATTAGGTGCACAGTCTAACCTGTTGTGTTTATAATGCTTAAAATTTGACTTAATTTCTGATGTGATAAAAAACGCTGAAGTTCAAGTTGGAGAATGAATCAGCTTTAAATTTATTTTTTTCCCGTCAAGAATCGACTTGGAGGAAGACGATGTGACGGAAGACTTCGACACAACTATCTTCACGGATGGTTCGAAGATGGAATGCGGTGTTGGTGCAGGTGTCTTCTTTGAATCTCTTAAGATTTCAAAATCCTATAAACTTCCCGATTTTGCATACACCACTGGCAAAATCGGCCAGGCAGAATTGTTAGCGATAAGGGAGGCTTGTATAGCCCTTAAAAATATCCGACAGAACCAAAATGTATTTATACTAACAGACAGTCAAGCAGCTATTAAAGCCATTGATTCAGCTTTATCATCCTCTAAACTGGTCCAGCAATGTAGAGAGGCCCTCAAGGAACTCGATTTGAGCGTCACTCTAATCTGCATACCGGTCCATAGGAGCTATGAGGGAAATGAGAAGGCAGATGAGCTAGCTAGGCAAGGATCAGCCCTTCTCAACTCACTGGCAGTGAGAATATATATGCTCCTCTTGGAGTTGTGAAGGGCTATATCCTGACCAATTACACATCAGAAGCAAATCATAGGGGGATAGCTTAACGAGTTGCTTTATATCTAGGAAAATCTGGCCCGCCTATAACAAACCAAAATCAATCAATTTAATTTCCAAGCCAAGGAATGTCATAGCCAGGATCGTCGCTACCTGCACAAGGAATTGGTCTGTAGGGGAGTATGTGGCAAAATTGGGTATGCCACATAACTCCTTCTGCCGTAGCTGTGATTACCAGGATGAAAAGGAAACGGTCCAACACTTTCTCTGCCATTGCCTGACCTTGGCTAGGAAAAGAGCACTCAACTTATTAAGGAACTCTCAGAATTTAAGATCAAAGACTTGATCTCATACCTCAACAACAAAAACTGGCTCTAGTGCATCGTTACCTCTCCTAAAGTAGATGGCACTATGGGACAATATGCCGTAGTGTAGGGAGATTAATACCACAATATGTATAGGATTGTACGTGCGAAATATACATCCTTCCTAACCCATCCAAATCTTTTTAGAATCTCATGAGGTATGGTATCAGAACGGCGCACTCAGCGCTAATTGGGTCCTACACGGAAGTGGGATAGCTATTTATACCTACCTTGTTTTGAAAAACTTGAAAGCAATAAAATGTTAGGTGTGAATCCCATGTTTCTACGAACTAGTACTAAGAACATGTCCTTTCTTCCTTCTTTAGCGTGTTCTAAACTTTTAAGTTAAAAACAAACACCAACAGGTAGCAAAAACCTTCAAAATCTTCAATTTAAATGTCGCACTAGATTGCGATTTCTTTGCTTTCATACTCTTTAGAAAAAAAGATACGTATACGCCACAGTGTACGCATTGTGAAAGAAAGTGTAGCTTCTCAATGTCAGTGTCACCTGTTAACGTTGGTGCATTTATACTTAAGTGGCCTCTAAAAGAAAAAAAAAATCAACAAGTTTGAAGTGTCAGACAATTGCTTATCAATTAACAATTGTAAACGACCTTCTCACTTTGTATCGCTTATTTCTCATCACACGTGCTTACAACTGTTGAATACCTGTAAAATCAGATTTATAAAAGTTTTCAAGATGTTTTGTTTTTTGTTTTCCATTCAATGCATTGATTCACACTCACTAATCTCCACCACCTATCACTGATAACGATAAGTTTTAATTTTCCAATAACAACATGTCGATTAGATATTGAGAGCACTTGAACCAATCTTTCTCCTTCTCTATCACTATTTTTTGTATTTATGTTCACTGGCTCCAATATCTTATCAAAAAATATATTACTGAGAATCGAAAACAACAAAAACACTCTGAATAAAAGCTATGGGGCTATCTAATTAACTCTTAAAGCGTCTTGTCGAAGCTGATAGTGACGTTGTGGGCTCAAGAGGTGTGAAAATTCAGTATTTCAGTCACAATCGAACGAACAAGTTGTGTTTTTTTATATTATCTTCAAAAAAAAGACACAAAATTTACAAAACAACAACAATTACTCGAGGATTTAATTTAATTTTTTATAAAACAAAAACCAACCAAACTCAAGCAGCAAAATGTGTAACGCTCTATGGGAATGTCTAAAGTGTCCAGCTAAAGTTGTCTGTTGGTAAGTTGTTTTTTTTTAATTTCAAATTTAAATAATATCAAGTTCATTGTCATTGTCATGCAACTACGCAAATGTACCTGCATATTTAACAAATAATATTGGATAAACAATTATTTTAAAAAAATACGAGCTTAGTCACACATTCTTCTTTGTGGGGGTTTTTTGTTATCAATTTATCAACAATATGTGTACCTAGTGCCTTTTACACTCTGAACCTAATTAACAAATTTGATAATATATGGCCCATCCCCAATCAGCAAGTCGATTAAATTCAAAAAATTCTTGGAGTTGATAAGCTTTATCAGTCGCCTAGTTTGATTGCACCATAAAATTTAGTTTTGGATTTTTATTAATGCTTCTGAATTTTTACCAAAATTCTTACTGACTGTAGTTTTAACTTTTCCGAAAATGAGCAACTTAGAGGTTTTCCTATTTTGTATTCCCACAAATACTTACTTACTTAAGGTTGTGCTGCAGTCCGTTGTGGACTTGGAATCAACAGTCTCCGCCAGCCAGCTTGGTCCCTAGCTATAGCTGTCTCCAGTTTTGCGCTCCAAGTTGATTGAGGTCCTCTTCCACTTGAGTGCGCTACCTGAGTCGCGGTCTTCCTCTCCTCCTACGTCTCTCGGAAATAGTGTCGAAGGCTTTCCGGGCCGGAGCAATGGTATCCTTACTTACTTACTTACTTAAGGTGGCGCTACAGTCCGTTGTGGACTTAGGGCCTCAATCAACAGTCTCCGCCAGCTAGCTCAGTCCTTAGCTAGTCGTCTCCAGTTTTGCACTCCAAGTTGATTGAGGTCCTCTTCCAATTGAGTGCGACACCTGAGTCGCGGTCTTCCTCTCCTCCTACGTCCCTCGGGAATAGTGTCGAAGGCTTTCCGGGCCGCAGCATTGATGTCCATCCGCTCTAAATGACCGAGCCTTCTGGCTAGGTCCATGTAGTTGTACAACCCGTAAAGTTCGCTTTTATATCTTCTTCGCCATTCCCCTTCAATGCACACGGGGCCAAAGATGACCCGAAAAACTTTCCTCTCGAAACAGCCTAAGGCACTTTCATCTGATTTTGTCAGGGTCCATGCTTCTGCACCATACAGCAGGACTGGGATGATGAGTGTGTTGTACAGTTTTACCTTAGTTGCTCGAGAGAGGGCTTTTCCACTCAATTGCTTTCTTAGCCCAAAGAAACAGCGATTAGCAAGAGTTATTCTTCATCTGATCTCGGCGCTGGTGTTATTGCCCGTGTTTATAGCGGAGCCTAGGTAGACAAACTCCTCTACTACCTCGAAGTTATATGTGTCTATTGTGACGTTCTGCCCGAGCCGTCGGTGTTGGGTGTCCTTCCTCAAAGACAGCATATACTTCGTTTTTCCCTCATTTACCGCTAAAGCACATTTTTGCCGCTTCTGTCTCAATTCTCAGAAAGGCGACATTGACATCACGCTGTGTTCTTCCCATTATATTAATATCATCGGCGTACACGAGAAATTGAACAGTGCCTCTGGTGTTGACGTTGGAGTTCTGCACTATCTTCTCAAGAACGATGTTAAGGAAATCGCATGACAGTGCATCGCCTTGTCTGAATCCTTTTCTGACGTCGAAAGATTCCGTAAGCTCGTTGCCAACTTTGATGGAGCAGCGTGAGTTCTCCATCGTCATTTTGCACAAGCGAACGAGTTTGGCAGGGATGCCAAAACTAGACATAGCTTTATACAGTTCGTCTCTGTAGATGCTGTCATACGCGGCCTTAAAATCGATGAAAAGGTGGTGGGTATCGATTTGGAGTTCATAGGCTTTTTTCAGGATCTGCCGCAAAATGAAAATTTGGTCGATGGTCTACTTTCCTGGTCTGAAGCCACATTGATAAGGACCAAACATATTGTTGACGAAAGGCTTCAGACGTTCACATATAACTAACGGTAGAGAGGATCTTGTAGGCGATGCTAAGTAGACTGATTCCGCTATAGGTGGCGCAGTTCAGAGGATCTCCCTTTCTCCACGTTCGGACAAACAATGCTGAGGTTCCATTCATTGGGCTTGCATTCTTCCGACCATATCTTACAGATGATTTGGTGCATGCGCCTGCTGCTTTGAACAGCTCAGCAGCTAGACCATCTGATCCAGCGGCTTTGTTGGATTTCAGACCACAAATGGGAAAGATTTTACGGTTTTTATTTCTTTGCTCAGAAGAAGCAGAAGTAAAGGCGTCGATTTCTTTGGAAATGTGTAAACGAATTTTCGTGTTCGACTAACTTAATCTTTGTTTTGCTATTTTTTAATTTGAGGGACTTATTTAATTTAATGATTGACACAATCACATAACTAATCAATCACAATCGCACCACAAATCATGGAATTTGAACTAATATTTCACGGGGCTTGTAAAAAACTGATGGCTCTAATAAACCGTCTAGAAAAATGCAATAACAAAATGAGAATTAAGAGAAATTAAAAGTTCTGGATTTGGCAAGTCCTTACTTTCGAAATTTAATCATTTTATTGCTGGTAAACAAAAACATCATATCACATTCGCGGAAGAACTTCATTTATCTTATCGATAAGGTAGTTACTAAGCGTTATCGGAGAGGGGGATTTTGTTTAAGGAAAAAAAAAATCGACGAACGACCATATTATAATAAATTAGTCAATATGCAATGATTCATATCAACTAATTATATTTACAATAATTTGTTCAGACCTTTAGTTACAGTTTTTCTTGGTTAGGTGCCAGTCTACCGAAACGTGAAATGTTTACCTAATTAAAAAATGTTTGGAGTATGTGCAATATTTTTCCTATTATACAAAGCGAAATACTATACGCATAAAGAAAAGGTCAAAAGATGTAATTCACATTTCAAATGGAATAGTTTTTGTTTATTTATGAATTAATGAAGCACACACGTGCATTAAATAATTAAATTTTATCAAAACATAACAAGGCTTTATAGTTCAATCAGAAAATTGCCAAAGCCGTTAAAGAGACAAGAAATGATGAATGATTCCGTTATTTTCAAAACGATCATACCGAAGAGAAAATCGGAAAACATTAATGTTTTAAATTTGGTTTCCTTGACTGAGCGTTGTTCGTTTCGTTTTTACGTTTTGCTGAGAGAGAATTCAAATACATAAAAAGCTGAATCACAAACACGCTTCAGCTTCGTCTGCGTTACGATGCACACGCTTTGAGTTTGCTTTGAATGACAGTTGTCCCTCCATCACATCATCATCCCTCCAAAGCAGATTTGCCACTTTACTCTTTTAAGTTTTTTAAAAACTTTGAAAATCTACTACTAATTTTATGCCTTCTCCTATTCAGGAAAATAGATAAGCGACATCTGAAATAAAAGTTTCTATCCCTTATACACGAACAATAAGCGTACACAGTTTACAAACACGAAATGTCAACCCATACAAATACGTAGTATGAGTTACTTGCTTGTATTGAATTGTTTAATATTAAGGCCGTGTGTGACTTGGTTTAAAAATTTGGTTGAATTCAACAACTAGTGTCATATTTTAGCCTGCTAGTTAATATTTAACACATTTTATCCATCATGTAGTGTCAAAATTAAATCGATCATTTTAACACAATTCGGACACGGCCCAAATTGTAGATCTGTCTATATGAACTTTTGTTAAAAACTGTAGTTCTTCCTTTGCGTCAATGTATCCATTGTCAATATAAAACTTTTTCTCAACCTACTTTGTTTTATTCCCAAAACTACTTCGATTCCTTTTTTTTCAAGTGGTAACGCTTGAAATTAATTTTGTATGTGTACTTTTTTTGTAAACAGCTGTTGAGCTGTCAGACAAAGCAAAAGTTCAGCATATTTAACATAGAGAATATATAATACCTAGAGTCGCGACCTTTTCCTCCCTTGCCGGAAACACCCTCAAAATTTTTCTGAGGTGAACTCACACAATCCTCTCTTTTTTTCGTGTCGATGAATCTGTGTAAGAGGTGAACTCACTCAATCCTCTCTTTTTTTCGTCTCCGTGAACCTGTGTAAGAGGTGACAAAAGAGTGAGCACTCAGCCATGACAAAATTTTTTACCTGATGCACAAACCCAAAGTGACTTCCACCACAGGAAATACGAGACTAAACGCACGACTTTTTTCTTAAGATTTATTAAGATTTTTGATACAAATATTTGTAAATTATAGTGCAATTATGTGTTAAAAGTGAAAAGAAACAATATAACGTATTTATTTTTCATATTACGTGCATTTTTTGTATGTTTAAGTTTTTTTTTGAAAATGCTGAGCTCAACGGAATCTTATTTTCGAAATCTGAGCCCATGAAACCCACCTCGACTCCAACCTGAGCATTGTATCTAACTCAGTGCGAATGTATGGGTGCAGTTTCTCATTTAAAAAGCATTGGAAAACTAACACATTCTCACTGGGTTAGTACAAAACGACCAAATTGCAGCTTGTAGGCAAAAAGAGAGCGAACACCCGAAGTCGTGACTCTAGGTATTATATATTCTCTATGATATTTAAACTAGATCTTCCGTTTGGAGTCACGTTACTTACGAGGTCGAAGCATTATTGGTGATAGCAAGCATTGAATTACTACGGATGATTTGTAAATGTCAGGCGAAGCGGAAGCTAAATCGTGTTTGTGCCCTAGCCTTAATGACTAAAACACGCTTCAGTTTCGTCTTCGTCTGCGTTACGATGCACTCGCTTCGAGTTTGTTTTGAATGAAATTTCCCCCTCCATCATCATCATCATCCAACCAAAAACAAATTAATTTTGTGTGTATACTTTTTTTAACAGCTGTTGAGCTATCAAACAAAGCAAATTTTCAGCATATAAGCGTGTTTGTGTTTCAGCCTTAATGTTCACAGTTCGCTTCAAATATCCATCAGTTGGTAGTCCGGAGTCGTTCGGAACCATTCCAGGCATATCTGAATTCTTTCACTTGGCACAACGCACAAGATGACAGTTATCTTCTTCTGAAAGAAGAGATAACCGATTCCGGAAATGGAGAGGTCTGTGTATCAAATCGGGACAGCAAAAAAAAAAGGATGTTAGACATGTTATGTAACACAATGGAACGGAACAAACAGTGATTTCATCTTGTGTTAATAGTGCATTTTGCTTTTATTAACTGCAAAAGTTTCAATTTGGATGCAATCTTCGGTTCATTAACGAATATGGTAGCCAAATGTGTTTATTTTTTAGAAATCTTATCAACTCCAATCAAATCGAGCTACGAACTTACCATTGTTATTATTTTCCCAACTTAAACCATTAATAACCATAAATTCAAACACAAAAACAAAACTACACAAAAATTGGAAAATAAAAGAAATAAATTTATCTCATCAACACAAAAGCACATTTTTCCTAATTCCAGTAGACGTATACCTACTTAACAACCTTAATCCTCAAGTTCCAAAAGTCCCTATACACAAAAATAGCAAATCTAGCTAAAACCTGAAAATATTTTCTTGTTTCAGTTGCTGCAAATGTGCCTTCAGTCTTTTCATGGGGATATTCGGTTTCATAATCCTTCTAATTGTTATCGGTCTTATTGTTTACTTTGTTGCATTCCACAAAAAAGACAAATCACCAGAGGCTACAACACAATCGGTTAAGGCACTCATGTCTGTTGTGACACCAGCAACATTTAGAGACTTCTTCCATAAAGTACAATAGGATACATTGCTTCGCAACATTTATGACTGATGAACGTTTATTTGTAAAAACTAATTCCTATTGTTATGTCAAATTTTAAGCAAACTTCTTAAAACACAATTCGTTTAAATTATTACACATTATTAGCTCTACCATTTTTTTAAAACACACCAAACAGTATTTTCAAAATTACCGTTAAGTTTGCACAAAGATCAAGCTTTTTAAGTCTAAGGAAAATGTTTAAATTTTTGTTAAATTATGAAAATTTGTTTCTAAAAAATAAATAAATTGTTAAAAAGAAGAAAATATTTCATATGAAAAGAAGGAAATGTAACATCACAAATGTTTATTTTTAATTTCAGCTGCGTTTCATGTTCCATGAAAGTTCTATGTTCAATCCTGTGTTCGACAGTTGTGCTACTGATTGTTATTGGACTGATTCTATATTTCACAGTTTTTAACAAGCACTCCGATCCCAAGGCGACAACGGAATCAGTGAAAAATCTTATGGCAGTTGTTACCCCCACAACGTTTAGAGATTTTTTCCATCAGACACAATAGATGACTAAGTTCTTTGGGATTCACAGCTCGAATTTTGTCTTCAATTGTTTTTCAGTCCAGTCAATATATTAGAAGTTTCCATTTTATGTTGTAACAAATGTGTTCCATACTCTGCCAAAGAATGCTTAATTTAAGTTAATTTTTGTTCAACAAAAAGACAAATAAATGGCTAATGAATTTAATTAAATTTAAAAGACGATAACGGTGTTTTCTTTTTAGGGACACAAACGAAACGAAATTCTTGCTTTGTTGAGGTATTTTTAAAAGAAAAAATTGTTCGTTAAAAAATGTATTTTTCTATTTTCCTTCACTTCCCATGAGGGATTTTTGTCGGTTAAAATTCTCCAGCTGAATTTTAATCAGGAAAATATTCCTGATTGCTTTAAAAGCTCATAACTCATAAGGAAAACATTTCAGATTCCTCATGTTTCGCTTTTTAGTGGTGGATTTCAATGATTGCAATCACAATAAATGGCCCCTATATTATTCCAAAAACTGGAACACATTGTTTCACTAATTAGTGTTCCCATCTCGTCAATTCCAGTGACAAAACAATTTTCCTGCAGTATTTCAATCAAGAATCTCTCACTGACAGAAATATTCAATGATTGCTTAAACCGACTTGTCAGAAAAATTGCAATGATTGGTTTCAATGGTGAAAAGCAGCAGGTTATAACATCAGGCCCCTAGAATAAATGTAAAAGTCTAACAAACCCTTTTTAAGCCATCTAAAGCACCATTCACATGAACCCGAACAAAGACCAACGAATGAACGAAAACTTGTCGATTTTGACATTTCTTTCATATGAGAGTTTTTAGGCTGTGTGCGAATTGCGTTAAAAAGTGTTAAATTTTAAAACTTCGTGTTAAATTCTTACCTACTTATGGTGGCGCTACAGTCCAGAGCGGACCAGGGCCTCATCCAACAAACGTCTCCAGCCAGATCGGTCCCTAGCAAGCTGTCTCCAGTTTCGCAGGCCAATTTGGTTCAGGTCCTCTACCACCTGTGTGCTCCACCTGAATCGCGGCCATCCTCTTCTGTGACCTACTTCCGGTTTGGATTAGAAGACTCTACGAGCCGGAGCATTGTTTTTCATTCGCTCTACATGTCCCAACCATCTAAGTCGTTGGACTTTAAATTTTCTGGCTAGGTCAGTGTAGCTGAACAGCTTGTATAGTTCTTGGGTGAATCTTCGTCTCCATTCTTTATCTATGCAGACAGGACCAAAAATCACTCGAAGAATTTTTCTCTCAAAGCAGCCCACAGCGTTTTCATCGGATGTTGTCATGGTCCATGTCTCTGCACCATACATGAGGACCGGGATGATGAGGGTTTTGAAGAGTGTTACTTTAGTTGCTCAGGGGAGGACTTTTCTACTCAATTGCCTTCTAAATCCAAAGAAGCAGCGATTGGCAAGAGTGATTCTTCGTTTGATTTCAGCGCTGGTGTTGTTGTCTGAGTTAATAGCGGATCCTAGGTAGACGAATTGGACGAAATTGCGTTAAAAATACTGTTTAAATTTAACAACTAATTTCATAGTTTAGCCTGCTCCACAGCTAGTGTAATTTTATTCACACATTTAATTCAACACGAAGTGTCAAAATGTAACCAAACGTCAAGTTTAAACATACTTTTTAACGCAACTCAAACACGGCCTATATCTCTAAACACAAATGTCAAATGTCGATTTCAAACGATCAGAAAATTGACTGCAGTCGCTTCTTTTAAATCGATTGGTGGATTTACACAGATTTTCAAGTGCATTTTCAGACACACTTTGAGTTGGACAGTTGTATTGTACAAATTGTGTGTGAAGTAAAATGTCAAGTCATCTCTGGTTAAAATACATTGACAAAAAACAATCGCTATTGACTTTATCTCCTAAATACCAAAAACAACGATAACGACTGCAGTCAACGGAATTCGGCTATATAAACCCCGGGGCTTGAGTATGGGATTCGCGGTGAATCGTTTTGCTATCGAGCTTGACATTTTTCTATTACTGCTTTCGCTTTCACCTTCTTCGTTTTGAATTCGACCAGTTAACGAATTTGAAGGCGAATTTGAAATGCCATAATGTTTGCTGGCGGTTGAAATCCAACAGCTCTTTACAGGCAGAAGAGCGTTTATTCAAATCATTAGAATATTGGAAGAAATTGTCAAACCAAAAGTGTCAAATAACTGGAACATTAAACAAAATAAATAGAGTGGCGCGTCAGCTCTTGAAGAACCAAGGCCTAAGTGGCTTACTCTCATCAACAATTCTCTAGGTGCGTGTGAAGAATTGAGGGGACCTACAATTTAACGCCGATTCCGAACGGCAAAGTTGAGAAGCACTTTTTCATGACAGATTAATACGCTTGGAAGTTTTGTCAGTTCTTCGCAAGAGGCAGTACCCGTTAAAGATGGAATAAAAACTATGGGCATGAGTAGAACTCGAACCCACGACGTTCTGCTTAGCAGCCAACGCACCTAACCACTAAGCTACGGACACTGGAACATTAGAAGAATTTTTTTCTTCGCTTCGCCGCGAATCCGTTAATAAGGAAATACGAATTTGAAAGATCGAATTGAAAACGATCCGCCGCGAATAATCAGACCCCAGTTTTCTGGTTAAGCTGTTTTTTGGTTTCATTTTCCATTTTTCCTTTCCAGAACATGCATGCTCATGGTTTTCGTACTTTTCTGCCTAACAGACTGTAAGCGAACCAGAGGGGGAAACTGTTAAACATTTTAAACATGTTTCGTTTTTATTGAATTGATTTCAGCTTTATACATTTTAAAATAACATTTTTGTTTCTAATTTCAGCTGTGTTTCATGCACTGTTCAAGCTCTGTGCACAATCCTTTGTTCTACATTTGTGCTACTGATTGTTATTGGACTCATTCTGTATTTCACCGTTTTTAACAAATCTAATGATCCTGACCCAAAGGCCGCAAGGGAGGCAGTAGAGAATCTAATGGCTGTAACTCCAACAACATTTAGAGATTTTTTCCATAAGACACAATAATTGAATTTCCAAAACGGATGGTTCAAGTCTCGATGCAGTCCAACAGAATTTGCATTTAAATTTGTACTTTGCTAGCTAAAAATAAAATAATTTTTGTACTAACTTTTTGAAAACAAGGTAGTTATGTTTCATTAAAAATTTTAGTTCCCAAATCCTTCTTTTTTAGGCAGGTAAGTATGAATTGTCTGAAGCCTTTCGTCAAAAATCTGATTGGTCCTTATGAATGTGACTTCAGGCCAGGAAAGTCAACCATCGACCAAATTTTCACGCTGCGGCAGATCCTGGATAAGACCTTTGAACTCCAAATCGATACCCATCACCTTTTCATCGACTTTCAGGCTGCGTATGACAGCACCTACAGAGACGAACGGTACAAGGCTATGTCCAGTTTTGGCGTCCCTGCCAAGCTCGTTCGTTTGTGCAAAATGACGATGGAGAACTCACGCTGCTCCATCAAGGTTGGCAACGAGCTGTCGGAATCTTTCGACGTCAAAAAAGGATTCAGACAAGGCGATGCACTGTCATGCGATTTCGTTAACATCGTTCTTGAGAAGATAGTGCAGTACTCCAACGTCAACACTAGAGGCACTATCTTCCAAAAATCTGTTCAACTTCTCGTGTACGCCGATGATATTGATATAATGGGAAGAACACAGGTGATGTCAATGGCGACTTTGTGAGAATTGAGACGCGGCAAAAATGGGTTTAGCGGTAAATGAGGGAAAAACGAAGTATATGCTGTCTTCGAGGAAGGACACCCAACAACGACGGCTCGGATAGAAAGGCACAATAGACGCATACAACTTCGAGGCAGTAGAGGAGTTTGTCTACCTAGGCTCCGCTATAAACACGGGTAATAACACCAGCGCCGAGATCAGACGAAGACGCTGTTTCATAGGACTAAGAAAGCAATTGAGTGGAAAAGCCCTCTCTCGAGCAACTAAGGTAAGACTGTACAACACACTCATCATCCCTGTCCTGCTATACGGTGCAGAAGCATGGATCTTGATAAAATCGGATTAAAGTGTCTTAGGCTGTTTCGAGAGGAAAGTTCTTCGGGTCATCTTTGGCCTCTCGGGCAATTAAGGGGAATGGCGAAGAAGATATAACAGCGAACTTTACTGGTTGTACAACGACATGAACTTAGCCAGAAGGGTTAAGGTCCAGAGACTCAGATGGCTCGGTCATTTAGAGCGTATCGACACTATTCCCGAGGGACGTAGGAAGAGAGGAAGACCGCGACTCAGGTGGCGCACTCAAGTGGAAGAGGACCTCAATCAACTTGGAGTGCGAAACTGGAGACAACTAGCTAAGGACCGAGCTGGCTGGCGGAGACTGTTGATTGAGGCCCAAGTCCACAACGGACTGTAGCGCCACCTTAAGTAAGTAAGTAAGCAAGTATGAATTTTCACTGTTTGTTTAACAAGTCTGAAAAAACCGTTTTTTCGGGGGGATACTTCCTCTTGACAGTAGCAGTCTCATGGTTGTACCTGCGATACTGGCGCCATTAGGCGGTGAGCGTGATGCTAATATCATTACTATGCACTTTATCTACTTATCTCAGGAAAACAAATCACATTTCATTTCTTCCGAATTTTCTGATGCGATCTTGCAAAACTACCAGCTTCAGAAATTAGAAATGATTAAACGAAATATTGACCCTTAACTCAGATTCATGTATGTATGTATAAGATTTGTATTGTCTTCGAGGTTCCATACTTAATTCTATTCGAAACTAAGGGTTGTAAAAAATAAAAGTCATTAGATGGTCTTCAATAGAGTAATACAAGTTCGTATACCTACCTTCTTAAAAAATCGTGTACTCAAGTCAGGTAAATAAATACACTGACTGTGTGACCATAAATCCATAATAATTTCTTTCCATGTATTCTCGTATACCTAGCTTAAATGTTGATATCCAAAACACAAAAGAACTGTATTTCCCCTATTTCTTGTTTTCTAAGGAATAGGGATAGGGATAGGGAACAATAGTTATCCTCGTCACATGGTTTCATGTGTTTGGTATGGTCTGGAGATTTCTTTCTTATATACTACCTGCTATCTTTTGTACATTGAACGTCATTCGAAAATCAACAGTGCACTTGAGCAGCTGGAAACCTCAACAAGGATCAATCAGTGAATATTCAATTTTTGTGAATTAAAAAAAAAAGAAAATGTCGCTGCTCGAAAACAGTGATGGTGAATTCTTTGTGACAGCGTTGTCGGATTTATTTGATGATTTGGAAATAATCAATGAGATCGAAGAGGAAAAAGACGAATACCCTAAAAATCTGCCAAGTTTTAAGAATTTCTTCGAACGTCATTCTGTTGGATTCTGCTCCACACCGAAGAGAACTATATCGAAATTTTTCCGCAAGAAAATTCTACCAATTTCAATTGAAAAGGACAATTCAGAAAGCCAGTCATTGGTACAAACCCAGAAGATGTGGCTAGATTAGTAATAACCAAAGAACCAGAGGAACCACTGCCTATATTACCAGCTGTAGTTCTGACTCCATGGTCGAAAATTATACGTGATGCAATTTTGGCAAAAGAACAAAAACAAAAAATGAAGAAGTCAGTTCCGGCTGTGGCGCAAAGGATGTCAATGAGAATTTGACGAGACCGCCAAATAATGATTTGGAAGCGTCAATCGTTGGGCGCCATTTGTTGCAATTCGAATATAACAAGACACAAAAAACAAGAGTGATAATGGATAAAGGCTTATATTTAGATTTAAAATAGTTAATTCATAGTTGTTAAGGAATATTTGCTTTAAAGTGATTTTAAATAAATGTTTACTATTTACCGATGAAAAATCAAGAAACAATTGTGTTTATTTATAGTTAAACTAGTTTCGCTGAGGATTTGATGTCTACATTGAAGATTGAAACCAAAGACGATGAAATTGAAAATTAATGGAGTAGCTATTTTCATATCTAAATTGCATGTGATGAGCCAATATTCCAAGGTTTGGCTAGACAAGGTAGGGTAAGGGAAAAAAACTCGTGGTTTATGCATATTTTAAAGCTTTTGTTCTTTGACTCTTCAAAATGTCCTTAAATTTCGATACTAAATTTCCTTCTTCAATTAAGATGTAGTGTAGGCAGGATGTGCTTCATAGAGTTGAAGCTTCCATACAGATTTTATGTTTTTTGATGTCAAAGATGTACGTGTTTTTTTTTTTATAATTTGCACCCACTCAAAGGTTTTTTTTTATGCCAGAGACACAGTGAGTGCCTTAGGAAGGAAGGAAAGGTGTGGATAGGAGGTGTCGGTGTACATTGGTTTTAAATCCCTGGACAATATAATGATTGGGAAAGACAGAGTGCGGAAGGGAGTTCCTTATTCGCGTCGTACGGTTTAAGAACAATTTTCAGTACACCGGAAGTTGGGCCCTAGAAGCGCGGGTATTACGATTAAATTGTTTAAGGGGAGAAATGCACGATGCTGTTTTAAAGAAGTGAATGATTCTGTGAAGTTTTTTTTTTGTACACCATCCAAGAGGCTTAAGTAAGTACGAGTAGCTAGAGCACCAGCCCAAAGATCTTATAGATAATAGCCAGATCAGACGGGGAGAAGAATTTCTTGCAACGTCTGAAGAAACATAAACATCTTGCAGCATATGTGCCTGTTCCACAAGCGGTGGTTAGTGATGCACATACCGAGAATCTAGAGATGTTTGGTCTCATTGATGCAAGTGCCACCCATGGACAGTGGCAAGGGGAGTATATCTCGCTTTAAAGATACAAGACAGCATTGAGTTTTCGAAACATTAAAATTTAATTCCGTAGTGTCCGTAGCTTAGTGGTTAGGTGCGTTGGCTGCTAAGCAGAACGTCGTGGGTTCGAGTTCTACTCATGCCCATAGTTTTTATTCCATCTTTAACGGGTACTGCCTCTTGCGAAGAACTGACAAAACTTCCAAGCGTATTAATCTGTCATGAAAAAGTGCTTCTCAACTTTGCCGTTCGGAATCGGCGTTAAATTGTAGGTCCCCTCAATTCTTCACACGTACGTAGAGAATTGTTGATGAGAGTAAGCCACTTAGGCCTTGGCTCTTCAAGAGCTGTCGCGCCACTCTATTTATTTATTTAAACTTTAATTCCCCATTGTAAAATGTCGTTTAAGTCAGAGTTTAATGAGCTTATCACATTTTGGCGATGCAGTTCCACATCCGTAGAGCAGGGATGTGAGTCTTGAAACGAATAACACCAATGGTTCTATCGTCAGCGAAACAATTTATTGTATTCGAAATTACAGAGAAGAGAAAATGAAAACGGAAAGAAAGTTGGACACAAATAGAGACCTTGGACACACGAGCATTTACATAAATGTAATGTTGTGGGTTTCAGACATGAAACCGTTCAGGACAACTTGTTTTGAACGGTTCGAAAAAAGTTCTAATCCAACGAAGCAGGTTACCGAAAGCACCCATTTTCGAATAAGGGCAAGATGCCAAACTTTATTAAATGCCTTTGAAATATCAAGTGCAACAATCTTACTTTCTCCAAAACGATGTAAAGATTTGTTCCACTGTTCGGTGAGATAAACCATCAAATCACCAATGGACCTGTTGCTGCGAAAGCCGTACTGCCGATCATTATCAAGCTTTAGGTCTTCGACATATTTCTTGAGCTGATAGTTTATCAGCGTTTCCATGGCCTTAGAGAGAAGGGACTTACATTAGTGCAGTCGGACGATTATTGGAGGAAGAAGATTGGCTTTTTCTTGGAATTGGCTGGAAAAATTCTGGGGCCTGAGCTTGATTATGGGATTCGCGGCGAATCGATTTGCTTGCGAGTTTGACATTTTTTAATTATTGCTTTCGCTGTCGCCTTCTTCGTTTTGAATTCGACCAATTAACGAATTCGAAGGCGAATCTGAAATTCCATAATGTTTGATGACGAGTTGAAATCCGACAGCTTTTTATTGGAGGATTCACAGGCGAAAGAGTGTTTATTATTACATATTATTATTAATAATTGGAAGAAAAAGTGAAACCAAAAGTGTTAAATCACTGGAATAATGAAAGAATTTCTTTTGGATCCGCCGCGAATTCGTTAATAAGGAAATACGAAGCGAGACGAATTTGAAAGGTCGAATAGAAAACGATCTGCAGCGAATCCCATAATCAGGCCCCTGTTTTCCAACTACTCGGATCAAGTCCAGAAGAATAGGATGGATGGAAAAACTTACGCAAGGGTTTTGCCATTTCTTCAGAATGATAGCGTGGATACTATCCGCACCGGCGGATAAATGTATGTTGAGATCTTTAAGGACTCTCGCCACAGCACGAGTGCGGAAGAAGGTTTGTCCCATGGAATCGTTGACGTGCTTAAGAACTGGGGGAGTCATGACACTCTCTTTCAGAGTTGGCTGTGAACTGCATAGCAAAAAGGTAAGCTTTCGGGTGAGTGCTACGAATTGGAGTGTTATTGTCAACGAGCGTAAGGACCGAGGAAAAGGAAGAATTCTTCGTATTTTTATACGCTGATGACTAAAGTAGATGCACTCACCCATGGTGCTCAATTCGAATTGCTTTCGTTTGTGAATTGAAGTTCGTCTTTGAAGGCTCCGGATGCAGATGGATGTACTTTCAGAAACTTACAGATTTTATGCACGGCGCACTATTTAAACTCCTCGAATTTGGCCTTCAAACATAAGCGAGTCAAGGATTACCCCGCAAAATACACAAGACATAAATGTTTTTTTCGAGATTCAATAAATATAGTCTCTTTTTATTTTATATTATTTATATGAAATTACACAAAGAAATATAAAAAAAAGCTCTATTAAAAAGTTCATTTTATATAAATACAATAAATAAGGTCTGTATATTTGTATGTTTGTTGTTTTAATATCCCTTTAAGGATTAGGCATAGACACTGTTTATACATTTTGTAACATTTGCTTCAAAGCAAGTAAAGAAAAAACAAAATTTAAAAGGCTTGGTTCACATTTATCTTAAGATAGTTCATTTTGGTATGATTCAGTTGCATTAGGATGAGTCATTGTTTAAATTTTAACTTAATCTACGAAAACAACTAAGTCGATTTGGAATTTACTACTGAAATTAAAAAAAAATAGCTGATACGTAAATTAACTTCAATTTTAAACAAACACTTTCCAAAAAGTACATTCCAAACGAATGAACTTATTCAACGGAAAAAAACTGACAGCGAATCGAATTTTCGATGCTTGTGCTTTTGGGTAGTAAAATAAATTGTATGCTGTTATAAGCTTTGGTTTAAAATGGTTCAGGCTGCGGCGGTGTTTGAGGTTATATAAAGAGCAAAAAATAATAATAATACAATGAAACTTTACATTTTAAATACTAGGAATACATTGTAATCTTTGCTTAGCTTAGGAGATTCTTCATGAGAAGTAGTAATACGAAAGACAGTGAGTGTATTCAAATGAGATTTCGTAGATGGTTTTTGTTCTCCTGAAAGAAAAGATCACTAATTGGTTAACGTCTCAAAATTTTTGCTTTGATAGTTTTTGCTTACAGTTTTAGACCTAAGAATTCTTAATTCCATCGTACAAGTCTTTGAACCCGTCGACGGCATTTTCGACGCCTTTGTTGAGATCATTATGCAGATCCTTGGCGGGATTGTCGTGTTTGTCGTTGTAGTAGTAGAAGTAATAAACTGTTCCACCAATAATTGCAAGAAGCACCAATGATGAAAATATCAATGAAAAGAGCATACCCAAGGCGCATTTGCAGCAGCTGGAAGGACAAGAAAATATTTATCAAGTTTGTTTGTTTGTTTCTATTTTTATCACAAAAAAAAAGTGTTTGAAAGAATCAAGGTCGATACATTTTGATAAATTTATTTCGGTACGCGGCGTGGGAATGGAAATATATTTCGGTGTGAGGCTAAGAAAACCGATAAGGGTAAAAATAGAGTATTTTTAATACCTTTCAAGATAAGCAAGCGAAGGACACCTTTGACGACTAGAAGAAGAACGTCTTTACTTACTTATTTATTTATGGTGGCGCTTCAGTCCGGGTCGGACCAGGGCCTCAACCAACAAACTATAGCTAGTTGTCTCCAGTTTCGCACGTCAAGTTGATTCAGGTCCTCTACCACCTATGTGCTCCACCTGAGTCGCTGTCATCCTCTTCTGCGACGTCCTTCCAGGTTGGACTCGAAGACTCTAGGAGCCGGAGCATTATTTTCCTTTCGCTCAACATGACCCCAACCATCTAAGTCGTTGGACCTTATCTTTTCTGGCTTGGTCAGTGTCGCTGTACAGCTCCTAACGTTCTTGGTTGAATCTTTGCCTCCATTCTCCATTAACGCAGACAGGACCAAAAATCCTCGAAGAATTTTTCTCTCGAAGCAGGCCAAAGCGTTTTCATCGATGTTGTGATCGATGTCCATGTCTCAGCACCATACATTAAGACCGGGATGATGAGGGTTTTGTAGAGTGTCACTTAAGTTGCCCGGGAGAGTACTTTACTACTCAATTGCTTTCTAAGTTCAAAGAAGCAGCGATTGGCAGAGTGATTCTTAGTTTGATTTCAGGGCTAGTGTTGTTGTCTGAGTTGATAGCGGATCCCAAGTAGACAAAGTCCTTAACTACCTCGACGTTAAATCTGTCTATGTTGACTTTTGCTCCAAGACGTCAATGTTGGTAGTTCTTTCTTGTCGACAGCATTAACTTGGTCTTGCCGCTTATACAGCTTGGAAAAGTGGTCTTTCTATATCCTCAGCACTGATTGCGGTTTCACTACGATGTTCCCAAGATGGTCTCACGGAAACATCGTAGTGGAACCGCGGTCTTGAACTTTTTAATTTTTAACAGCTTATCGGGAGAACCATCTGTCGCGGCATCTCAAAACTGTTAAAAATTTGAGTTTCAAAAACCTTTGTTTATACATTTTAAACTGATGCGTGTCGTTTCTAATAAAAAGGGTAGCTGCTATCTAATTACCACAAGTAGTTTCACTCGAAGTCGTTGTGTATATCAAATGACATCAGATACACATTTTATGTGTCGACACATAAGCAACTGAAGGGATGTAATTTTGCAGGTCCACAAACTCGTCAATATGAAACAGGGAACATCCACATTATTTACATAACATTATTCTGGAATGACATCAGACAAAGATGTGCGGTACATAGAGCGTATCAAGCAAAAGCTTCTGGAGGAGCTAGCTGCTAAGTGTCGTTAAGTTTAATTACATCGTCATGAACACATTTAGGTCAAAAGGGATTTGCTACAGTGCAGTGGTCAAATTCTCTATTATTAAAAAAGCAACAGCGAGTTCGATACCATGCTGAGTGTTGATTGTCGAGCATTATTAGCATGTCAACAGGCAGCTATGAATTAAATTACACTTTCTCAGACAAAAGCAAACTGTATACTAGACTGGACAGCATTACTGAAAACAATAGAAACTTTTCAAGCCTAAACCGACCGGCACAGAAGCTAATATAATAATCATTCCCTCGCTGTCCAGTGTCTATTTAGCCGCAATGCACCATCTCATGTGACAGCAATGGATAGCTGGATATACTAACAAACTGGCTAATGGGGGGTTGAAGTGGGAACACAATCGTATATCACACACTCCACCCGCTTAGTTTAGTAAATTAAAATTCCCCAATTGCGTGAGCACTGAATTAGTTCTTTTCTTGTGTATTTTTGTTTCTGGGGTACAAGGTGACTTGGTGTTGACGTGGGTGTTTTTTTTTTTTGTTTTTATTTTAGGGCGTGCTCCCGTTTCCGTGAAATCTTCATGTCGTTCGTGAGTCTTGTGACCCGAAAAACAAGCGAAATTTCTGTTTAATCTTAGACCATACACACATATAGTGGTGGTGATGGTTGATGATGTCATGGAATCTAAAGAATCAACGTCGCAGACAACAGGAAATATATCCCCCCATAAACGAAACGACATATGGGGGTGGTGGGTGAAAATGTCGATGATTTTATTAATATCCACTTTGAAAGCATGGAAATTCTGGAGAGTGGGTTGATGTTTTTGTCTGACTCTGGATTAAATGGGGCGGTGGCACAGAACGACCCTGGAAAAAGCAACCACCCACCCTTGGCTCCAGATAGTCGCGGAAAGTTTTTTTTTTCTTTGGACTAACAAAGATGTAAGCTATCTGTGGGAATAGAATAACTAACAAGGCATTGTATCTTCTATATCTACTTGATCTCAATTAAATATCTAGATACATTTTTCAATTTACACATAAAAAGATGTACACGTACATGGATGCTTCCATTTTGTATCTTTTCAGTTAATAAATTTGAGTTATTTTGTTTACTTACCAGCAAACGACACTTTCACTTAAACACTTGCACATCTTGATTCAATTGTTTGTCCGTTCAAGGTAAAAATTCGAAAATTAAAGGTATTTTTTTTGTAGATATCTACTTGTTTGTTTTGAGTTGTGGAACCGCGTTTCGGCAGCTGCAACAATTTTATTTTTATGCGTCGAAAACAACTGAGCAAAAGCAAAGCAAAATAACAAATTGAACTGGATTTGAATTTTGAAAATGAAGCCAAAGAAGCAAACACGAAAAAGAAATTAAAAGGGAGGCAGCGGAAAAATGCGAAAGTGTTGAGAAAGAAACGTTTCAAAGAAACAAGTTGGCCGTCAATGTTGCCACTTTCTTATTATATGTAACGGTGGTATGAATACATAAACATTATGACAATATATGGCTTAGCTTCGCCTTCGTCTACGTTACGAATTATGTTATGATGCACCCGCTTCGCGTTGGCTTTGAAAGACACAGATCAGTTATAACAAGATTGGAAACCTACCTACGTTTTACCCTCAAATACCTCAGAACCATTGACATAATATATATGGACTGCTAGTCATTTGTCATTTCCATACATTTTATGCGAAAAAAAGGTACAAGCTACAGCAGTGCCATTGGTTCGAAGTGGCCAAATTAGTCCCAAGAAATATGTTTGAATTCAAATAATTGAAAAAACAACGAAGGTTGTCTGCTTCATTTGACCTCTATAAAAACAAAACAAATTTATGTATTTAACACTGTTCACCTTTGATTATTTTGTATATTTTCTTTAGCCAAAAATTAAAGAAAACAGCGACATCTTGTTTATGTTTTTGTTTTCGTTGATTTTTACAGCTGGAATCGTTCTAATTTTGGCCACCAAAAACCAATAGCGCTCTTTACTCTGGAACACGCGTGAAGTTGGTAACTAGCAGTCCATATATAATATGTCAATGCTCAAAACTTGTTTTTTTTTTCATACACACATACTCTTGCAGCAAACTTGCTTTTATTGTGTAGGCAATTGTGTCATTATTACAATAAAACGCATACTCTTGCAGCTAACCTGCTTTTTAGTTCGTAGGCAAATGTCATTTTGACAGCAAGCTTTCCCATCTTGTTATAACTGATCAGTGATGAATGACACATTTCTCCCTCCTTCATCATGAATTTTGTTTGTTGAATTTTTTTATAGCTGTTGAGCTGTCACATAACACAATTATTCAGCAATTTTGAATAAGAGCATTATTAACATTATTTAACATTGTTTTCTTTTCTTAACGATTTTCAAACGAAACGTGAGGTCGAAGCCAATGCGTGTTTGTGTTGCAGGCATTATAGTTTGGTCGTACCCAACAAATGGCTGATATATTTCACATATCACGATTAGATATTTGAAGATTTAAGCCTGAACTACATCGAAACACAAAGTGTAAAAAGTACAAAAAAGTATTCGTATTCGTATTGAGAACTTTGTGCACAGTGAAAGCTCGACCATGGTCAAGCTTTTATTCACGCTCACTTTTAAAAAATGAGAGGGAGATATTCAGATATGCATTGTAGAAGCAGTACAGAACATAACTTCCACTGTTTTGTACTTTTTGGCACTTTATGTTCCGATGTAGTTCAGGCTTTACCTTTGTATAAGGAGAACCAAGCAAAGAAAAATATTATAAGAGCGAATTTTGTGTAATGTGTTGTGTACATTGAGAAGTCACATAACACTAAGTGGCAACATTGGCTTAATGCAAGAAAAAGAACAAAAAAGAAAACTGCGGCGAATTTAATTGGTTGTCATTCTGGAACGATAACGAAATGAAACATGTGGAGATTGGATGGTTTTCATTGCATATGTGGAGGTGCAACGAAATCATTAACCGTTTTTATTCAAACTTTACTTTTTTAAAGCTCATGTCAAGCATGTAAAGCTATGAGGTTATTATAAAAACCGAACATGACTGAATGGAAAAGTAACGGAAATTTAGAATGTATTTGCTCAGTACAAATCTTATCAAGGTTCTTTTATAAACAGTTTCAAAAACGAAATGAGATCTAACAGCTAAAAATATTTAAAATTGGAAAAGGAAAGATTTTCCAATGTTGTCATAGTGCCAAACACTAAAATGTGTCAACCATAAACAAACGGCAACCACAAAAACAACGAGAAAAACTTCATACACACTCACACAAAGATTTCTTCAAGAAACTTTCATCTGTATTGAAACTAAATGAATTGATTAAAGCTGTACGCAATAAATAACACAACACGTGCTTATCGTGTTGCTTTGGAAGAGCATTGAAGATGTTTTCACAATAGGTAGGTAGAACGATTTAAAATGATTTTCATTAATTGATTTGAGGTCCTTAATGTCCTTTGAATTGACTGAAACTTGGCCATTTGATTGGGAATATTGAGAAGAGTCAGATTTTGAAAAGAAATCAAAAATCGAGTAAATAGCATAGGAGCTAGAGAAATGTCCTTTTTATGAGGCTCTTGGCGAGGATATTTGAATGATTTTCGGTCAAATTAAAGAGCTGACTGTCCTTGATTCATTCCATGCAATGTCTTTAAATTCGTAGAAGTGGGTTTCAAGTTATTAATTTTTGAAAATTCAAAATTTTTGCTGGGGTTCCTACAACAACAAACATACGATTTGTTTGGACACTTGTTAGCTTTTGATGTAGTGCTGATGGGTGGAATGGGAAAAGTGGTTGGGCGAGTGAATAAACAAAGCGATATCAAATTTAAAAAAATCGTGGAAGTAATTGAACTGGTGATGGATAGTGGAGAACGAAATGATGCATGTTAATGGTAAGATCATATTAATTTCTGGAATTATCGGTATAAAATTAGTTTTGGGAACTAGTGTGTGGCTAAGTACGAAAACTCACGTTAGGCTTAATTCAAGGTTAGATTGTATCAGCTCTGTTTAAATTGAGGACATCAAAAATAGTTAGAAAGATTAATAAATATACTTGTTTACGAAATTGCTGGTTATAGAAGCACCAAGTTTTTCGTAGAGACGTCAGTTTTATATAACGATACAATTTGTTTCTATTTCCAAAATTTATGTCAAAAATTACTTGTCTCCAACTAAAATTAAATACCCTCTTTGCCTTTAAAAACACCAATTGAGATATTTTTGGTCACGAAAGATCCAACAAAAAAGAAAAGTACCTACCTAAGGAAATACAATCAAGAAAACGCCAACGAACGCTTTGACGTCAAGTTGAATGAAATCGTTTGACTTCGCTGTGTGCAAATAAAGCCCATGTGATAGCGGCGTCAATTTAAAACGGTTTTCCAAAATTCATTTGAACCCTTAAATACAATTGAAAATTTATGAAATTTCGCCGACGACGGCATTTTATTGTAAGCGATCAAATTTTTCAAAGATCATCAAAATCGTATGGATAGTTAAGGAGATACAGAAATGTTCTGATTTAAGGTGTTCCCGAGAAGATATTGACTCGATTTTTACACTGGTTACGTATCAGTTTATAGTCGATCTGGGTTCCAAGTTTCATTCAATTCCGAATATCGAGAAAAGAGTTATGAATTCTTTAATGCAGAAAAGTTTTCTCTTTGATTTTGATTAAGTTCGAGCGACAAAGAAGAAGCTTAATCGACCTTAAGTTCGCTGACTGTGAACGAGCATGAGAATAGTTTTCTTTGTTTGGATAAGAGGGCAGGCCTAGCATTATGTTGCTTCTGTTGAAGTTTAAGTGTTTGTTCATGAACTTGGTCTTTTAAACAATTATTATCTTTTTTAGATTAAAAAAGAATACCTACTGCTAGTATGAAGTAGTTTCAACCTTTCGACACTCTGCAACACTTACACAGTTGTAGTTCTGGTTATCTCACTTCCAACAAAATGTAAGCAGTTTTTTTTTATTTTAAAGAACTTAACCAAGACGCAATTCAAATCTGACTTATCATAACGTCAATACGTCAATAATAGTTAGTTGTGTGATTAAAAAAACGTGCAACTTATGATACCTGTCTTGACATTTACATATATTCGCTCTAATTGACAATTCATCAAGATAATTTAACGCACTGTATCATCATTAGGTTCGAATATTGTCATATAAAGCGATATGTTTATCACTTACTTACTTATACTTAAGGTGGCGCTACAGTCCGTTGTGGACTTGGGCCTCAATCAACAGTCTCCGCCAGCCAGCTCGGTCCCTAGCTACAAGTTGATTGAGGTCATCTTCCATTTGAGTGCGGCACCTGAGTCGCGGTCATCCTCTCCTCCTACGTCCCTCGGGAATAGCATCAAGGCTCGATGTTGGGTGTCCTTCCTCGAAGACAGCATATATACTTCGTTTTTACCACATTTGCCGCTAAACCTATTTTTGCCACTTCTGTCTCAATTCTAACAAAGGCGCCATCGACATCACGCTGTGTCCTTCCCATTATATCAATATCATCGGCGTAAGCGAGAAGTTGAACAGATTTTTGGAAGATAGTGCCTCTGGTGCTGACGTTGGAGTTCTGCACTATCTTCTCAAGAACGATGTTAAGGAAATCGCACGACAGTCTGAATCCTTTTCTGACGTCGAAAGATTCCGTAAGCTCGTTGCCAACCTTGATGGAGCAGCGTGAGTTCTCCATCGTCATTTTGCACAAGCGAACGAGCTTGGCAGGGATGCCAAAACTAGACATAGCTTTATACAGTTCGTCTCTGTAGATGCTGTCATACGCGGCCTTAAAATCGATGAAAAGGTGGTGGGTATCGATTTGGAGTTCATAGGTCTTTTCCAGGATCTGCCGCAACGTGAAAATTTGGTCGATGGTTGACTTTCCTGGCCTTAAGCCACATTGATACGGACCAATCACATTGTTGACGAAAGGCTTCCGACGTTCACATATTACGGCAGAGAGGACCTTGTAGGCGGTGTTAAGCAGACTGATTCCTCTGTAGTTGGCACAGTTTAGAGGATCTCCCTTTTTCGGAGGTTTATGAGCTGTCACATTTTTCACAACGATAATAGGTCCATTCTTTTACTTTTTCGGGAGATTTTGTGAAAGCTGTCAAATTTCAAGAAGTGGAGGAGTTTTCCGTAAAAAGTTAAAAACCACTTGACAGCAAAAATCCCACAGATGCACAAAAATTATTCAGTCAAAAAAATTCGATGTATTTCTTATGATTTGACAGAACTCACAAATTCTCCCGCAAGAAATGTTTGCGTATAAAATCGGGAGATAGGGGAAATATTTTCTCCTTCAGAAAAGTGTGAGAACTTAGAGTGTTCAGGAGTTTTAGGGACCTAATTTTTGTTATCTGCTTTTTGAAGGTATTTGACCTTTCATTTTGCTGTGCATGCCATTGCTTTTGATATAAAACAAATTTCAATTGACAATCTTCTTTTACTCGCACTTGTTACTTTTTTTGTATCTTTTCTCTTACTCAACTCTGCTCTGTCTTTCAGCTTTGCTCTATCAACTGCGTCGCCTAAAGATAACAAAACATTTCAAACGAGTGGATGACGTATTGATGCCCGGCAAAAATGTGAAATTTTCAAAAATTAATAACTCTCAAGTGGCTTATCCAAATTTGATGCAACCAACTGAATTAGATTCTAAACACAAATACCTTTCACTAGAACAAAACTTATTCAAGTATCCTTACCAGGAGCCTTAAAAAAGGACTTTTTGATAGCTCTCAAACTACTTGTCCGATTTTTGATTTCTTTGCAAAATCAGACTCGTCTCAATTTTCTTAGCCGAATGACAAAGTCTCAGTCAATTCAAAGGACATTAAGGACCCCAAATCAATTAATGAAAATCATTTTAAATCCTTCTGTTGTGCAAACAATCATCGAATCGTTGAACAACTCAAAGATAAGCACGTGTAGTGCGTTTAGCTTTTTCGCTTTACTCAAGCCGACACACACAAATAAACAAACATAAATTGATTATAAACAGAAAACACTGAAAGCTGATTTATGTACTTGAATTGTCTGACGGCCGGCTGCTGTGACACGAATTTCAAAATAAATTAGTAATGTGGTGTTGAATGAAGTAGGTGGAATGGGGAATTCGAAAATAATACTCAAAAGCAAGACATGATAAGTGTCATTAAACTTTGAAGATTCCACATAGAAATTCCACAACATGGATATCTAAAAATATTGAAATTAACGGTTGTGTTTTGCACAGAGGACCCGGAAATGAAACTAAAACTGTCCTTGAGACGTACGTTGTTTGATTTGAAAATTTTTGGCATCGGACTTCCGTTTAAGAAACAAAAGAATTCAATGATAAGATACGTAGACACTTACAAAAAGTCGAAGTCATGTCCAATTTCGGATATTTAGATAGGTACTTAAGCTTGGTGAAACGTGCAAAAATAATCGTACATGATATCTTTAGATCCATGTCTCGATCTGAAGACTTTTGTTTTCAACTAGTTTTTCATCGACCTTTTTGTTTTTGATAAATCTAATCAGAAGACTCGAATTAGGTTGCTTTATTTTTGCAATAAAATAATACCTCCCAAAAGTTCTTTTGAACGATAAGGCCAAGTCAAAACAAGGCAGTTTTTTTATTGAACAAACAAACATTTTTGTGCTGTCAAAAAAAAAAAACAAGAAAAAAACGACCGATAATGCAGTTCAAATAAAAATAACTCAATTAGATCATAAATTATTTAATCTTAGTCTTAGAACCTGGATGAGGGAAGACGATCAGAGATTCAGCCTATCAAACATTTAATGTAACCTTGGTTGAGTTCAAATCCAATTAAGAAAAGAACACATGCCTCCAATTTGATGATAAAAATAGATCAATGATGACAGCAGGTGTTAGTACACTTTGAAGGACAGTACGAAATTGAAACGGATATGCAAAAAAAAAAACTACGGCAAACAGTTCTATGTCATATACAATTAGGTTTTGTTAGGTTAGATTAAAGTGGCTGCGGATACAGAATCCGTACACTTACTAGTCGAACCATTTTGATCTTTTTATAAAGCGAAGAAGATATTTGATATCCTTTTTAGCTAGTTCACTGGGATTATCATGAAAGTATTCTCCCAGATGAAGTTTGCTCCTAAGTGAAAGAGCAGGGCATGTGCAGAGAAGGTGAGAGATTAAGACACCGTCGAGAGATTTAATAGCAGCCTAAGACCTGACTATCAGAGAAAATGCGGATATCAGAAGTTGATATCACGTTTTCTCTTAGCCAGGAGAGAACCTCGCTAACATTTCCGCTTGGAATACGCTACAATGATTAAGGAGGCGGAATGACAGGCTTATAGCGTTTTTCTTTTGGTCGTCCAAAACTGTTCCGAACGATTCTGTATTCGTTCACTTGGCTTAAGATGACAGTTCTTGTTCTGAAAAGAACAGAAAAACGATTCCGAATTTGAAGTCGGAATCAAAAACAGAATCACGCATACATGCACACATTTGCACATACGTGTACTCGCCGCCAATTTCTTGTGGCAGTTTTTGTAAGTTCTGTCAAACCATAAAACCATAAGAAGTCGTTGAATTTTGTTGATGTTTGACATAATTTTGTGCCTTTGGGAGATCAAGGCAGTCAAGTGCTCTTTTACTTTTTGGGAGAATCACAAAATTTCATCCCCGCTCTTCGATTTTTGACAGTTTTTACAAAAACTGCCGAAAAAGTAAAAGAACAGACCTAAATTAGCGAGAGTGATAGTGACGGTTTTTCATAAGTTAATTACGTCAAAATGAGAAAAATTCAATCCAAAAATGATGTTTAACCTTAGAAATTTCCGAAAAAACCAAGGACTTTTTGCGACTTTACGTCCTTTTGAAGGTTCGAGATCTAGTTTGATGAATTTGACCGATTTCAAACTTGATTTAATTCCACTATAAAACCAAAAACAGCATGCAAAGTTCAAGTGGCGTTTCCACTACCTTTTTTACCTCGTAACTTTTTTCTTTCTTAGGCCGTGTGCAAATCTTGCGAGTGTTAAAACGTTACCAAACGTCAAGCTTAAACACACATTGAACGCAAATTGCATACGGCTTTAATGAAGTAATTTGACGTCTGTCGGTTGCGTGGGTGTGTGCGATCTTCCTATCCTTCTGCGTCGAAGGCTTTCCGGGCCGGAGCATTGGTATCCATCCGCTCTAAATGACCGAGTCATCTGAGGCTCAGGACCTTGACCCTTCTGGCTAGGCCCATGTCGTTGTATGTCGTTGTATAACCCGTAAAGTGAGCTGTTGTATTTTCTTCTCAATTTCCCTTCAATGCACACGGGGCCAAAGATGACCCGAAGAACTTTCCTCTCGAAACAGCCTAAGACACTTTCATCCGATTTTGTCAAAGTCCATGCTTCTGCACCATACAGCAGGACGGGATGAAGAGGGTGTTGTACAATCTTACCTTAGTTGCTCGAGAGAGGGCTTTTCCATTCAATTGCTTTCTTAGCCCAAAGAAACAACGATTAGCAAGAGTTATTCTTCGTCTGATCTCGGCGCTGGTGTTATTGCCCGTGTTAATAGCGGAGCCTAGGTAGTGACGTTCTGTCCGAGCCGTGCGTCGATGTTGGGTGTCCTTCTTCGAAGACAGCATATACTTCGTTTTTCCCTCATTTACCGCTCAACCCATTTTTGCCGCTTCTGTCTCAATTCTCACAAAGGCGCCATCGACATCATGTTGTGTTCTTCCCATTATATCAATATCATCGGCGGCGTACGCGAGAAGTTGAACAGATTTTTGGAAGATCTGGCTGGCTGGTGTTGACGGTGGAGTTCTGCACTATCTTCTCAAGAACGATGTTAATTCTTTTTTGACGTCGAAAGATTCCGTAAGCTCGTTGCCAACCTTGATGGAGCAGCGTGAGTTCTCCATCGTCATTTTGCACAAGCGAACGAGCTTGGCAGGGATGCCAAAACTAGACATAGCTTTATTCAGTTCGTCTCTGTAGATGCTGTCATAAGCTTCCTTAAAATCGATGAAAAGATCCCAGGATCACCCTCGGTGTAGAATGCACGACTCTGGCTACGCGCTCGCCGCAAGCGGCTCGACAACCACTGGGTATGTATTCAAAAATCGAAACAAAAATTCATGGATTTAAATATACCGTCTAGAAATAACATTTTGCTTTAAAAACTTAGCAATATAACAAAAATTTCCCAAAATATTTCCCAAAAGGACCAATAATACACTACCCATCCGAACACTTAACAGAAGAAAATCCACCTCTGTTCTTTTCCTCGTGTTTTCGTATGAAAAGTAGAAAGTTTGAAAATTAATTAAAAATTGAAACAAGTGATTCCTCGCCTCAAATTATTTATATTTGCTTATTAAATACATTTATCTTTCAAATAAAAGTGTTTTTTTGTTTTTGTTTTTGTCAAAATTCAGTTTTAGAAAATAGAAAGCTGAGCCAAATAACCACTCCTCTAAATTTCTTGATACTCTAATCACTACTTGTATACTTTTTATATCTAACATTATCACACATTCTCTGTCGTCCATTGCGTCAGCAGTACATTCCTCGTCCTTCGTTCTCCTCGACATAGTGACGAATATATTCGATTTGCGAGGGAGTGAGACCCATTTTGTCGGCTTCTTCTTGGAACGCCTTAACACCACCAGCACCAGCGATGAAACCATTCAATTTTGTACCCACATATGATTTTTGAAGGAGTTCGCTTGTTGTTAGACCAAGTGACTGGCAGAGATCCTTATGACCTTGAAGGCGATACTTTTGGTGATAACTAGAAACAAACAAACAATAAACACCACATTCGAGTGTCAAACAGATTTTTCAAACTTACTCTTCAGCTGGCCAAAATTCTCTCGCGGGTGAAATTTCAGTGTAAATCTTCTCATGCGTTCGCAATTTCTGTTCAGAGATTTTCGATGCTTCAGCGATTTCCTTCTGCTCTTCGTTGTGATACAAGATCAATGACATGTATTGCCTCTTGATTGGGGTGCATAGGCCGTATTCATGGTTATTCCAGAAAATATGTAACAGCTGTTTGTAGTTGATGACTGTTGGGTCGTAGTCGATTTCCAAGACTTCAGTATGATCACCTCTACGAGGGTGGAGACAGAAAAAATAGAAAACATCATTTCATTGCATTTAACTACTCCCAACTTACAAGCTTCTATACTTTGGTGCATTTAGGGTACCACCTGAATAACCGACAGTTGTTCGGATAATACCCTTGGTTCCGCCATACAACGATTCGGCTCCCCAGAAGCAACCCATTCCGAATGTGGCGGTCTCGAAGGGTATGTCCAGTTTATGGACGGGCGTAATGCTGAGTTCTTTTTGTTCATTTTTGACGATTGACTGAAAGAGACGATATTAAAAGTCAGTCTGATGGAATGAAATGAGTCGGGATTTATTTTTTTTAATCTTTACAGGACAAACACATTTTCTTTCAGAGGAAAATATCGATGTAAGTCGATCGGATTTGCTACTAGTATTACTCGAAAGACACAATGATGGCATTAAATTGCAGACAATCAGAGCCGCAACAGGACAAATACCAAAAACTGTCATGTTGACTGATGAACGCACTTAACTTAAAAAGGAACAGAACTTGTTTCTTGAAGGAAACCTTTAATACAACTGGAACCTACTTCTCCACTGACGTTGCTTCTTAGCTGCATTAACACGAAAAGTTTCATCATTTTCTTAACCTCAACAGAACGAGTCATCATCATTTGGGGGAATTTCTATGTTTGCGATTTTGGACAAAGCAGACTGGAGGAGAGCAGTACGTGCTGCTTAACTCATTCGTCATTATTCCAAAAGCCAAAACTGTATAAACAAACTTGAACGAAGAGAAATGATAAGAATAAAGGCTGAAACACAAACACGCTTTAGCTTTGGCTTCGCCTGACGTTTACAATGAAGCTTCGACCTTACGTTTCTTACGTAACGTTAATCTAAACGGACTCTGACAGCTCAAAAGCTGTTAAAAAAAGTAGATAAACAAACAATATGCATTTTTTTTGGAGGTATGATAATGATGGAGAGAGCCAAGTGTCAAAAACAGCAAATTCCAAATGTGTTTAAGCCATAAGAAGTGTGTGAAAGAGTGAATGACTTTGTTGAACTCGTTTAGAAACCAATTAATTTTTTTTAATTGAATTGAATTGAATTTTAAAATTAATTTATTTCAATTTTAGTTAAATTAAATAAATTTGAATTTTCTTCGAAGTTCTATTTATATTGCTGACAGCTGATAAAAAACGATGATGGCAACACTTTGTTCGCTAATCAAGGTCAAATTGTCGAGAAAGCCAAAGAGTCGTCCGACTGAATCATTCGCCGTGGTGCGAATAATATTTTCATAACAAACTAAAAGAGAACACAAAACCAAAGATTAAATAAGTAACAAGATGGGAAACAAGGCTGTCAAAGTGACAGTTGCCTACAAGCTTCGGACCATAGTTACTGTGAAAGTATGCGTGGTTTTACCAATACTATCACAGTTTGGACCATAGTTTTTGTGAAAGTATGCGTGTTTTTACACAGTAAATATGGTCCTACCATATTGTTTTTGTTTTTATATTATTCATGTACAAGGAAAGAAAATAAAATGAAAGAATATGAAAATTGCGGGATCTAGGGAGTGAAACGTAAGTCAGTTTCCCATCTTGTTACTTATTTAATCTTTGCACAAAACAATGACGCAGACGTTTCTTTATCGTGTTATGAGAACCTCACGTCATGTATTTGAGCTTATTTTTTGGTTTGGACAAGAAAATCCATTGAAAATTTATTTCACAACAGACCGCAAACTAAAAATGTCATAATGCATGACACCGTAATTTCAACCACGAATAATGCTTACAGCATAGACTACGTCACTCGCAAATAAAATTTTCATTCGCAAAAATTGCAAGTCACCAAACATCCCTCCAACACTTTTTAAATGTCAACAATTCAAAATAAACTAAGAAAATGCGTGAATTTGTCAAAAAAAAAATACCTTAAAGCCACTAAAAAATCGCTTAAACATGTTCGACGTCAACATTAAACAACAAAAACGGAAATGAATTGAAACGCGAACACACCACCGAACCACACACGACAATGGGAAGTTATGAACTATCTGTTGAGACGAGAGCCAACCAACTGGCCAGTCAGGTAAGGTATCTGAGCGAATTATTTTTTCTGAATGAATAAAAATGTTTTAGTTGTTTCCGTCGATAAACCAAGTAGTGGGAGTTGGGAACTGTGAAGTTTAATTTTGGCGAAAATTGACTTAAAAAGCTTTTCGGCGAATAAATATGAAACTAAAGGCTTAAGGACTTACCTTATCCTTCACACTTGGGAGCGAGTCCAATTGTCCTGATGGTAGAACAGAAATAACCGACATTTTTACTTTGTTTATTTAATCTAATTTTTATTGAATTTATTTTTTATCTTTTATATTTTTTAAAGTTCAATATGAACCTGTCAGTTCAAATCTACTGAGTTATATTTTTGTCAGTTGAATTATTCAAACTAAAACGGCAGATTGTGGTGTCGGTCAATTTATACCAACCGTTTTTTGAATTATCTCTTCGATGTGTACTTTCGCGCCGAAGCGATGAAGTAAACAGACAAACAAACAAAATAAAATGGTTCGCATCCCCCAAAAGCAGAAAGCGTTTGTAAAAAGATTAAAATTGTTCCGATGAATCTAGAGGAACAAACGCATGTTGGGGATAGAAAAGCTTTTTCAAAGTTCACGTAACACTTTAATTGGGTTTTATGGGACAGTAGTGGTTTCGAAAAAAAAATAACATTTTATTTGAACTTTTGTTGTGAAATGTTTGCAAATTTTGACGCGGCCGTTAATTTTATGCCGTAAATGCCAGTGTGACTGTGAGACTTGCATGCAAATTGGGTTTAATTTGAAACGTCGACACTAGTCGACTACATGAGAACTTTCTTTATTGAAGGACGAGTAATATCAAGTTTGGTTTCCTTTCCGATAGTAACCTGTTACATAATCAAGGGATTTAATATTATGTCGTTTTCCATAGGGTTTTTTTTTACGTTTCTTCTTCTACCTACCTAATTTCCGCAGCTTAATGGTTAGATGCGTTTGCTGCTAAGCAGAACGTCGTGGGTTCGACGTTCGAGTCCTACTCGTGCCCATAGTTTTTATTTCATCTTTCACAGGCACTGCCGCTTGCGAAGAACTGACAAAACTGCCAAGAGTATCATCTGTCATGAAAAAGTGCTTTTCAACTTTGCCGTTCGGAATCGGTGTTAAATTGTAGGTCCCCTCAATTCTTCACACGCACCTAGAGAATTGTTGATGAGAGTAAGCCACTTAGGCCTTGGCTCTTCAAGAGCTGTCGCGCCACTCTATTTATTTGTATTCTTCTACCTCCAATGGAACGAATTATGGTAATTCTTTTAACGATTCTGTTTTCAAAACAGAAGAGTTTTGCTCTTCTCAAAAGCATTCCGTCTGTCAAATGTTCCAATGGAACGGTTTCAGAAGACTTCTGGATTCTTCGGTATGCTCTCTTCCAATGGAAAATGACATTAATGGCGTCTGTTTTTAAAGATCTGCAAAAAAGTGGAAGGAGACGAATTTACTATAATTGAATTATATTTCGTGACTATAATCTGAATTTTTTAATTCCTGCCTTTTTAATATTCTCTGTTTCTCTCTCTGTTTGAAGATCAAAGTAAAAACCCTGGCATAACATAGAACATTGACATATAGACAGAATATTTCATAATTTGTAATTGTTCCCATAATTTCCTATAACATTTTTATTATTCAATTTTATTGATTAGAATTCGAGCCAAGTCAAAAATTTATGTGAACATGCTTTATGTTCATTTTTACTATAATTTGCATTTTTGATGATATTCCCCTTTTCCAACACACACATTTTTAGAATTGGGTGTGTTTTCAAAGATTCAGATGCAGACGAAAGTAAATATACATGGAAAAGGAAATATTTGTTGAAAATCTCTGTGTTTGAGTGTAAATGTGGAAGAACGCATGAGGCATCGACCCCAATAAAAACGCCGCAAGGCCATCTCTGACAACAAAATGATTTCATCAGAATGAACACGCCTTTTTTTGACAACTTCACTTCAACGACATTTTGCTGTCTTTCTCCATAAAAAAAACACAAAGCAGTGGGATAGCCTCTTTTTTCCTTCAAAAAACACATTTATCCAAAGTAATTAAAAAATTTCCCAAAAATCAAACAATTTTTCATAAAATTTCCAACCCATCCTATAGAAATCAATAGTCACAACAATGGATACCGTTGAAATGCCCAAATTACCAGAGAATCAAAAATCATTTGCTGGTATTCCCGAGGCGGTGTTCCTCGACGAAATCGATGCATTTATGGACCAGCCCGAGAACGACAAGAATTGTGAAAAAGTTCTCCAGCGGCTGGACGAACAGCATGGCAAATATAGATTTATGGCATACAATCTCGATACCCGGAGACGAAAGCTCAAACAACAAATTCCCGACTTGCAAAAGTCCCTGGAAATGATTGAAGTTTTACGCAATCAAACCGAAGCACGAGACACTCAATTCCTTCTGAGCGATCAAGTGTTCATCAAAACCGTTGTTCCCCCCACTAAAAATGTGTGCCTTTGGCTGGGAGCAAATGTTATGTTGGAATATCCACTCGACGAAGCCGAGGAACTGCTCAAGCAAAATATGCACTCGGCATTGTCGAATTTGAAAAGTGTGGAGCACGATCAGGACTTCTTGAGAGACCAAATCACAACCACAGAAGTTAACATGGCTAGGGTTTACAATTGGGGTGTTAAGAAACGTCAAGCAGCGTCGAAAGAGTCTGCCGCCAATGCCGCCGTCATGGCAAATTGATCTGTCTCATGCGATTCTCTCCCAACATAAATGTAAAGTTAATGTTCTAATAAAGCATTGATATTGTACGTTTTGAAGTGCTTTACAACAAGGTTTATATTAGTTTTTTAACTCAATCGAACTTAGATTAGAATCCGAGAAGCTCCAAGAGCTCAAATAACATTCTCGAGTTGTATTTTTGGCTTTGTAATGCATGGACTTGTGTTCATCAATTATTTAAATCAATAAAATTCATTTAATTATCTTCACACGCAAACAAACGTCATTGTTTCAAGCGGAATCCAACTTGGTTTTATTGGTATCAAAAGAGGTTTCACTTAGGTCTCTAAAGTCTGTGTTCTCCCGACGCTGCTGTGGCGTCGTCGTCAAGTTGCAGTAGTTCTCATTTATTCGGTTCGAACTTTATTCGACTAAGCCGCAGGATGAAATCCAGCAGAAACATTTGGATCTTGATTTCGCGTGGGTTTTCCGTCACATAGAATCCCGCCACACCGGCCTTTTCTAGCAGGGATTGTTGATCTTTAACCTGATGAAAGGGCAGAACGTCGTTAGTTATGATCTATCACTTTTTCTACTTGCATTGAACCTTTTGATCTAAGTGGGCTATCAATTTCATGTCCGTCTCTTTCAGTTTCTTTGTGTGTTTGACCTTCATAAGTCCTAAAATGTGTTGTAGCTCCTCGGGATCTGATATCTTCGCTGTCCAATCCTGCACTTCAATTTGATACTCATTCTCGACTTGGTTGCGAAGATTTTGCAAATGTTTTTCCGTCACATGCTGGATGTCCATTAGTCCTTTGACTATCTCGAATATTGTGTCATTGAGCAGGGAGTTGGCCAGTTCGTTGAGTAGTTCGTAGGATATCCTTATTTGGAATTGTCTGGAAAGATTGTTCAATTGTGGAATGTGTTTGCTTTTATGAATGAAAACTTACTCGGGCAGGGCGGAATGCATCTTTTTCAATTCGTCGACGAGAAAGTACAATTTCCTTTGAAGGTACTCTGGTGAGGGTTGTGAGTCATCTTGGTATGTTGCGTCTTGAGATAAGTTATTGTCTTCGCTTTGGAAATTCGCTTCCGTTTCCATTATTTATGTTTTTTTCAGAGGTTTTATTTTCTTTTCACGAGCTATAGTACTAGGAGTAAAAGTTTTGTTTTAATGGCGTTCAATTTAGTTCAATTTTTGTTTGACATTTCTTTGACAGTTACCCACCTTGAGCAATGGGCTTACACACTGCAGTGTTTTTTTTTTCTTCAGAGGGTGTTTTTTACTTGAATTTTCTTGTTTTAGTTAATGGAGAATGCAATACCTATATGTGCCTGCCTCAAAACGGTGTATAAGAAAGAGATGAAAGACTGTTGAACATGTACATCTGCATTACAGCAACTACAAATGCATTTCTATACTTTTTCTAGTCTTCGGGAAGACGAAATTATAGTTAATTATGGGAACGTACAAGAAACCCGAAAAGACCCAAAATTGAGCGAGAATAGTTTAAATGGTAAAACTGATGCAAAGGTTGCTTTTTTTGTATTTAATTTAAGTGCATTTCATCTTTTCTTAAGAGATTCAACATTAAATCATTTTTCAAAACGTTTGTTCTACACAATTTTCTGTGAAATGATTAAAATCTAATTTGTTCAAAAACAGATGTTTTGCAGAAAGCATTCTTCGCAACTCGTAAACGCAATTTGAACACCACTTCAGATTTCAGAATCAAAACCCAGAAGCTAAATTCAAAATGCTCTCTTTCTCAGAAATGCGTACGATAATTACCGTATGTCCAATAAAATTGCGAAATCACTATTTTATGACCCTATTGTGTGGATTTTACAATTCCACGTACTATTTTACTATTTCTACCTGCTTTTTACGCTAACACTTGTCTCCGCATATGTAAAGTGGATTTCGCAATATTTCAAAACATATAAAAAGGACAACATTCGTTTGTGTATTTCAGTTCCACTCTATAGGTAACGTGAATCACCATCCACACGTTACAAACATCAATCCAATATCACCACCACATTTTTAAAATTGCCAACAAAAATGGAGAGCAAAGGGGTAAACGATCTTAGTAATGTCTCTTTCCAAAATGAGCTACTGTCAGCATTGGAGAAATTGGTGATATTGGAACCAAAAGTGTACGAGCAGATTTTCAATCCGAGAACTGCATCCACTCCAAGAAGTTCATCGTTCTCAATTGAAATGAGAGCAAAGAGGAAACGGATACGGAACGAACCATACCAAAATAGTCGACCCCTCAAGGCACGGAAGAGTTTGGATTTTGTGGATGTTTGAAGTGTCGTTTAATTTTAAAAAAGTGTATATTTTAGGCAGCTCTCGATTTTGTGATTTTCTAATAAATTTTTTATAAGTAAAGTAAACAGAAAACAATGTTTTTTTAAGTGGAATTATGTTTATATTGCTTACTTTTAAATCACTCAATTTTGTTTTAACTGTTATTGAAAAGTTTGTAACTGTATTTTGAAAATAAAATACTTACTTACTTATGGTGGCCTCACCCAACAAACTTCTCCAGCCAGCTCGGTCCCTAGCTAGCTGCCTCCAGTTTTGCACGACAAGTTCAGGTGCTCTACCACCTGAGTCGCGGTCTTCCTCTTCTGCGACGTCCTTCCGGGTTGGATTCGAAGACTCTACGAGCCGGAGCATTATTTTCCATTCGCTCAACATGACCCAACCATCTAAGTCGTTGGACCTTAACTTTTCTGGTTAGGTCAGTGTCACTGTACAGCTCGTACAGTTCTTGATTGAATCTTCGTGTCCATTCTCCATTAATGCAGACAGGACCAAAAATCACTCGAAGAATTTTTCTCTCAAAGCAGCCCAAAGCGTTTTCATCAGATGTTGTCATGGTCCATGTCTCTGCACCATACATGAGGACCGGGATGATGAGGGTTTTGTAGAGTGTCACTTTAGTTGCTCGGGAGAGGACTTTACTACTCAATTGCTTCTAATCCAAAGAAGCAGCGATTGGCAAGATTGATTCTTCGTTTGATTTTAGCGCTGGTGTTGTTGTCTGAGTTGATAGCGGATCCCAGGTAGACAAAGTCTTTAACTACCTCGAAGTTAAATCTGTCTATGTTGACGTTTGCTCCAAGATGTCGATGTTGGTTGTCCTTTCTTGTCGACAACATCTTGGTCTTGCCCCCTCGTTAACCGCTAGTCCCATCTTCCTGGCCCCCGTCTCAAGGCTCACAAACGCTCCACTGACATCACGCAGTGTTCTTCCAATTATGTCAATGTCGTCTGCGTATCCTAGTAGTTGGACGGACTTTTGAAAGATTGTGCTTCTGGTGTTGACATTGGAGCTTTGCACAATCTTTTCAAGAATGATGTTGAAGAAATCGCATGACAACGCATCGCCTTGTCTAAAACCTTTTTTGACATCAAAAGCGCCCGTTAGGTTTTTTCCGACCATGATGGAACAGCTTGAGTTTTCCTTTGCCATCTTACACCGACGACGAACGAGTTTTTCTGGGACACCAAAACTAGACATTGCTCTTTATAATTGATTTCCATAGACGCTGTCATACGCGGCCTTGAAATCAATGGTAGCTATCGATTTGAATTCCTGGATCTTCTCCAAGATCTGCCGTAGAGAGAATACGTACGAAGTACGGCTGCTAGCCCGTCGGATCCATCTCCACTCCACCCATGTCGGGTGGGTGGAATTGTTGGCCTTCTGCACCCAAATTGAATGGTTCTGTATTGCTGACGGAGTTTTGGTCGTCATCGCCATTATACAGCTTGGAAAAGTGATGGTCTTTCCATTTCCTCAGCACTGACTGCGGTTCTACTACGATGTTCCCATGATGGTCTCTACAGGCTTCAGTTCGAACCTCGTTCGTGTTTTGATATCCCTTAATCTCGTCGAGCACGCATCTCATGCTCCCTTTTTTCCTTTCTGAGAAGTTTATGCTTCTCTCTTCTTTTCTGCTCGTAGAGCTCACGAGCTGCTCGTGTCCTTCCTTGCAACGCCGCTTTGTATGCCTCTTGTTTAGCTGCATGTGCTCGCCGACATTCATTGTCAAACTAGGGGTTTCGTTGTGGTGGCCGTGTAAACCCTAGCACTTCAGAGGTGGCATCTCTGATGGCTGCTTGGGAGTGTTGCTACTGGTTCTCTATATTTTGTGCTGTCTGCAAAGGAATTCTGAGGAGATTTTCTGAGACACGTCGAATTTCCTCCTAGCATTTTCGCGTGTTGGCCTTGATCGGAATATACGCATTCGTACCTTGACTATACAACAAGGTAGTGGTCCGAGTCGATGTTGGCACCTTGGAATGTTCGGACATCTTGTATGCTAGAGAAGTGTCATGCGTCGATCGCAAATTGATCAATCTGGTTGACGGTTGATTGGTCAGGAGATTTATATGTTCTCTTGTGGATATCGAGATGTAGGAATCGCGTACTTGCTACCATTACGTCTCGCCCCGCAGCGAAGACGATTAGCCTAAATCCGTTATCGGAGGCTATGTCGTCTGATTATTCCAACAAAGATTTCTTCTCTCCCAGCTTAGCATTGAGAACTTGGGCACAACTTTAATGTCATAGCTTGGGTATTTCTCGTTGGTCTTGTCGAAGAGCTCGTAGAACCTGTCTTTGGTGTCTTCATCCTTTACCTCAGTGTGGGCGTGAGCGCAGACGGAAATGAGGCTGATGTTGGTGAATTAAGTCTTGATACGGATTGTTCTGATGCACTCATTCACTGAGTTGAAACTCAAGACCTTCCTCCTGAGTCGAGTCCCAACTACAAATCCACATCCAAATGGACGCTGATTTTGTTCCCGGTAGCAGTCGCAGTTGTTCATTTAACGTAGGCCCGGACCATACCATCGCATTTCTTGGATGGCAATTATATCTGCTTTATAGCAGTCAAGGGCTTCCGCTTCCGAAATTCGTTGTCCTTAAATCGTTTGCGTGGGTCGTCATCATTAATTCCGTCCGTATCCAAGGCTTGTTGGTGTTTCGGAACCATGTCTTCTTTATGTGGCCGGGCAGTGACCCTAACGCACGACCCCCAACCTGGAGGGCCAGGTCTTAAGTTTAACTCTAAGCTCCTTATAGAAGCCCTATAAGGTGTTCACTAAGTAGTCCTGACTGGAACTGTAGACGCCACCGTTGATTCCATCTTGGGAGTCCGCTGCCGCCTGTTGAAAAGGCCGTAGTGGACGCATACCACCTCCCCCTCTCTCTCTTTGCTGCCGTCATCAACTTCCCACTGGGGTTGGAATCCAATCTTCTGTTGAAGGTATTGGGCACCCGATGTTCCCCACGAGGAGGTGGAGAGTAGGAGTTGATAGACAGAGGTTTCTGTGGACGCTTGTGTCCTCTTGAATGCACGTGTCTACCCTTCGTTTGTAACTGAATTTTGAAAATAAAATATTTCGACAAAAAAAAAATAAATTTCATTTTCCTTTCACTTTTTCCGCCATACTTTATAAATTTATGTATCAAATCCACAATCCACATTTATCGTATACACCTACCAACATTGTTGCTCAGTTGTGCTCACTTAAAATTCTTATCAGTTACGTAACAAATTTGCCCTCTCCCACCCGCCACAAGAGAACCAATACGAAAATGAACCAACACAAAATGTGACACAACAGCTGATGCCGGAAAATCTGTGACCATTCACACATTTCCTCTTTTCTTTTGGTTTTTCCTTCCCCATTTTCCTTTTTCGTTCTCTTTTTGCATCGAAATTCAGAAAACCTCGTGTACTATCTGTTCTAATCGCGTTTGCAGTACATCTCGTCAAAAATAAAAAAAAAAATCCCCCACACCAACGAAATGTCAACATAACAAACCAATCCAATATAGCTCTAGCTAGGTTTGTTCTCGAATCCATGAAGTTTTTCATCTTTCTTCATTCATTCGTTGTCGCTTAGACTGTCGTCGTTGGTCGTTCGTTTTCGCTGCTTTTCGATTAATTTAACTCGTTCCGCATTCGATTCGGTTTTTGTTTTTCAAGTGTTGAATTGAAAATAATAAAAGAATTGAAATTTTCCTTTCTCCAATTTTCCTATTTCTCCAATCAAATGTCCTCATTGCATCAATTTTCAACCAAAAGTTTCGTGTGGTGAAAGAAAAAAAATCGTTACAATCGCCAGTGCGGCGGTGTGAGGTTATTTAACAAAACTAAGGAAAAGATCAAAAGTTTGATTTAGTTATCATTGTTGATCGCTGAAAAATCAATAAAAAAATATAGAAATACAAAAAAAATGTATACAGTGTCGAAAGGCCCCAGTAAAATAGTTGCAAAAACACGACGAGGTGAGTGTCGCCCCGGCCATCGTATTTGGGTGAATTTGGGGGAGAGGGTGGTGAACTTGTTATGTCATAGTGGAAAATGCCGAAATGCAATGCGGCTATAAATTTATTCTAGCAAAGTGATTGTGACGGGATTTTTCTATTTCTGCTTTTAGGTTTGGCGCAAAACTATGAAAAGTTTGAAACAATCAAAGAGAGTAGCAAGAAGACGTCAGATCTCCAAAGTCCGGAAGCCTAGTAAGTCAAAAACATTCAATATATTTTTTTTTTGTTTCTTATTTTGAAAACCAATTTCGATGGAAGTTATCGATGAGGGTTGTTTTTTTTTTCTTCCTTTTTTGAGGTTAGCACAGCGGGTTATTTCGTAATGCTGTGAAATGAAAATTACCCACTGAGACTCGCCGTCACAGAGCGAAGAAAAAGTCATTCATCGTTGTTTTTTCTTCATCTTCTTATGTCTTATGTGAGCGATGCCAAAAAGTATCTCGTGATACCTACTGCTAGCCTTTGCTCATATTGTTTTGTATTCGAATTGAGTAGATGGCAGAATTGTTATTTGTTATGAAAGCAAGACAAAAGGCACTTCCTCGATTGATTAATCAAAATCAAGTGCGAGATGTGGGGCTTCAGAAGCCCACTTGTATGGTCCTTCATTACAAAAGATTTTGTTCTAATTTTTATCAAACAAAAGATGCAAAACAGCTGTAAGATATCACAGCAAAAAAATGAAAAAAAAAAAAAAAAACAACCATGTGATAGAATGATAGAGTAGGTGGAAGGGTTAAAAGAAGACGAAACTAGTTCAACTTGGTGTTGACTTGAGTCGACAGCATGGCAAGCAAACGAATGGCAACAGAGGCACCTTAAAGAGTTATCATAGAAACGAGAGGTATTTATTTATGAAAGGTAAATAGAAGACAGTTAATCTATTGATAATGAAAATGGGTGTGTGTTCAGTTATCAAGGAGGTAGAGAGTCATGTGGCTATATTACTGTTAAATGTCTTTCTGTCATTGTATTTGACAGGTTCGGACGGTCGATGGCTGTCAGTTCGTGGTGAATTCATTTGAAAGATGCACGCTTTCATTGGTGTTAATTACCGTAAATGAAACAGGTTGCGAAGAATGGTATAGAAAGTTTGTTTAGGAACAAGAAAATGCATAGAATCAAAATGTCATTATTTGTAGATTGACTTCAAATAAATAAATGAGCGCGGCATAGTACCTACTCGTTTAAGGTGAAGTTAGGTTGGAGTAGCTGTCTAGATATTACTGACTCACTTAGACCTCAAGGGTCCATTTTGATACCACTGAAGAAGTTACTCATGGGAGGGTAATGAACTTAAACAAACCATTTTGTACTTTTAATGAAGTTAGAGAGACATTTTGTGTCGATCGTTGCCAGTTCACTGGTATTTTCGAAGAAGGGATTACCGAGATAGTTATGCCTTCTAATGGAGAGCGCCGGACATGTACACAGAAGGTGTTGGGCTGTTTCCTCTTCCTCCTCGTCCATGCAGCTTCTATACAGAAGTCATTTGCGTAGACCCCTATATGTCTACCTATGAGGCAGTGTCCTGTTATGACTCCAATTGTAGAGCTCATATTTTGTCTGCTCAGGGAAATCAAGCCTTATGACCTTTTCAGGTCTATGCTTGGCCATATTTGTTAGTTGCTAGGCAAGTGGTACCCTGTGATCATCTAGCATTTGTTGATTCTAGAGCATATTGTTTGAGAAGATATTTGCATGTAGCAAGTGGTGTTCCTATGTTATGTTTTTGTCTAACATTAGACAGAAGTGTTCCGTTTTTGGCGAGCTCATCGCCTTTGCAATTTCCCGTGATGTCTCTGTGTCCCGGCACCTAAATGAGGTGAATATTAAACAGTTCCGTCATCTCATTCAGAGATGATCGACAATCGTGGACTATTTGAGAGTTTGTGGAGACAGACGCGAGAGATTTGAGAGCGGCTTGGCTGTCCGAGAAGATTCGTATATCCTTGCAAGATATAACGTTTTCTTAAAGCTAGGATAGTGCCTCTTTAATCGCCATTACTTTTGCCTGGATCACAATACATTGATTGGGAAGTCTATATTATAGACTGAGATTCAGTTGTTTCGAATAGATACCACTTCCAACACCGCCGTAATCGGTCTTTGAACCGTCTGTACAGAAGTGTACCATATTGTCTTCCAGAAGTCTTTCTTCTTTCCAAGAAGATCTTGAAGGGATTGATACTTGGAAGCTATTATCGAATACCGTTTTCGGGGTTGTATAGTCTAAGGCTCTAAGCGATCCAGGATAGATCTGAAGTCTGACCCTGTCTTAGATATTAGTGTGTCCATTGAGAGGTGGCTCTTATCCTTCTGCAGGAGTTAGCTGCCACCATTTTGGAAAAGATGTTAAGAGCTGTTAGGTTCCAAAGCATTTCCAAGGCTGCTGTTGGTGTAGAGCAAAGTGTTCCTGTGATGCACATACCTGCTGACCGCTGGACTTTGATAAGTTTATTTAGATTTACCATCTTGTCTAGTGCGGTCTACCATACGACAACTCCTTAAACGATTATTGGTCTGATAACCGAAGTGAATAGCCAGTGGGCTATTTTTGGGGAAAAGCCCCATTTTGAGCCTATGGCCTTTTTACAAGTAAAAAGCGCTATCAGTGGGGGTTAATCTAAGGAATGTTTTACCTTCTTGTAAAGAGCACTAGTTCTTTTTTATGTGGATTGACGTCCAACCCATACTGTGTAGCGCAATTTGTCAATTTGTCAGCCTGTTTAAGGCATTTTGTAGGAGTTCCGAGAGAACTAGAGAATTTTTCCTAGATACCGATATTGCAACGTCGTCAGCATAGGCAATCACCCTGAAACCCCCTGCTACCATTGAAGTTAGAAAGTCGTTTGCTACCATGTTCCACAAAAGAGGTAAAAGGACCCCGCCTTGGGGGTACCCCGATTCACCATTCTGGTGGTAGTAGAACTTCTCATGCTGGAAGTTATTGTCCTGCTTTTAAGCATGAGACTTATCAGATCTGAGTGATTTCTCTAATTTCAGCTTGTCCATTGCTGTTGTGATCCTACCTACTCGTTTTAAACCGTAAAGAAAAAAACTGTCTTTCTGTTAGCTTTGTTGGGTAAGATGGACCAACGAAGATTATAAAGATTGTAATATTCATTACGGTGATTGCTACCGGAAATAGTAACAACGTCTATTTGGATTACGTAATTGTATTGAGGAGTCAACTTTTCCAAATGCCCGACTCTTCCAGTATCTCTGTACGTCCATTTCTGGTCTAAGTCCTTACATCCATTTTCTATTAATGAAATGAAATCCAAGATCGCCTTCATAAGGTTTCTTTCATCGTAACAGGCATATTGTTGTCAATTCCGTTCTAACAAGTGGAATCTTGGTAGTCAATACTTTCTACTACTTTTCAAGTAAAGCTGTCATTTATGACGTTTATATAAAACGTCAGAGTTGTTCCTATTTACCTTAAAACCCATCCTTTTCTCTTCCGTTAAAATAATCGCAAACGCTCGTTTGCTTGCCTTTTCAAGTTTGAATTAACTGCAGGAATAACTTGTCCCAAGTACCTATTGCTTGGCATTCAAATATGTGAGTTAGATTTCACTAAAACAGAGGACTGTCACATAAATTATGAATTAATAATTAATTAGGGTCAGTTTGTCGATTTTCTGGAATGGATTTTCAGTTTTTCTAACTGTAAAATGTCAAAATTTGCCTAACTGGTAATACTCACTTGTAAGTTCATTTGTTTTCAAAAGAAATATGTTTGGCAAATGTCAAAATGTAATATCATTTATAGCTGAAACACAAACACGCTTCAGCTTCGTCTTCGTCTACGTTACGAGTTTACGACGCACCCGCTTGAGCTTTCTTTTAATGACATTTCACCCTCCATTATCATCATTCCACCAAAAACAAATAAATTTTGTTTGTTGACTTTTTTACAGCTCTTGAGCTGTCAGAGAATCAATAGTTCAGCAAATTGGAACTAGAGCTTCCGTTTGGAGTCACATTACGTATAATTAGGTACAGAACGTGAATCGAAGCTTAATTGTATTAGCATCCATTGAATGCCTATGGCTGAACTCGTAAACGTCAGACGAAGACAAAGCTAAAGAGTGTTTGTGTTTCAGCCATTAAAGCGTTTGAAAAAAAACAACTCACCATAATTCTCATTCTTACCTGAACCACATGTAGATAGTTACCATGTGGATATACCTAAATGATAAAAATTATGTGAGATTTGTTAACTGTTTATTTAATGCATGATTTTGTACCCTTGCACTACACTGTTATCAGCAATTCAAAAACCTGAAAAAAACCCTATCTACTTTTAAAAGTAAATAATATAAATTTCAATGTTATCTTTTTCGATTCCACTTGGATTTCAGCGGTCTGATATTCAAAAGTTGCATAATTATCAATTTACGTTTACAACTTTAAAGTGTTTTTTCCTTTCTTTAAATAACATACCTACTCAGCTGGACTATTAAGTTGAACACGCAGAGGTGGACGAGAATTTGCGTAAAAATACTTTTTCTCAAGGTCAACTCTGTCACAATCATAATTTTTCTTTTTTTTTTATTTCAAAGTGCAAACATTTCGAGCAAAAACAAATTCCCATTAGCTAAAATGCTTTTCAATTGAATTTGTATTTGGTTTGGTGAATACTCATCTTGTTTTTACTTTCAACTATTTGCTTGTGTATGCAAATATGTTCATATATACATATCTACATGCGAGTAGTTTGCTTAGAGTGTTGACATCTTTAATTCTGTTGAATATTGAATACACTCGTTTGTGACGTTTGAGGGGCTTGTCGTTTGCCTTTTGGTTTCCATACTGATTAGGTATTTTATATATAAATTATTTTGACCTATTTAAGCAATGACTATGGTTGTTTTAAAAACAGATATCAGGTATTGACGTCATTGAGAAATTAATATAGTGCCCCGATTTTTGATAACATCATTGATGAGAAAAAAATGCGCAACTTAGGCCGTGTGCGAATTGGATTAAAAAGTGGTTGAAACTTGACGTTAGGTAAAATGTTGACACTTCGCATTATATAAAATGTGTTAAAAATTAGACTAGCTGCGGAGAAAGTTAAAATATGACTGTAGTGGTTAAAAATTCATACATTTTTAACCACAATTCATCCAATTCGCGCACGGCCTTAATTAAAATTTATTAGGTTTGTTCGATGTAACCAGCCCCGGGGCGCTCCGGTGCATGTCATCTCATTACCCTGAACGGAGCTGTCAAAAAAACTGAAAAATTTCTCTGGGTTTGGTTTCACATCGAACGCATTTGTAGTGCTCTGTTTTTTTCTTCTCTTTGTTATGTAGCAACAGCTGATTCGAACAGCTCCGAAATTCTCGCCCCGAAAAAAGCTTGGGGGGTTCAATCCGCTCCCGGTGCGAGCACTGAAAGCACGTCGAACACGGTATAAATGCATCGGGCGAAAAAAGAACGACATCGAACAGTTCAGTGCGAAATCAGAGCGCTATTATTAACTTCGGTAGAACTGCTTACCTTAATGCAATTGCAATGGGGTGGCAACACTTTTAAATGACATCCTTTCAAGCTTAAAGAGCTTTTCGCCACGGAAGCTATAAAGATTTATTGATAGCTTTTACGGGTAGTCAAATTTTAAACCGTATTTAATCTCAAAGTGTGTCCTTACTAAACTTTAAAAGGACAAAACTTGCAGGAGCTTTTATCCTTTGCCACATGTTTCTAATGGCAAAAATAACTTACATAAAGTTTCTCTCTTACGTTTAAAAATCAGTAACGGAAATCAACAAAATACAATTATTGCGTTTCAAGCTTACATTCCAGTATCCGGTATGACATTCCATTTTGGTTCTGTTTGCTTAAGCAGGAAAAACACAGAAAATGAACGGTTTATGCAAACTAAACGTATTTTTCCATCAGATTCTATTTATTGTGACCAACGGGCGCCTGTCATAATTTAAAATGATTTGTTATTTCTGTAAATTTACCTTAACCCTAATGTCACAAAGTATTTTAAAATCCATAAATCCTGTCTTAAAAAATATTTTTCTCAGAAACCAACTGAATATCATTGAAGAGAGAACTACATTATGCGCACAAATAACATTTAAAAAACACTTACAAAAGACCAAACTAAATCATTTCATAAGGTGACAGTTCATGACATTTCACATACGCTCTCCGCTCTTGGGAACAGTACATCTGAGTTAAAAATATTTCCATTCCCTTGGAACGTATGTACTTATCAGTCGATAATGATGACCTGTGAAACTGTTAGACGAGGTCATTGAAAGTCAAATGATTGATGGAAAGAGAACTTTATAGCACAAGTATGTAATGTTTGTACACAGATCTGTTGAGTGTTTTTCAAATTGATTTGTTTTGATGTTTTGTACAGAATTGAACTGTACGATTGAAAATCTTGAGTAAAGGTTGGAAAAATGTTCCGTAAATATATGAACAACAAGAGATATTTGCGAATGAAATACAATCTAAACATTATGGCTATGGGAATTTATAGAAAACGCAGGAAATGTATCCACCATATACCAGAAAACAGTGTTACCAAATGGCCATTTTCCTGTTGGTTTTATTTATCAAATTTCTTGAATAGCAATGTCATAATTGACTATTTGTTATAAATGTGTCGAGACAGAGCAAAAGGGTACATTTTAAAACCTTTTTCTTTTCAATTTCCAGTGTACCCAAAGCGGTATTCCAGACGTCAAAAAAATCCAACCTGCATAGCATGAAACCAACAGAAGAAGAAATTCTCACCCCGCAACACGAGGAAATTATTCAATACATTAATGAATGTAAGTATATCTCATTATTTTGCTAAAAACACTTCATTTTGCTTTTATAAATAATAATTATTGTCTTCAGTCAAATTGACATTCCGCAACTGTATTGACATTTATGGTCACAAAACAGGATGCACTAAAACGTCAATGTTTAACTCATTCTAAATCTAGGGCCGTGTGCGAATTGGGTTAAAAAGTGGGTAAAACTTGACGTTTGGTTAAATTCGCATTGAAAAAATGTGTTAAAAATTAGACTAGCTTCGGAGCAGGTTAAAATAAGACAGTAGATAGTGGTTGAAAATTCATCCAATTCGCACACAGCCTAATTTGTTAAAATCTATAGGTCTTTTTTGCCAACAAAATAACCTCATCTGTCATTCAAGTACATTAAGACAAACCGCCAAAATCACAAAGATAACGGCCAGCTAACATGATAACAATTTTGTATTTCTATCTCATTCCCGTTTCCACTGATGTCATTTGTTATTCTATTTTAACATCAACTATGACGCTGAAATGCGCTTTCCCCCCAGCTGATCACATGATAGCGAGAGATTCTTCTGTCAAACTTATTTTTATTTTTCGTTTTCCACTATTCTGCCCGATAGGCAAATAAATGCCAAAGTGACGCGCATATTTCAACTCTTTTCACTCTCTGTTGGGTGAATGTTTACTTTTCGTTTTGTAAATTTAATTTTAGCAAATTGACAATCAAAACAACAAGAGAACAAGAGTCATGTTTTCAGGAATAGGATAGAAGCAAAAGCAACGATAAGAATCTGTGGTGGCGACAACCGAAAGCAGATGATGCCGAATAAAGATGAGATTTTTTTTGTTCTCACTTTGACAAAATCTTTTCTTATGTATTCGCTGTGATAGTTCTTTGCTTCTTTTGGCATGATTGTTTTTTAATTGAGTTGTGGATCCGCTCAGTTTAAGAGTTCATTAAAAAAATGTCTTTTTTTCAATTGAAGCGAACAGTCGCCACTTTGACTGTCACTAATGAATGCAATTGCGTGTGATTCTGCAAACTGCAACATATTATATTTGGCATCACGACAGGACATCAATAGCAGCTGCAATTGTCATCATGTGGTTTAGTGGCATTCATCACTATCATGCAAAGTTCTCTACAATCAAACAAAATTGTTTCCTAAATGAATTACGAGGCAAATATCTGATTTATTATACAAACTATTTAAATTAAAGTCATAAAAATTGTAGCTGGAGCGTAATAATTTTCAAAATTATTGTCATGACTTGAAACAAATCGGTTTTAACCACACTTTGCTTTCAATAGTGGAAAATGTCAATTAATATTTCTTTTTATAGAGCAGAGCATAGCGGATTGTTTTCTTGCAACATTTATCAGATTTAATGATTTGAGAAATTACTATTTTCAATTTAAATGGAAATTTTTTCGTAGGAAGTACGTTTTAAACCAGAAGTCAACAAAGCTGGTGAACCCTATACCCCCGATATACGATTCTCCACATAAATAAACCATCAGTAGCAGCGTTACCACTTCAAAAGTAAGATTGCGCAGTGAAACAGTTGAAAAAATGCAGTAAATCAAACATTTTCGCAGTAGATTTCTTATTTCACAAAAAAATTAAAACATAAACATAAATATGCATACAAAATATACCAAATTTATAGAATTTAATTTTTTTCACAAATTCCCCATTTTTAAAATTAAAATTTGGAAACGTTTGATATATCCAGGAGAATCTGATAGTTTCGAGCATTTATCTGTAATATTTATCGTAATATCCATGCAAAAAAATGTTTATGTTTACAAGTGGAGTAAAATTCAATTTATTTCCTGTTTTTGCTATTATTTGGAGGGTCATTCCGGATCTCCATTGTCGTCAAACGATATCGTTTCGCTCGCTTCACGTTACTCCGAAAATCACTATCGTCTTGACGATGTTGTTTTTTCAGATCGAGATTTACTTTCTGGAACTCGATTAGCGTCAAAACGATATCGTCAAAACTATGGAAATTGAACGATAGTTAAATAGGTATCATCTAGAATAAACATTTCAAAGCAATTTCTTTTTTAATTCAAAACACTGTTGAAACTAATGAAACATTTTATGCTATACCATTAATTTTATGATTTTTGTCAAGAACCGGGGAATCTTTCTTTGAGTGGAAAATGGGATCATTCATTTCAACCGTTGGAAAGTTAATTATAATAAAATCATATCTATGTGTAAGCAAAATCTTTGAGGTAATCAAAAAGTAAATATGTAAAAAGCCTAATTTCAACTGTCATCTTTGATGATACATGGTTTTTTTTATTAAAGTGTACTAAAATCGAATAAAAAAAGGGAAGCGACATCTGTATTATAAGGTTCTCTCAATATCTTCCTTGCAAATGCGTCATACCGGTCAAGTACACAAACACAAAACATGAGCTGTCTACAGTTTGAAAGAATCTGTAGCTCTCAAATACATTTGAAAAAAAAACCCTTAAACGAGACGAGGATGATCAATTTACGTGAAGCAAATTTGAGACAATTACGGGTGCTTTCATAAATGCATAATTGCTTTGCTTACATGCGATCAATTGCAATAATATTAACGTCACACAAAAATACTTGCGCATGCGTTTTATGCTGCATTTATGAACACTTTTTTATGATTTGCGTCATATGTCAAAACACTGTCAGAATTTGAAGTTTTACTTACTTTCTTATCTATACCTGCCTCTTTTATTGAGAAAGAAATTCAGTGTGCATGTGATTTTTATAGTTGCGCATTCGTCAGACTTTCGCAACCATGCATTTATGATAGCACCCATCGTTGACGATGATTGTTTGGATGATTATCGTTTTGAATGTTACGGAATGACCCTCCTGGTAACTTGTGAACATTTTCTCTCCGGAGCAGCCTACTATGCGGGAGTTAGCATAATTGATACCCACATTTTATAAGTAGTTTTGTACAGAGAGGACCAAACCAAAAGAACATACTATTATTCATAAACAAAAGAAGGAAACGTACACGAAAACTATGATGAATCGTTGAATGATTTGGGAACGATCTAGTTGAAAGTTATTTCTCTGATCAGATTTTCACGTGTGAAATCGTTCAAGCAATTTCACGAATGCCTGTCACAAATTAAGGCTGTGCTGAAGTTATATCTGATTTTCATTTCTGTCACAGAAGCAAATGAAATTATAATAACTACAGAAGAAAAAGTGCAGTAGATTGGATTAAGTGGCAGTAGATTTGTTTTTTGGAAAAATCGCAGTAGATCTACTGCAATTGCAGTAAAGTGGTATCGCTGATCAGTAGTTTATTTTTGTTTATTTTCACTGCTTGAGTTTTTGTAGACAACCTTCATTCCATAAGTCATTAGGTATATAAATAACTAATGTTTTGCAGTTTAAATTCAAGAACCAGTATAGCAACAAACACTCAACAAAAACGCCATCTCATTTCGTGTGAATAAACACATTCTACGTAATTTGAAAGCTCAAAGTCCGATAACTTGTTTTCACTTTCCTAATTCTAGAAATAAAGTACATCAACAGAGAACTTGTGAATTATTCAATTTAATAAATTTCATCATAATTTTGACGTATTGGGTCATAATGAATTCAGCTCCTAAAAAATAAACACACACCTGAACACATTCATTAGAAATTACCGGTAATCGACATCGCGACAATTAACCTAGATAGGCAATAGAATATTAAAAAATAAATTGTAAGACAATATTATTTTTAGATCTGTTATGAAGTTAACATTAATTTTTTACTAAAGGGAAAAATTGAGAGGTTGTCGCCAAGTTGAAATTTATTACAAGTATATCTGATCAGATCAGTCATAGTCCGAGGGTTAAGGACATGACAGCAACATTGAACATTCGAAGTACACAAATGTTATTTAGAAGCATGGGCGCAAAATTATAGTCTGCTAGTGAAAAACTTTAGTGTGATTAGCTTAAAATGACGTTTGAGTCATAACGTAAACGTAATTTTAACTTAGTGAAAATGACAGCTGAAATTTGAATGGATTCGCACGTCGAAATTGAACTTTTTTCATCTCTGTCGCTCGACGAGTTTGATATTTCTATGCATTCTGTAAAGCTTTTAATATCGTTTTCCATTGGACGTCCAGAAGCATGCGAAACATTCCATAAGTCTTCTGAAACCATTCCATTGGACTGACTTTGACAGACGGAGTGCTAACTCTTCCGTTTTGAAAACAGAATAGTCCGAAGAATCACACATACATTACACATACAACATGTTTTTACCATAGAGATAATAATATTACAGCACGGACGCTAGCCTAAAACGTGTGTAAGACAACAAAAATTTTAATTTTGATGTTTCTTTTACCACTGTGGTTTTCACGCACATAAACTCAAAATGTCAGAATGAAATATAACCCGTTCCATTGGAGGAAGAAGAAGAGACGTCAAAAAGTCTTACAGAAACCTATAAACTAAGATCTCATGTAGTTGTGATTTGTGAATGTTGAACTGTCACTTTAGAAGGTTGTTCAAACATTTGAAATTAATGTTCAGAACTGTCAAATTATAGCTTTCTCATCGCTTGGTTAAGTAACATCCAATCAATTAACGAAATTTGGTCATTTACACAACTGCTTATCTTGGTCTGAAATAAAACGCTTCCTATCAATTTGATTAACCCCCGATTACAAACTCAACAAAAAAAAAGGAACTGAATGTGTGAATTCAGATGTAAAACATAAAACAACACGTGCGTATGGAATTGATGCTAATTCAAATAACTGCACAGAATTGAATGTAATTTTAGTCAGTTATGCAAATAGGAAAGAATTTAAAAATAAACATTTTAACAAAATAAACGATTCGAGCACAATGCCATGGCTAAAACATTTGTTTTGCACACAAAATGAATTCGAAAATGTGTGTGTCTAAAAATAACAAATATGTTATGTTTCTATAAAAGAATTAAAATAAATATAAAAAGAAAATAACATCCTTATTTACTTCTGAGGCTCACAAATTTACCGGAAGTGTTTACAGATTTGCAACTTTGTAACTTTCTTCAACTATGAACCCCGTTTACACAGTATGCACTCGTCAGATTCTTTTTGACGTCTATTCCTTCTTTCTGCTTCTGTTTTGTTATGTAATATTCTGACATTTATGAAATGTCAATTTTCCTGATTTTCATTCATTAGAAAAGTGATAAGTTCTTTTTCTACACATTTCAAAAACTTTGTTGACATTCTCTCTTCTTATCTCAAGGTGGCGCTACAGTCCGTTGTGGACTTTACACTCAATCAACAGTCTTCGCCAGCCAGCTCGGTGCCTAGCTAGCTGTCTCGAATTTTGCACTCCAAGTTGGTTGAGGTCCTCTTCCACTTGCGTAAGCTACCTGAGTCGCGGTCTTTCTCTCCTCCTACGTCCCTCGGGAATAATGTCGAAGGCTTTCCAGGCCGGAGGATTGGTGTCCATCCGCTCTAAATTTTGTCAAGGTCCATGCTTCTGCACCATACAGCAGGACTGGGATGATGAGGGTGTTGTACAATTTTACCTCAGTTGCTCGAGAGAGGGCTCTTCCGCTGAATTGCTTTATAACCCAAAGAAACAGCGGTCAGCAAGAGTTATTCTCCGTCTAATCTCTTGCTCGTGTTTATAGCGGACCTAGGAAGACAAACTCTTCTACTACCTCGAAGTTGTATGCGTCTTTTGTGATGCTCTATCCGAGCCGTCGGTGTTGGGTGTCCTTCCTCGAAGGTAGCATATACTTCGTTTTTCCATCATTTACCGCTAAACCCATTTCTGCCGCTTCTGTCTCAATTCTCACAAAGGCGCCATTGACATCACGCTGTATTCTTCCCATTATATCAATATCATCTGCGTACGCGAGAAGTTGAACAGATTTTTGTAAGATAGGGCCTCTGGTGTTGACGTTGGAGTTCGTCACTATCTTCTCAAGAACGATGATGAAGAAATTGCACGACAGTGCATCGCCTTGTCTGAATCTTTTTTTGACGTCGAAAGATTCCGTTAGCTGGTTGCCAACCTTGATGGAGCAGTGTGGATGCTGCCATACGCGGACTTAAAATCGATGAAAAAGTGGTGGGCATCGATTTGGAGTTCATAGGACTCTTCCAGGATCTTCCGCAACGTGAAAATTTGGTCGATGGTTGACTTTCCTGGCTTGAAGCCACATTGATGAGGACCAATCAGATTGTTGACCAAAGGCTTTAGACGTTCACATATTACCGCAGAGAGGATGTTGTAGGCGATATTAAGTAGACTGATTCGTCTGTAGTTGTCGCAGTTTAGAGGATCTCCATTTCTGCTGTCGCCTCTCTCAACATCCTCGATCTGACGCTTCTCATGCTCTCTCTTTTTCTCCTAAGAAGCTGGTGTTCCTCTCTCCTCTTTCGCTCGTAGAGCTTACAAGCAGCTCTTGTGTGTGAAACCAAGCATATTTGAGGTGGCATCTCTATCTGGCAATGTTGCCACTGGTCTTCAATACTTGATGTTGGCGGCAAAGGACTTCTTAACAGGTTACTCGACACTCGATCAGAGAAGGGTCTGGCGATCTCTTGTGATTGTAGCCGCCCGACGCACGTCTAATTTTCTTGCAGCATTTCCTTGTGTGGCTGTTGTCGGGATATTCGTAGTACTTACTACCTTGGCTACGATGAGGTAGTGGTCGATGTTGGCGTTCTTTTTCTACACATTCCAAAAACTTTGTTGACATTCCGCATCACAATTATATCTTGTTTTATTATTTTGCTTTATGAGACTGTTTTTTTTTGTTTTTTTAATGAATACCAAATCTTATCCAATAACACAAATAGCCGGGGGTTACCAACATTCCATGACCAAATTGATCCCATAACATCAAGATGAATTGTGAAAAAAACTAATCTGTAGCTTAAAGCTACAATTATATTAAATTTTCCACATCTTTTTTGTGTCTTTTGTTTCTCGATTAACTTTAACAAGAAAAATGAAATAAACATCAATGAATTCCACTCACTGGTCAAGGAAATTTCATAAAAATTCTCCGCCGTTTATCATCATACCAAGTCCAATGCAGTAACCACTAAGACCCTACACATCCTACCAGTCCCTGCTCAGTCTGACTTTCATCGTTATATGAAGGAAATATAAAAAATTCACATTAAATTATATTTCCTTTCCTCTAGTTCATCCCATGTCCTGTGATGGTCTCGGCTTTCATCAACATCATCATCATAATAATCATAATCTTCTCTTTGTGTCCTTGGAATAACAAACCAGACACAAAAAGTATGCAACTAGGAAGCACAAAAACAATAACAAACCAAAGGACTTTCTTCATGCGTGTATACTTCCATATGAACATGGAAAAAAGCTTAGTGTTTGCTGGAAAAAAAGTCTTCCTTTAACTTTGAATGGACCGAACAATAGCCTTACACTATCCTACACAATCTGGTCCTCTTCCTTGTTCCTAACAACTACTGCAAGTCAACAGAATCACGAGAAAGTTAAAAAAAAAAATTAAACTACATTCGCCATCTTTTGTTCTTATTAAGGACTTCCAAGTGAGTGATTCAAAATGGCTACCACTGGATCACATATCCAGTAATAAAAATTCTTCCTTTGTTCTTAAAATGCAAAAAAAAACTCTCCAAAACGTTGAACAAATAAATTAAAAATATTTGCTACGCTCCGATGAACATCGAAAAGAAGGTCCTTTAAAAACGAAGCAATATACAGACCGTCTTAAGAAGAGGAAAACGAAAACTCACAAGAAAAAGATTAAAATTATTAAAATTGTAATTATATTTCCCTTTTTTCCACATAAAATCATTTCAAACCCATCCTACATCCGTTTCGTGAAAGCAGCAAAAGAAACTCAAAAACTAACAATAAGAAAGTGAAAAAAGTCCTCAGACGTCTTTTTCTAAATGAGAATTTAAAACCTTAGTAACCTTTGATTTGGCTGCGGATGGGAAGTGCTTATCGTACCTTTCCTTAATTTTTTCCATTTTCCAGAAGAAGAGTGGAGTTTTAATCCTTAAATCTTAACTCATTTAACACCGGACGAAAAATAAAACACAACCTAAAAGTAACAACGAACAAACTTCAGACAAAAAAAAGGAAAACGAGTAAAAAGACAAACAAAACTCACAGCTTAATGAAGATTTGTTCACTTGGAAGAGATTCACTAAAATGATGACTAATCCGCTTTCAAGTTGAACCAGGGTGGCAACCTTCATACCTGTCAAATTCACTCTCCATTCGCCAGGGGTGTGTTCGTGTAAAGTTTTTAAGCTTTATTAACGTATGTTTTGTTTCAATGGCAACCAAACACATAAATGATGTAAAGTTTTTAATAAATTGACTAAAATGTCTGACTCTTCTGGGAAAGTGAAGTGCAGGATGGGAATGCGAGAACTCTGTTTGTTTTTATTGCAGTTTTAATACTTTTCCATTATCAACTTAACTACTATATGGGTGTCTCATTCTTATGAAATGTTTGCACTGCAACGCTCCCCGTCATCTCGAAATGGAGAGAGATATTGGATCTCTGCAGATTTTCCCTTTTTTTTGGCCTAATAGAAAGTGAGGGATTGCATGTGTGAGTTTTAAAAGCATTTAATGTTTTCACTCGTTCTCCTTATAGTGAAATGATAAGTGAACATCTGTTTGAATTCCCAAATATCTTGTGTTCAAGCAACTCTGCTTTACTGTTCTTATGTGCAAAAACAAAGGAATGTCAGTTTTTTTGTGCTTATAGTTGTGATGGTTCAGAAGTTCTTCTGATGGTGCAGACGAAAGAGGAGATCATATGAGAACAAAAAAAGAACTAGAAAAGTTTTCATTTACGAATTGGATTTTGTAGATTTTCATGTTTCTTTGTAGGAGAAAATATCTTATTTGATTTTAGCTAATACCATACAGAGCTGTCGATGGTTAAAGTAAAAATTCGTAATCAAAGTCATATTCTTTTCGTAAAACAATCAATGTCTGTTACATATTCGTTGGTTGGGTGTTGTAGGATCTGGGGGCGTATTCTATAACTTTTCCTACACACTAAGTGCTTACTTTACCTCCTCGTGGTAACCACGGGGTACTGGTTATATCTCTAGATATAACTTGCGAAATTTGTAAGCGTGGGTGCAAAACGGAGAAACTGAAGCATCTAATCAGCGGCCCAACAAATTTGGAGGTCAGTGCGAGGGGCTAAGAACTCCTCCACAGTAAAAATGCATTGAGAGTTTGTACCTAGAATGTAAGAACACTCTACACTCCAGGTGCAACTCAGAAACTTGAATCCGTCCTCTCGCAGTATGAGGCGGACATTACTGCATACGATGGATAGGATCAGGGATAATGAAAAGGAAAAACTGCGACACTTATTACAGCTGTCATCAAAAAATTCACATATTTGGATGCAGATTCGTCGTGGGAAATCGGCTTAGATCGAAAGTCATGGATTTCAAGCAATTCGCATCAAGGCCACACTAGAAAACATCAGTATAATATGTGCACACGCCCCTACCGATGATGCCGAGGAGTCAAGCAAGGAGGATTTTTACGACCTCCTGGACTGAGCTTACGGAACCCTATCCAGAGTACGACATCAAAATCGTACACAGAGATTTCAATACAAAAATCGGGAAAGAAGACATCTTTGGCAGATTAGTTGGAAAGCACAGCCTCCACGACTAATCGACTTTGCTGCAGCTCGTAATACGGTGATAACGATAGGTAGCACTAGGTTTCCAAGACGAAAGATCTACACAGCAACCTGGTCTCCAACCAAATCGACCATGTGCTACTCGGCGCAAGGCACGCATCCAACATCTTGAACGTGCGCACTTTCCGTGCCGCCCCAAGAAAAAAGTTCAACCAGAGACTACAGTGAGCGCCTGAGTGAGCGACTCTCCGCCCAAATACCACAGATGCCAACACCTTGTGGAACCAATATCACGAAATAATAAAAAAATTGTCCGGGACCACCAAAGATTACCAGCCACCCCCGAGAAAGAACCAGTGGTTCTTCTGCACGTTTGCAGATGCTGCAACGGAAAACAAGAGCAGCAAGGGAAGAGTACTGAACAAAAAGGAGAAATGAGAAAAAGACCCTGCGAAGGAAGAAAAGAGCATCCGCAGTTTCTCAGCTCAAAGATCTAGAAGAGTCTCCGGCCAAGAAGCAACTAGCTTCTCGTTTCACAACCGGGACACATGCTCTTCGAAACAGTGGAAAAAAAAGAACAACAGTCACCGATGCACAGGGAATTGCAGATCGAGCAGTACTTCCAACAGCTGCTCAATGAGAATAATGTCAAGCGAGCCGACGACGAAAGAGAAGCAAGACCAGTCAATGAAGACCCAGTCCCAGCCCCCAACACAGAAGAGGTAGAAAGAGCTACCCAAAAGCTAAAAAATAACAAGTCCTCCGGGTCGGATAGCTGCGGAGCTCTTTAAATATGGAGGAGGTATTTTGATGAAATGCATACACCAGGTCATCAACAAAGTGTGAGATGAAGAATACATGCCCACTGACTGGTCGACAAGCTCCATATGCCCCATCTACAAAAAAAGGCGATCCTATGTCATGCAAAAACTACCGCGAAATATCCCTCCTTAATGTTGCATATAAAATCCTATCCAAAGTACTGTGTGAGCGTCTTAAACCTTTCTGCAACACAATAATCGGCACATACCAGTGTGGCTTTAGGCCAGGCAGAACAACGATAGACCAAATATTCACACTGAGGCAGATCCTGGAAAAGACCAACGAATTTCAAGTCGAAACCCACGATGTCGAATTCGGGATCCCGAAAAAAAAATGATCCAGCTGTGCTGCATGACGCTAAGCAATACGCAGTGCAGTGTGGAAATAGGTAATAGCTCATCCGAGATATTCCAAACTTGCGCAGGGTTTAGACAAGGAGATGCGTTGTCATAGTGGGCAAGGCAGGTGTGAGCACGAAAAACACTATCTAACACTATCTAACTTTGATTTTACCAGTCCTACTCTACGGTGCCGAGTGCTGGACGATAAGTAAAAAAGAAAAATTCTACGACGGATTTTCAGTCCCGCGACGATGGCGCATGGAGAAGAAGGTTCAACCGAGAACTGTATTTGCTGTACCAAGAAGGCCAAGAAAAGTCGACTACATTGGCTCGGCCACATCGAGCGAATGGACGACAACGCTCCAGCCAAGAAAGTCTTCTCATCCCAGCCCCCAGGTTCGAGTCGACAAGCAAGACCTACGTCTACAAGGACTAAGTGAAAGTGACTGCGGATGCCAGAACGCTTGGTTTCGGCGACTGGAGAGTGCATGCGAGGGACCATTCACGATGGAAGGCTTCAGTATCTCAGGCTGAGATCCTTCATGGATTGTGAACCGGATACGTATAAGTACGTAAGTTTCATATTCGAAACTTGCAATCTGTCAGAGAAACGATAACTTTCAACTTTGGAAAAAATAAAATGTACTTAATTCAATGCTTTATCTTTTCGACAGCACTGGTAACTTTGTCATTAATAAGACATTCTGTAATCCAATCGACTGCCACCCAGCTAAATAGTGTCTGTGATCTCCAAAGTGTTTGTTATTTGATTGCAAAATCTTTGTTTTCTTTCTTCACTTCCGCATCTTATATAGAATGTCTTATCCTTGTGCACACTTGATTCTTTCTCATATGTTTCAAATTTCCAACCAGGCACCGACACGATGACCAGCAAGTAACAAGAAGGACGATCCAAAGAGCCAATGGTCCTTCAAAGTGCGACTCTTCTGGTGTCCATCTGTTCTGGTGTTGGATATTTCTTCTTTGGGTTTTTTTTCCACTGCACATTTGAGATTTAATTTACTTTAATTTTTTTTGTCCGTTCGAGGGAGAAAAAGTAAATCTAAATGCTTCTTATCTTTCACTTTCGAGTGTGTAAAGCACTTAAACAAGGATTCACAAGGATTCCCTTCATTCATTCAATTTCTGGTTACCGGAATAGCAAAAAAATAAACACCAATGAAAGAGTAGTATTATGGAAGGACCTTAACATGTGGATAGAAAAAATTTTAGAGCATAGAAAAAAAACCTTTTAATTTTTAAGAAGCACACATTTGACAGAAAACCAGCTGTTTCTGTTTCTGGTGTTTTAGTTTTTGGCAAAAATAATATAGAAAGGATTCCCTTCAACCTAAGAGGATTTTCTGTTTTTTGTCTGATTTTTATTTGTGTTCTCTTTTAAGTGCATTTTTATTTTATAAAAACAAATCGAGGAGTTATCCTCTTCTAAATAATTATTTATGTATGAGTTTTAAATTTAATTTTTAAAATGTCCTAATCTTCGTTTTCTTTTTTTAATTTCAGCGTGGAATAATATTATTGTGGCAGACAACCCGTACGACACAAACTCAGTTGATTCAAATAATTATTCTGGTAATTTTAGTTAATTTTTAAATGTTTATGATTTTTCTTGACACTAATAGTTCTTATTTTTTACGTAAAGCGCCATCGTCACTGTCATCTGTGACATCATCAGCGTCCTCGTCACCTCTCGCGCCTTCATCGCCTGCTCCAGTGTACTGTGTCGAGCCACCAAGTCCAGTTCTAAGTGATTTCAAGCCTTTCGATTTGGAATCATGGTGGGGCAGACGTTTGTTCCAGAACATCACCAAAAATCTGTGAATTAATCAAAAATAGGAAAAATACCGATAAAAAAATCATAAGCGCAATATAATAGTGTATATCATCCTTAGGGGCATCTCATACTGTTTTTTTAATCTAAAACAAACATCTTTTATCAAAACTAAAGTAAAAAATAGACGAAACGATTAAGAAAACCGAAGAAGACGTCAAAAAAGTAAAAAAAATTAAACTAAGCAAAAAGAATAGTTAAGTAAAAAACATTCTGTTCTAGTTAATAAGTAAAACATAAAGTTGTAAAAATGCAAATAAATTGGTCTAATGTCAATACTTAAAATTTTAATAAAATTTAAGAAGAGATCGTTGAACCCTTTCACTTTTTCTATCAAATAAACCTAAAATTTCATTAATTAAGGCTCAAAATGGTTTATTTCGAAAGTGGCAATTAAAGTGTGTAAAGTAAAAAGTTTGATAACTCAAAGTTCTTCCAAATTGAAAAACAAGCCCCTAAAGAAAACGTAAACATCTCGTAAGAAAAAGTATAACATCCCTGGTGGCTACCTGTCAATGAGCTAACAAAGTTTTGTTTGGTTACTATTCAACAACCTTCACACTTCATACATAGAATGTACAGAAGTATAGTTGAATTGAAACGTCAAATAAATTTAACAAAGCTTGAGCACTGATTATAATTACATTACATAAGAAGTAATAAAATCATTTTTATTCAAAATATTTTAAAATAAAATACATGAACACATAAACTTATGTCAACCTTAAATTGAGCAGCTGTAGCAGAAGTGCGTTTTTGCGCTGACGATAGTTGACTATAGTTTTCATGTCAAAAAAAATATGGTTGTTGTGTCATAGGCTACGTTCAATCATGTAACCAAAAGGTATCGGATAGCTTTTTGTTTTTGTAAACCATAGTAAAAAATAGCAAATACATGAACCGTTTACTGTCAAAAAAAAAAATCCAGAGGTATCTGAAAATTTTTGGTATACCTCGGGTATCCGAGTGTTCAGCTGATCAACATATGATTTTTTTGCCTTGACTTGTCTGGCCCGCAATTTCATCTGCTTCCAAATTAAAAGAAAATTGAAAGAAATATAAGCAGATGACTATCGATCTGATTTTTAACAATACTTGTTATAATTTAGATGGCTCGGAAGAAGTTTGCCAACGAATTCACGGCCATAAACAATTTCCTGTTCTCAAGCGTTTGATTTGTTGTTCTTTTTTATACGGACGTTTTGACAGCAATCTGGATACAGGCATCTGCCTCGTCCAAAAAGATATCCCAGATACGGGTATCTCAGAGAGCCTATCCGATATATGATTGCACGTAGCCATAGTTGAAATCATCCAAAAACGCTTTTTAGTTAGGTTTGGTTGATCTGTCAAACAAGAAAAAAAAAAAACCAATTCTTTTGAGTTTACATTTTTCTTTTCTTTTGATCATTATAATTGAAATGGATAAAGAGACAACAAATTTCGTTGCTCTAAATTTATTGCAAAAATTCAAGAATGTTCTTGCTTTTTGATAAATAAACAGAGAAAGTCTTTATTTTCTGAAACTAATTAAACACTTTGTTATTGCCGACAGAATATGTTCATAAAAGCAATGAAAAATGCAAACAACTAATTTTTCTGTTCGATCAGTTTGTTCTGCTGTGCTATCATTTTCATATGGACTTGCTCCAGATTAAATCTCAGATCGTCAGATTCGCCGATCAAATTTTTGATACGTCCTTCGGCGCCGAGTTTGTTCACATGTTCTTACTGATGGCTTCGTCCTTCTCCCGGACACTCTTGTGCAGCGCATTCAACTTCTCCTGCGACAATTCATTGCGCTTCTGCTCGCTTTCCAGCATTGCCTCGACTTCGGTCAGCTGGTTGTCGGTGATGGTGCATGCATACGCAAGTCGCTCGTAGTTGTCTTCGAAGTTTCTGAGCTTGATTTCAATAGCCGCGTCGATGGCATTTGAGAATTTTTACCGCTGTTCGTTGAATTCACGACGCAGTTTCTTGTTCTCCAAACTGAGAACGTCATGCTTCTGTTGAGTCTGGGTAAGTTTCTGGCGGAGTTCAGAAACGGAGTTCGACGACCTAAAGAATACATTAAACGTTATATGGGATCGGTTTGGAGATGCAAAATCTTACCTATGATTTCTCCTTCATCCTCTCCTGCTCGGCCTTTTCACACATTTTGTGCTCCAATTGCTTCTCCACCTTCCACAGGTTTAAGTTTGCCGTTCGTGCCGACTGAGGTTCGATAATCATCTGCTCATGGGCAGCGGCCAACTTTTCTCGAGTACATCGCCGATGCTCTTCAGTTGTTAGCAAATGACCTGTAAGTAGTTCCTTTTGTGAAATCTGCGGGGAAATAAAGTTCTTTTTTTCCGACAATGTCATTGGATGAAAAATATAATTACACAAATATTAAATTTCTAGAACAAGCAAGGTTTAAAATTTGTAAGAGGAACCTCTTTATATTTTTGTAATGAAATATTTAGTTTTAATTGAAGACGAACAGAAATCCTTTGGTACGGACGACTACGACGAATGTAAAAAATGCACGACCAGAATGTTATTTTTTAGATTCCAGATTGACAATTTGCCATTAAACAAAAAATAAAAAAAGACTTTGACACATCAACCACCATCAACTCACCTCCTGAGATGAATTGGGAATAGTTAAAAATAGTAACGATTTGACATATTAACACTGACCGCAAAAACGACAATTGTGGTTACGTAACTATTGGCGCGCAAAAACGAGAAATAGACAACTACAGTCAACTATAGTCAACTATAGTCAGCGCAAAAACGCACTTCAGGTGACAAGAAAATAGAAAAGTATGACATCATTGGTGCCCAGTTAACAACGATCAACAATAGTTCTGTTTGATAACTATATTTGTTATGCATCACTCTTTATACTTTTTTTTCTTTTGCTTAAATAACTATTTGAAAAAGTTAAATTAAACTGAACGAATGTTGAATATGTTTTAAACAACTGCTTGCCTAAAGAAGTTACTAAATCTGCCTTTAGATGTTAAACAAGATAAATTTATAAAATCCTTAAGCTATCCTTAAAAACAAAAACGAAAATAAACAATTATTTGTTATTGTTGAACTGGAAATGTTAAGCACGGATAGTAAGAAATACATCAAACTGTCTTGTCAACTTCCTTAAAATTATTAACTTCCCGAACGAAACATTGTTTTTCTTTTGTTATTTTCCTTAAAATAAACACAATTTACAAAAAAGTTGAAATATAAAGTTATTGTTAAACATAAATTCTAGCAATAAATCTAAACCGTCGAAAAAAAGATCAACAAAGCTTTAGTACTGATTTGAATGATTTGTAGCAATACTTTTAAGAATAAAAACATTTACTATATTGAAAACAACAACAATAAAAAATCGTATAAAATAAATTCACACTATAGTTTTTATTTTCTATCGTTCAGCATTAAGCGCCCATAACCAACCCCATCTATGAACAAAAAGTCTCATTAACTGAAAAACATCCACTTGATGTTTTTATGTTTTTCGCTTAACATTCTCGAACATCAAAAATCCTCACATCTGAAAAAAGTTGTTAAAAAAAAAACACAAATAAATGGCAACATTGCAATATCGTGAAAATGAAAAACACATAACTCCCTCTCTCTCCCCCCCACCCAAAAGTCCTGCTTCTTTTGTACATAATCTTAAAAGCTGAACGAAAGATTTATGATCCTTTGATGTGAAACAGTTAATTTTTAATTGTCCAGCAAGAAGAAAAGTGATTAAAAAAGTTCTTTGGAGAGTTCGTTTTTGTGTTTGTTGATGTTTTGTTCATTTTGGCGCGTTGTGTAAGGAAATTTTTTAATACCAAAAGATTGTTGCGCTTTTTCCCATCGAAATAAATATAAAACAAAAGTAAGAAGATTCGTTTAACTTTATTCTTTTGGATATAAACACTTCATTGTGGGGAATTTGTCTTGTAAGTGTTTGTATGAAATGTCCTTTTTTTCTCTGTTGCTACTTTTGGAGATTATTTGTTTCAAGCAGTTAGTCGTCGTCGTTCCACGAAGGATACTTAATGAGTTAATAAAGATGAAAGGACTCATAGCTGGTTTTTGTGTTGTGGAAAATTCGGAAGTGGTGGAGTCATTTAATTAAATACTTTTGACGGCAGTTTATTGGTTTTGTGTTACAATTTTTATTTGTTCCGTTTTGTGTTAAGTGACGTGAGGATGAGGTGGTCTGATTTGGAGAGAAGTGTTGGAGAGATGAGATGAGATGATGACAATCAGAATTAGCTGTGAACTGAACACGCCTAATTTCCAATGAAGTTCTTTAATGTCGTTTTCCATTGGTCTTTTTTGACGTTTCTTCTTCTACCTCCATGGAACAGGTTATGATGAAAGGTTCATTCTTCGGACGTTTCTGTTTTCGAAATAGAAGAGTTCTGCTATTCTCAGAAACATTTCGTCTGTCATAGTCAGTCCAATGGAATGGTTTCAGAAGACTTCTGGACTTTTATGAATGCTTCTGGACTACCAATGGAAAACGACATAACTTTCGGTAAGAATAAATTCCCTTTAACGTTTGACATTCAAACTTGCAAAAAACCTGTTTCCGGTTACCAACTTTATGTTACGAACGACCTACTTTCAAAATTCCTAGAAAACTACTAACCCAACAGAAGCTTCTGTCAAGAACAAAGTAAATCTAAAGAAAATTTAATTGTTCCCGTGATCCAGTCACCGCTTAGCGAATTTCGTATTGTTACGAAGTTTCAACATCAAAAATGAAGGTCTCCACAAAAAGTTACAGCAACATTCTCGCTGGCAGCACAGGAAGGTAGACTGCCTTGCTTGGCTATTGTATTCCTTGAGCTCTCTGCAAAACAATGCATTTCACGACTGCAACCTTCCCATTCACAAAACCAACAACATGAACATTCTATACAATTCCAAGCATCACAGCAGAGAAAACATTTAGCAACCACACAATGCTCTCATTTCGATGGCAGAGTTGTAATGGCACACTATGCATACAATGGCAAATAATAATAATCACCGATGCCCGCACCCTCCCCATCCATAATCATCATCGTCATTATCACAACCTTGTCCTGATGTCTAGATTCTACCTATATCTTACTTCATGTATTCAATCTAATCATAGATGAAGCACTTTCGAAATAATTTTCATCTCTTCACCGACCCATGTCGTGATATGGGGGTTGAGAGCCGGATTCTGCTTCCATATACCAACTACAACCCTACTAAAAAACCCCCACTTCATTATTGCAATTATTTTGCTTCGGTTCGTTGGTCCATTTAGCAGGGCAAGCATCCTCTTGTCCTGCCCTCAATTTTCAGTACCCCTCGAGTTTCGATGTCAATTCGATTGGTTTTCATAATTTCACTGCCTCTCGCAGTCCCCATGATTTCCCTCATTACACTCAGCTTAGATTGCAAGTGCAACCTCTGCTTTATAGGGCTGGTTTTGGCTTAGAAATAGTCGGTCAATGTTGTTGGCCATCATAAACAGTGCATATCCGAGAGAGTGCACCTCTATTGCAACCAGGTTAATGTGTCCTTGATAATATCATCTATTTCTTGTTTCGTCATTTATGTCGGAATATTTTGAAAAATCTGAAACGACCTTCTGGAATTTGTCCATTCATGCATTGAGCATCGAAAGAAATGAGAAAATATAGCCCAACCAATATGGCGGCTTTCAATAACATCAAAGTACCATTTGGGATATTTACAAGGTTCGTGCCTCAGCTATTTTTTTTTTCTTAAATCAAGGTTAGTCATTCATTAAATTTTTACCATTAACTTTATTTATTTAAGGTGATATACTCCCTGTCCCTTTAATTCGTTTGGAGTAGTTTAAAAACAGAAAAAGGATTGAAGGAAAAATAATTTCCCCTTTCAGCGAATGAAAGTAATTTAAAAAAAAAAATTTTGTTAAATAAAACTATAGAAAAAGAGTTTATTTTTGCTTGAAAAATTTCAAAGCAAATTTAATTCGAAGTCTGCTTTATTGAAAAGCATCCCATCTTGGCCTGATTTCGGTCTTTTGATTTTCTTAGTGGCGCCCAACGAAGGACGATGACTTTTCCATACATGCACCGCAGAGTGCAATGTTTGAATTATGAAACTGCACCCTCAAGCTATTTCTTTTAAGAATGAATTAGGTATTACGGGTGAGGTATGAGGTACAAGAGTGATGTATTTATCTCACCCTTTTATAGGAAGGTACAAAGATGTGGTGTGTATGTTTAGGAGGAGAGTAGAAGCGTTTTATGAATGTTGCTTAAATGAAAAGAAAAAAAGCAAACAAGGAGTCAGGTTCACTTCATGCGGAAGATTGTTCTAAATTGAAAATCTTTATGCATACTCTTGTGTGGTAATGTTTATAATTGCGTTGTGTTTGTTGGAAACTGTGAGTGTTTTTGTATGCTTTTATGGGAAAATGGGGGATTCGAATATGGAGGGCAATTATTATTGTAGAACATTTTGTGCTTGAAGAGAGTTTTTGTTTAAAGTCTCGATTGTTTATGCTTGATGCCTGAAAGGTAGTGGAAGACTTCTTTCAACTCAACTTAGTCTGTGAAAGTTAGGTTAAGTGAATTCTACAGGTTGTCAGAAGTGGGATCGCACTTTGTTAGAATTGAATGGAAGAGGTTAATATCCGGTGAAAAGTTGGGTTACGATCCGAATATTTTGAGAAACAAAACTCAATTCTTCCGTTCTAATTAACATTTTAAAGTTAATAGAAGAATCACCTTGCTTAACCAATTTTCAATATCAAGTGTCAACTCAATTCATTGCCTAACGATACAAATTGATAGAAGACTCTTAATCCTCCTGTATTCATTATTCAAAACTAACCTCAAACTGTAACTTTCAAACAATACTTGTTCAAAATGTCAGCTATTCAGCAAATTACAACATAACCACACATTTTGACAAAACAATACCATGACAATTAAATGGCAGGTTGATTTTATTGGCAAATTCCAATACAAAAACATTAATTCTATTTACAGAAATATTCAGTTAAATGCAATCAAGCTAATAAAATGCCTAGGTACTCTTCAATAAGCGACAATGAACAACACTTCATTTATACCAATTCCAGGTAATAATAATAATAAATAAATGAAATGAAATGAAATGAAAACCTCATTTGAACCACCCTCTGTTCTGAATATCCAAATCAAAACCCAACCTGCTCCCAGCGCCACCACAGGTAACCGACTCTACTTATTAGACAGACAGACTTACAGGCTTTCAATTAAACTTAATTCAAACACAAACCCCTTTCTGTCAAAATTGATTCCTATTCAAATTTCACAAATAACTCAGCTCACAACCAAAAATATACAAGAACAACAACAACAAGAACGACAGGAATTAAGACAAACTTATGCACACTTTTGTGTCTGGTGTGTGGAATTTCCAATGAAGTGTGCTGTTACAGTGTTGCTTTTTGTCTCTCTCTCTCTTTCTCTTATGGGAATTATGTGTGTGGAGGTTCTGGTCATCTCATCAAGAATCTGGAATGTCCAAAACTTACCCGTATGCTAGATGTAAACAATTACCAAACAATTGTTTTGGGTAATTTATTTATCAACGAGCCATGACATGACAGATATGTGTGTGTTGAACAAGAACAACAAACACATATTGTTAACCATATCCCATATGTCAGAATCGAAGCGGAGTTTAGATGTCATTGAGAGACAAAAGAATTGCATAATTACTGTTACTTGTGGGGGAATGTTTGGCTTTATTACGACTTGCGAGTTTACGTGTATGTCTTGCAGAGTGAATGCAATTGATGTATATTGAATTGAGTCTATTGACGTTTGAGATTATTTGCAGAAGGAAATTAATTGACAGTCAGCCATTGTTGGGTGTGTGTGTTTTGGAAACTTCAGAAATGTCATTGATAGATTAAATTGAAACTTCTTAATTATTCGCGAACGGAATTTGAACTTGCCCTTACTTTACTTACTTACTTTAGGTGGCGCTACAGTACGTTGTGGACTTAGGCCTCAATCAACAGTCTCCTCCAGCCAGCTCGGTCCCTAGCTAGCTGTCTCCAGTTTTGAACTTGAGGTCCTCTTCCACTTGAGAGCTCCACCTGAGTCGCGGTCTTCCTCTCCTCCTACGTCTCCGGGCCGGAGCATTGGTGTCCATCCGCTTTAAATGACCGAGCCATCTGAGTTTCTGGATCTTGCCCCTTCTGGCTAGGTCCATGTCGTTGTACAACTCGTAAGGTTCGCTGTTATATCTTCTTCGCCATTCCCCTTCAATCCACACGGGACCAAAGATGGCCCGAAGAACTTTCGTCTCGAAACAGCCTAATTCACATTCATCCGGTTTTGTCAAGGTCCATGCTTCTGCACCATACCGCAGGACTGTGATAATGAGGGTGTTGTACAATTTTACCTTAGTTGCTCGAGAGAGGGCTTTTCCACTCAATTGCTTTCTTAGCCCAAAGAAACAGCGATTAGCAAGAGTTATTCTTTGTCTGATGTCGATGCTGGTGTTATTGCCCGTGTTTATAGCGGAGCCTAGGTAGACAAACTCCTCTACTACCTCGAAGTTGTATGCGTCTATTGTGACGTTCTGCCCGAGACGTCGGTGTTGGGTGTCCTACCTCGAAGACAGCATATACTTCGTTTTTTTCATTTACCGCTAAACCGCTTGTGTTTCATTTCTCAGAAAGGCGCCATTGACATCACGCTGTGTTCTTCCCATTATATCAATATCATCGGCGTACGCGAGAAGTTGAACAGATTTTTGGATGATAGTGCCACGGGTGTTGACGTTGGAGTTCTGCACTATCTTCTCAAGAACGATATTAAAGAAATCGCACGATAGTGCATCGCCTTGTCTAAATCCTTTTTTGACGTCGAAATATTCCGTAAGCTCGTTGCCAACCTTGATGGAGCAGCGTCAGTTCTCCATCGTCATTTTACACAAGCGAACGAGCTTGGCAGGGACACCAAAACTAGACATAGCTTTATACAGTTCGTCTCTGTAGATGCTGTAATACGCGGCCTTTAAATCGACGAAAAGGTGGTGGGTATCGATTTGTAGTTCATAGGTCTTTTCCAGGCCGCAACGTGAAAATTTGGTCGATGGGTGAGTTTCCTGGCCTGAAGCCACATTGATAAGGACCAATCAGTTTGTTGACCAAGCGCTTTAGACGCTCACATATTACGGCAGAGAGGATCTTGTAGGCGATGTTAAGTAGACTGATTTCTCTGTAGTTGGTGCAGTTTAGAGGATTTCCCTTTTTTTCAGGATCGGGCAAACAATGCTGAGGTTCCATTCATCGGACATGCATTCCTCTGACCATATCTTACTGATGATTTGGTGCATGCTCCTATCCAGCGCGTCGCCTGCTGTATTGAACAGCTCGGCAGCTAGAACATCTGCTACAGCGGCTTTGTTGGATTTCAGTCGTGATATTGCCGTTTTTATTCGTCAGTTTCCACGGCCTGTTGTTGCTTCGTTACTAAATTCTTTTCTACGTAGTCCGGAAGTCACCCCGACGTACAACCCCCAACCTGGAGTACCAGGCATTTGATGTGACGCCAAGTTCAAGAGCCGGAAAAACCGCTCCTTTTACGGCCTGGGCTTCAAATAAGTCCAAGTAGCCCGAAAAGGTGTTCACCAAGTTATTCGGCCTAACTGGAACTGAAGACGCCACCGTTGATTCCAAAAAAGAAATTCATTCGCTGTCGTCCCTCGATGGGAGTGCCTTGTTGGGAACACTCCTTCGTTGTGGGGTAATTAGTAGTAACAGCCTACTCCGCTTCGACCTGTCGACCATGGGAGGCCCTTCTGCGAAAACAAGTTTCGCGATCGCATAGCTCTAAGCTTCATAGTATTAGTTACAGTAAGCCGCTCTGCACGTCAAGGCTAACCCCATGGAAGGTCCAAGTTTGTCTAGTTTAGAACTGTCATTGTCTTAAATAGTTCTGTTTGCTTACATTTTTTTGACTACTTTTTTTGACGTTTGTTCATGGACACGTCATGTTTCTGTTCTGGAAAAATGTCTTGATTAACATTCTTGAAGTCACAACAAGGCCAAAGCAATATTAAAAATTATTTCCGAAATCCCCATCCCTTCAAAAACAGCAAATTCCTTCACGATCTGATGACTTTTAAATCCAAATCTTTTCAGCCTCCAAAATAGCCGATGCCAAAAAAACCTCCCGTTCAAGTTCTTGAATAAAAGTATATTTTACAAAGTCCTCTTAATTTTCCTAACCTATAAAATAAGCAATAGCGGCCAACATTATAATGGGCACAGATTTATATGATACAAAAGAATTACAAAAAAAAAACTCGAATGTCCTTGCAAAATAAGGATAACAGTTTGAAAACGACAAAAAGAAAATAAAAATATTTCCTAACACTTAAATATACATACGAAGTCTATCTATATAAAAATAGCATTTAGCCTTAATCCAGGAGAGTATCATTTTGCAAGCCAAATCCTTCGTCCATTGTTCAATGGGCCATCAACATCGATTTATCTTGGTCGCACTCACACAAAGCTATATATGTAGGTAAATAAAAAAATGGAAGAGCACAGCGGGCAGCATAGAATCAGCATCTGGTGAACATGGCAATTTATACGGAATTCTCGTCCGTTGTGATTGCTAGTGCTGCTGGATGTGCTGTTGTTGGTGCCACTGTCGTCGTCCCGTCCGCCAACAACGCCATTTTTTGTCGTTTTATCCAGCAAAGGATATTGACCCACATGAATCCACAGGCTCCCATGTACATTACCCGAAACCTTGGTGGTATCATGATGAAGTTCGCCGTCTGTATCGGTATCCAGAATATACACGAGCGCACAAAAGTTGGCACGAATTTCTCTTTCAATTCCATGAACGGGTCATCTGCATTCTCCATTAAGGACATCCCTACCAAAAGAATGAGAAAAAAAATCAAGCAAAAGGATAAAAAGAAGCTTCAGATTAAGAATGAAGAGGACAATAAGGAAACTAATATCGAACTGCCACCCACAGGACAGCCAAACAGCAACCAAGCAGTAGTTAGCCAGCCAAGCCAACCAAGCCAACCATAGCCATTCAAAGAGCAGTCATCGCTTGGCTATGTCCTTTGCCAAGTTGTTAAGTCTTTTGTTGTTAATTTATTAAAGGACAAGATGGTAGGTATAGCATCAGCAGTTGCAGGATTGAAAGGAGATGAAAAAGGATTGCACAGGTAACTGATGGAGTTAAGTGACTTTATTACAAGGCTTTCCCTCTGTTACAGCGATACCTATGCTTACCTGTGTAGAAGACTGTCAATAGGTACGGCGTCAAGACAAATTGATCGATAAGCAATTTCTTAACGATAATCGATTTTGTTGTACCGGGAAACGTACGGTCCAACCATTTGTACCTTAATCGGGGTCGATAAATAGAAAATTGAATTATTTATTGCCATCGAATTGTTATTTTAAGGATAAGAGAAATGAGTTAATAAATATTAATCCATTATTATGTTGCTGCTTTGTGTTTTTCAGTGTGCTGCTAATTGTGCAAAGGAAAAAGACAGAAATAAAAGTTAGTAATATTTTTGATTTTGAAAAAAAGATATTTGTGCTGTTAAGGATGGAAAATTATTAATTTGTTAACTGCAATTAAACAAAGTCTATCATTCCCAACCACTAACCAAATGGACATCACTGTCGCCGAATGACGAAGAAAGCACAACAATTAAATATCAAAGGTCTATTTTCGATCATTTCTCTCCGAAATTGTGTTTTTCGGGAATAACAAGTGAAGAAGAACAGTGGCAACATTGCCAAACAAATGTCAGAGATGCCATTTATAAAGTGCTTGTTTTACCCCAAAGATTAAATATGTAACAAGATGGGAAACTGACTAACGTTTCACTCCCTAGATCCCGCAATTTTCATATTCCTTCATTTACTTTATTCTTTTCGTCTACATAAATGCATGTGAGTTACAAAAACACAGAGATGAGCTGAGATTTTTCTATTCTCTTTTGTTTGTTTTCGCATTTTCAACATTTCTCTTTTGTTTGTTTTCGCATTTTCAGATGGTTGGACCATATTTACTGTGATAGTATTGGTAAAAACACGCATACTTTCACAGTAACTATGGTCCGAAGCTTGTAGGCAACTGTCACTTTGACAGCCTTGTTTCCCATCTTGTTACTTATTTAATCTTTGGTTTTTTTTAAGAAGTACAGGAAGCGGTGTTAGCTACATGTACAGTGTACGTGAGTGAAGCAACAAAAATGTCTGATGATGTCCATTTTTAGGGTATGTGCTGTCAATTTTTGGGGTATGTGCTTTCAAACTTCGACTGTGTTGTCAGTCGAGTTCAGGGGTGTATTATATCTAAGGTAAGGCGCTGCAATTCGTTGAGTTCCCGTAGTGTGCACGGTTGTTTTGAATAGTTCTTCCATCGTGTTTCGAAACGTTTTAATTTGTCGGTTGTATTACAATAAGCGTAATAAACGTGATGAATTACGGATGGAAAAATCAAGAAAATGTACTGGAAAATAAAAAAAATAATCAGTGCAGTGCACCTTTAGTGTTGAAACACCATGCTTCCCAAAAAAAAAATTGAGATTGAAAAAAAAAGTTGAAGCAAAATCGATGAAATCTTAATCTTTAATCAAATTTCGCTTGGCGCCCCTGAAATTAAACATTCAACTGCAGACCAGCCCTGTTGTAATGCGTTTGTGTTTGTGAAACTCACACTACTTAGAAAAATGCTTCAATTCTTGTTCCTAAGACCCCTTCCTGTACTTCTTATTCAATGGACAAATCCATGATTGAGCCTTAGACAGGAAAGTCCACGAGTTAAATGGTTAATGACGTCGAGCCCTAGCCAATGTTTTCAACAAGATACAAGTTTTTGACAAAACGTAACGTAAGGTAACTTTTTTCAGAAATCAAAGAAGAACCGCATCTTCTTTGGTCTAAAAAGGCAAACGAAAAGTAAAGCAGCTTCTTGAGTCAACCTTGGTGCAGATATCGGATCACAAAACCTACAGGTGATGCACGCTGAGTAGCAAAAGTCTGTGCACAAAAATACAGCTTCCAAGTCCAACACTTATTTTGACGAGACAACAGACTAAGATCATGTTCACACAAGCCTCACTGATCCGACTCATTTTGACGTGAGTTGTGTGAATACGAAATCCTCACTTTGACGTCTTCGTACTTCTCAGTTTTATGTAAATAAAAACTCTCTCAAAATTGAGAGACATGGACGGCATGTACGGAGCCGTCCGTAACTGAGCGAAATAAGAAATTCGTATATTGTGCTATAAATGGCGGATTGCTCCGATTTTTTTCGATAAGTTTTGCTTACGGACGTAAACTACCCTCCCTTTCGCTTTTTACGGACGAAAATTTGACAGCTGACTGGATTTATTTATTTTTCTGAAGATTAATTCGATTTGTTTTCGATTTAGAGTAATTATGTCTTGTTGTTGTTTATTCAATGTGTGGTCAACAAAATACGTTAACTATTGAAAACGAAAATCAGATGTATTAGTTTGAAGGATACTTCCGTAGACATCCGTCCATTATGGGTAACTTGCTTACTTGGCCGTTCGGAATGGAGTGTTTCGTTCGGTTCTGACACTAGCTTCCGTTTGCTTCCGCTCAATGTAGGTAGCTCTTCAAAATTGTGAGACAAACATTTTTAAAGGCAAGATTTCACATGGTCAGTTGTCAATTTGAGGCCAGCGATTACTATGTCGTTTTTCATTGGTCTTTTTTTGACGTTTCTTTTTTCTACCTCGAATGGAACGGGTTATGGTGTATGTGTCATTCTTCTGACGATTCCATTTTCAAAACAGAAGAGTTCTACTCTTTCTTCTCAGAAGCATTCCACCTGTCAAAGTCAGTCAATGAAATGGTTTCTCTTCCGAATCCTTCTGCACGACCAATGCAAAACGACATTATATTTTCTAAACTGCTCGCCTCACTTCACAGATTCTTCCTAACAAATGAGGGAGAGAGAAAATAAACATAAGACATCACATAGAGCCCGGTTGAAGCGCGTTCAGGTGAACATGAATTTAAAACTTGATAAATGCACTTAATTTGAAAAGAAATTGCTTCTCGCTCTAAGTACAAATGTGCAAAGTTTTGACAGCTCTAAGTCCGCAACAAAACAACTAAGAGGTCTTCGAACTATTAACCCACACACAAATCAAAGAGCTTTTTTAATCTAAAATACAAATTTCCACTTAACTGGCATTTTTAATATTCGTAAGCTTTCAAGTTCGAACTAACACACAAACTAAAGATAAATCACACAAACTATCACAGGCATCGTTCTCACAGACTAGAAGAAGCTTTCTTACTTATGCTATGGCTTTGTGCAATGTGCACTGCTCACTCTTTCAACTCATGCGTGCATTGAAACGTCAAAATGCATTCTGTGCAATTGTCATAAAAAACTCTATCAACATAAACAAATCCACACTCACAAGACCAAAAAAAAAACCTAAAAGAACAAAACACTTTTTATCGAGTGTAATTTGACGGGTGCACTTAAGGGTGCGTCACACAAAAAATAAAACCAAACTTAAAGCTTTGAAATTCAACGGTAAACAAAATAATTTAAATAAATAAAAACAAATTAAAACAAAAAACAAACCATGTGTAGAGTGTTGGTGAGTAAACTAATCCTCCCATAACGGCATACCGACCTATCGTTGGATAATCAATATCCTCTTGATGTTTCTTGTCCTGCAGTTGTTAAAACAGGTGGAAAAAATTATGCAATTTTAATGAAAAAAATCAAAATATTTTACCACAAAAACGCGTTTGGTTAAATATTGTTGAGAGTATTCTGCACCGACATACAGGCTCGAATAGATAATACTGTTGGTGATGAATGGATGCTTCCTGAAAGCCGACCGAGCTGCCGTTAGTAGTTTTGACATAGTTTTCTTTTTTCACTGACAGTTGACTTAGCACAAACTTTCCGGTAGGGAATCTGAACACAAACTAACGAGTGTGGAGAAAAAGCATTACAAACTGTTTACGGGCTTGTTATTGTTGTTTTTTGTTTTTGTTTTTTCAAGTGGGTATCTTTTTTATTTGGGGGGCTTGCTTGTAGCGGTTTTAATTGAATGTGTGATATGACAGTTCTTACGTAGATTGTTTCTTATGGTATGGTGGTAATGCCGTTGGAGGTTATTTCATTTTTGAAGTTCATTGTTGTTTTGTCAATTTATGGAACTACAAAAATATATGATTTGGTAAAAGCTCTATGGAGAGCTTTCATAACAGACTTGTGATAGGGAAATGTTTTCAATTGAAATGTTTCTATTAAGTAACATGTCTCCAATCGTGTGGAATAACAGATTTATTGGTCTTAATTTTATGGCGCGCTCTTCAGACAATTCACAAGACGCACGTGTTGTCATTAAGAAGGAGGGTGTGTCTGTGTGGGTGATGGTAGAAGAGTGTGGAAAAGCACGAGTGCTCAACGAATAAGGGAATGACGTTGCATATATTGCAGTTCGTTGGAATGAGTGATGCATTGTGATCTTGAGCTTTTCAAATGAACTTTGGGAATTCTGAGCGTGATGCAATTTGGGGTTAAGAATAAGTGAGGAAAAAGATGCAAGAGATTAGGTTTGGTGCTAGTGCAACAACTGACTGTTGTTTAAAAAATAAATAGAGTGGCGTCAAATGATGTCAACAGCCACAGTAAAGCCAGCAATTTATTACGTTACCATTATGGAAAATTATTTACTTACTTAACCTGCTCCCAATCCGTGAAGGATCTCAGCCTGAGACACTGCAGCCTCTCTTCGGGTACGGTCTCTCGCATGCAGTTTTCAGTCGTCAAAACCAAGCGCTCTGGCATCCGCAGTCACTTGGTCCTTGTATTTACCATTGGTTCGGTCTTCCTTGTCGTCTTGAACCTGGGGGCTGCGAAGAGAAGACTTTCTTGGCTGGAGCGTTGTCGTCCATTCGCTCAATGTGGCCGAGCCAATGACGTCGGCTTTATGGACTACATCCACATCTAGGTGCAGCTCGTACAGTTTCCGGTTGGACCTTCTTCGCCATTCGTTTCGTTTGTGGGATTGATATTTGTTCCTAGGCAGGTGAACTCCTTAACTACTTGAAACAACCCGAATGAACTGTTATACCCATTTGAACACTGCACAGCTGGTTCAGTTTGTTCGTGATCCCGAATTCAGACATCGCCGTCATAAGCTCTTGGCGGTGGATGCTGTCATAAGCAGCTTTGAAGCCGATGCAAAGATGGTGGGTTTTCGACTTGAAATTCTTTCGTCTTTTCCAGGATCTGAATCAGTGTGAATATCATTGTTCTGCCTGGCCTAAAACCACACTGGTACGTGCCGATTATTGTTTTGCAGAAAGGTTTAAGACGCTCACACAGTACGTTGGATTGGTTTTTGTATGCAACATTAAGCAGGGATATGCCTCGGTAGCTTTGCTTGACATAGGATCGCCTCTTTTGTAGATGGGGCATAAGCATCGTATCGACCAGTCAGTTGGCATGCATTCTTCCTCCCATACTTTGTTGATGACCTGTTGCATGCGGTTCATCAAAACACTTACTACATATTCAAAGAGTTCCGCAGGTATGTGCCATCCGACCCGGCGGACTTGTTTTTTTTTTTTAGCGTTTGGATGGCTCTTTCTACCTCTTCTAAGCTGAGATCTGAGGGCTGAGACTGGATCTACATTGACTGATCTTGCTTCTTGCGCATTTAGCAGCTGTTGGAAGTACTACTTGAAAACTTCTAGAATACCCTGTGACTAGGTTTCCTTCACTGCTTCAAAGAGCCTGTGTACCGGTTCTGAAATCAGAAGCTAATTGCTTCGATCTTTTAAAGACTGCGGATGCTCTTTTCTTCCTTCACAGGGTCTTTTTTTTTCATTTCCCCTCTTTGTTCGGTACTCTTCTCTTGCTGTTCTTGTTTTCCGTTGCAGCATCTGCAAATGCAAACGAGCATTTTCCATCTCTCTTTTCAATAACGCGCACTCATCATCATACCACGGGTTCTTTTTCGGGGGTGGCTGGTTACCTATGGTGGTCTCGGCTACATTTCTTATTACTTCGCGATATTGGTTCCAAAAGGTGTTGACATCTGTGGTATTTGGGAGGACGGCGCGGCGGAGAGTCGCTCACTCAGGCGCTCACTGTAGTGTCTGGCATTTTCCAAAGTGCTAAGGCAGCCGATGTTTAACTTCTTCCTTTGCGCCGCTCGTGTTTTTTTTGACAATCGAGCTTAAAACTTAGCCACTACGAGAAGGTGGTCAGAGTCGACATTTGCTCCTCGGAAAGTGCGCACTTTTAAGATGTTTGATGCATGCCTTGCGCTGATTAGCACATGGTCGATTTGATTTATGGTTTGAGATTTGGAGATCACCAGGTTGCTGTGTAGATCTTTCATCTTGGAAGCCTAGTGCTACTTATCACCGTTTTACGAGCTGCAGCAAAGTCGATTAGTCGGACTTTCGAACTTATCCGCCAAACTTATCCGCCAAAGATGTCTTCTTTCCTGATTTTTGTATTGATGTCTCCAAGTACGATTTGACATCGACAGGCTCCTTGCTAGACTCCTCAGCATCATCGGTAGGGGCATGTGCACTTATTAGACTGATGTTAAGTAGTGTGGCCTTGATGGAGATTACAGCCAGGCGATCACTTATTGGTTTGACATTTTGTTTTTACTATCTTTACCAATTTCCCACGACGAATCCGCATCCAAATATGTGCATTCTTTCATGAAAGCTGTAATAAATGTCGAATTTGTTTCTTTTCACTGTCCCTGATCCTATCCATCGTATATCCTGGATCGCAGTATTGTCTGCCTTATACTGCTTGAGTTTGCACTCGCGCTTACAGGTTTCGCAGGTTATATCTGGTGATATAACCAGTACCCGGTTCTTACCACTTGGAGATAAAGTAAGCACTTGGTGTGTAGGAAAACATTCAGCAAATGCCTCCAATTTCTACAACACCCAACCACCATTAACGGAAAATGCATTAAGAAAATGGGTTCTTAGTTTTCCAGAGGACACGAAGTATCAAACAAGAAATCTTTGCTGGAAAGTTGAAGCTTCTGTCAAGTATTTGCAATGTTTTGTAAATGTTTCTATAACTCTCCATTAATTCTTGCAACCTCAAGCCAAAAACATTCAAACTTCACACATTCTCCCTTCGCAAACAATAAACCCTGAATTAAACATAACCCTGTCTCTCTCACAAAAACAAACTTTCACACGCACTTGAAAGCCTTTGTCTTTCACTCTTTTCAACTTAAATAAAACTTCACCTTAATCCCTCAACATCTCTTGCTCGTCCTTCTAAATAATTAACGCTCAACATGCATTTTCACCTCTTTTATGCTCGCATGCAGCATGCATAAAAGAATAAAGATGAACTCCAGACACATTTCACATAGAAACTTCTGACAGGAAGAACTAAAGAAAGTCGACTTAAGTCATACTGCGGCAAATAGTGCATATCATCCTTCCGTGTATAGAGATGATGTTTTAAGACGCAATAAAAAAAAGGTAACAGAAGAAAGTAATAAAAACAATAAAAACCAACCTAACCTCACTCTCACGGCAGACGGCACGGCGGAGCCTTAAGTATCTTGCGGTGTAACTTTATCACATGCCACACGTAGAGCTTATAAAATGTTAAAACTTTGTTCAAAATTCCAACGACACTCCGCAGTCGCTTATTTTTCTCTGAGAAGTGCCGGAAAACGACTAGCGGGTGTGTGTAGCTTTCGTCACCCTAGCGACCACAGACAGGAGTTTTTTTTTGGTCTTATTCAAAAGAGAATCCTTAACGAAAGTCTGGGATGTGTCAAAAACTGATGTACAATGCTAATTTTTCAGGGATACACCTCTGCAAAGGAATTCCTTCCCTCTCAAGTCAGTTGGAACACAAGATATCAGATTATTCCTCTGTCAATTGCTTCGTTAATTTTTCGTATGTATAGATTAAACTCGATTCGTGTCTCATGCCGTCTTGGAGGCTTTCGTACCGAGTTGTGTCGTCGTCAATGGCAACGATGACGAAGATGGTGGCAGTTTCTTTGATCCTAGTTCTGTAAAAGAAATAAGAGGGCCGGGGAGTTTGTAAAACTTTGTCAATGTTGTCGATATCGAAACTCTATCTCTTAATTCATAGCGAAAGTTTGTCGTTCTCTTTCCCTTTGGTATGGAAAGACTCGAGAGCGAATTGATAAGGTTTCTTGCTTTTTTTGAAATTTTCTTGAATATTTTTCAATTCAGAAAATGTCAGGGCTGTCGAATGGGGATTACTGAACTTTTCATTCAAAAGATAAGGCAACAAGTGGAGGAGTCGAATTTAAAAAGATATGTACGGCGTATACTTACTTTTTTTGGTAAAATTTTGTTTGGAGTTCGTTAAGGAAAATAATCGGTTTTTTGTAAATGTTGAAAGCAAAATGACAATTCTTCAAGCTACGTCCCTGTTATTCTCAATTTCATCCTTTGTCTTCCCACAAGGACATCCCTTTAACGACTTTTATCTTCAAACAAAATACTTATGTGCGTTCGGGTGTCATAGGCTTCTTGCAAAGACATAAGACATACAGCCCCCTGCCCTACTGTTTTCCAAGTCTGGTGATAATTATTCTATCAGAAAGTTTTTCCTTGTGCCACCCTCACAACACCCCATTTTGTCTTTATCTCGCTCTAAACTGATTATCAAAGGAATTTTTGTGAATAATGATGACGATATCGAGAGGAGTCGAGGATTGGAGGAGCAAACAAGGAAGAGACTCCTTTTTTCATGTTTGCATGATGCCACACCAACTACGTCGTTCGTCGCAGAGCTACCTTAAGCTTAACGTAATCGAGTTCAATTATGCATGACTTGAAGGAGAGGCTGTTTGTCATCTCGCCTCCACTTTACCCTAATTCCTCAACCCTATTCTTTTCCTTTTTTTCTTGTGTAAGGTTCTTTCTTAAGTTATTTTATAAGGATAACGTGCTGCTGATGAGCAGGGACAACCAAGTGCGATCGAAACTAATAAAACTTTATCGAGTTTCCGCCGGTAAAGCAGCAAGAATATCTAATAATAATTCCTTGAAGCAGCATATTGTTCTAACTTTGAGTGGATCGTCGTCGTCGTTTGTCGCGTTGATAATGCAAGTGATGCCATCTCACCACCTGTTTAACGGGTAAGCCTGTTGCAAAATGATGCATCTTGAAGTACCTACTTGAAGGTGGATCCTCGCGCAAGCACAAAAAGTGAATTAGAAAAAACGGAAATGGTAACTAATGACATTACGACCAGAGTATTTCCTACTGTCTTCATCTTTTGAATTATTTTTATGTTTCTGTTCGTTGAAATAAAGAAGTGTCAACAGAGAAGAAGAATTGTGCAAGAGTTCTTTTGTTTCCATGGAGTTCAGAATGAGAGATGCAAATAATGCACTTTTGTCAGTGGAACTCCCCCCAACCGCCCATTTGAAAGAAGTTAAAATAATGACATTTTTTTTAAGGAAGAACTTCCTCTCGGGTTTTTGTTGAAAAAGATATTTCTTCTCATCAAGGAAGTTTCTTAATTTTGGTTTCTTTTTCTTTTAATTGAATTTAATGTTAGAAAAAAAAGAAGAACGGAACGGAGAAGATTAAGATTAAGAGAGACAATTATTTTGGCTTCAGCCATTTTGTGGTTAATTTAGTAAAATTTCAAGTTGGGAAAATTTCATTTTATGTACTTAGAAGTTTGTTGAACTCGAAAAAGTTGACACAAAAATACTTTCGAGTCTTAGAAAGGTTTTGAGAATTGATGTCTTTGAAATGATATGAATCTAAAGTGTTTCTCTTTAAGGACAAAGTTTTAATTGTAAGAGTTTGATAAGAGTATTCAAACATGATATTATATAATTAGATAAAAATCAGTTTTCGGGACTGTCAAATTAGAAAAAAGAAGCGCAAAAGTATCAAAAAGGCAAAAAAAATGGTGACACAAGCGATGAACTGTCAACCATATTGTATTAAGGCAGAAACACAAACACGCTTTAGCTTTGGCTTCGCCTGAAGTTTGTGAGTTAAGCCATAAGAATTCAATGCATGCATACACAATGAAGCTTCGACCTCACGTTTCGTATGTAATGTTACGTAACGTGACTTCAAACAGAAGCTCTCGTTCATATATGCTGATAATTTGCTTTTTCTGACACCTTAACAGCTGTTAAGCCCTATTCACATGAGCACGACCAACGAACGACTAATGAATGAAGAAAAGTGATTTTAGATACGTTTGGAGCCCTATTTCCTTACAAATTGTCAACAAAACGATAAAAAGTGTAGTTTATGTTTGATTTGTGATGCACAAATTAAATTTTTAATTTCAAATGTTAATAAATTTGAGAAAACAAATTTATTCGTCGCGAAAAGAATTGTAGTTGATACGAACTGCCAAACTCTATTCGCGTTCCACATCATCCACACTCCCAACGAACAAAATATTCGCGCGCGTCTAACCTCAAAAATCATTCTTGCCTTGTGTTTTGGTTGTTCATTCGCGACAAATTAAAAACTCTCATGTGAAAGAAATGTCAAATTCGACGAATTTTCGTTCATTCGTTGGTCGTCGTTCTTGCTCATGTGAATAGTGCCTTAAAGTACACAAACAAAATTCAGTTGTTTTTGGAGGGATGGTGATGATGGAGGGAGAACGGTCATTCAAAACTGGAAGCGGGTTTTATCGTAATGCAAGCAAAGATGAAGAGGCGCAAGACTAACGAAAAAAATAAATAAATAGAGTGACGCAACAGCTCTTGGGGAGCCAAGCCCTAAGTGGTTACTCTCATCAACAATTCTCTATTTCGAACGGCTAAGTTGAGAAGCACTTTTTCATGACAGATTGAAACTCTTGGAAGTTTTGTCAGTTCTTCGCAAGAGGCAGTGGCCGCGAAAGATGGAATAAAAACTATAGGCACGAGTAGGGCTCGAACCCACGACGTTCTGCTTAGCAGCCAACGCACCTAACCACTAAGCCACGGAGGCGCAAAAGTAACAGAAAGGCAGTTTATATAACAACTGTCAAAAATTAGTGACACAAGCGCTCAGTTTTCAACCATATTGTATTAAGGCGGAAAAACAAACACGCTTTAACTTCGGCTTCGTCTGACGTTTGCGAGAAAGCCGTTTCTAATTTCAAAGGTGGTGGTAGAAGTTACGTTGCCACTTTTGACAACAAACTTTCTACCGTTGAGCATATCATAAAGAATACACAATAATGGTTTACTGATGCCAAGTCTGGTGAGTTTAAGGTACATCCCTTCTAACCATACGGTGTAGAAGACCTTCTCTAAATGAAGCAGAAACAGCACCGGTGCATTGTTTCTTGGACTTATTCCATTGGATATCAGGAACGAGCTAAGACGTGGCATGAATGGTGTCATGTCCCGCCTTGAACCCGAACTGGCTATCCGGAATTATTTTGTTGTCCGCAGCCCACTTAGCCTGTTGAATATTTCGAATACCTTGCTGATGCTTGGTAGAAGACTTATCGACCGAAGATTTGACGGATTGGAGTTGTCCTTTCCCATTTTCGGGAGAAGATGAACCACAGCTGTTTTCCAACGCTCTGGATAACATGCATTATTCAGCGCGTTGTTGAACAGAGTAGTGTAGATGTCTATTGCCTCAATCGGTAAGTGTCTCAGTACAATGTTGGATATACCATCGACACCTGCTGACTTCTTATTCATCATTGAATCGAAGATGAGCTGGAGTTCTACCTTCGTTACTAACAGATGACTTTTTTCCGTTTGCCCGGCGATTATGGCGTTTGCCAAAAAGTCATCATTGAACCGCGGTTCTCAGATCGCCACTGCAGAATATCGTTCCAAAGGTAGAAGTGATGAAGTAAGGTTCTGTTTTCCAAGTCGTGAATGCTTGCATGCTTGAAAAGCAGCTCCCACTATCTCCGCTATCTCCTGCGGGTCTTCAATAATAAAGAAGTCATCGCCCAAGACGGCTTCTTCAGGATCAATTTGCGCTGTCAGAAGTACGTCTCTGTTCTCTACTGCCCTCTGGAGCTTAAGACACGGAAGGTCGTTCTGATTCTTGGACCTAAATATCTTATTAATTTGAGGGAACATACTCGAGTCGCTAGAATTAACGGACCGAATTTTCTTGTCAAAGTACAAATTAATAGATTACCTGTAGTTTTCCTTGATCAGTGTGTTGACGATCTTAATCGACGATCTTAAGGTCGTTCGAGTCGATCTCCTTCCAGTATCATCATCCCTCCAAAAACAAATTAATTTTGGTTTTGTATTTTTTTTTCAACAACTATTGAGCTGTCAGACAAAGCAAATGTTCAGCATATTTGAACTGGAGCTTCCGTTTGGATTCACGTTACGTAACATTACATCCGAAACTTGAGGTCGAAGCTTCATTGTGTTAGCATGCATTGAATTCCTTTGTCTAAACTCATAAACGTCAGGCAAGGCCAAAACTCAACATTTGCTTTTTTAAAGTTAAAAAAAAAAAAAACAAAAATCGTTTGTCGTGATGATGGAGAGAGAACTGTCATTCAAAATTAAAAGTGCGTTCATCGTAACGCAAGCGAAGACGAAGTTAAAGCGTGTTTGTGTTTAAGCCATTTTAGACATCTCTTCGTAAAGCTAAATTGAATATATTTGTGTCATAAAACTTAGAATTAGAAAAAAATAATCATTTGAATCTTGACCTTTTCAAACAAAAATAATTTGCCCTATGGATCAAACGTGAAATTCCATTCGGAAAAGGAAACGAAACCTTTTAGTATCACAAAAATTAAATTAAAAATTCCGATGCTAACTGAAATTCCTTTTTGGCATTTTTTTTTTGCTTACAAATTCCCTCGGTGACGTCTGATGACCCTCATATCAAAGCCTATACAAAAAAGAACAAACCAAATCAAACACACCCTCAAAGGAAACCAAAAAGAGACAAAGAGAATAATTCGTCAGATTTAAGCCTCTGTTTCTTTTATTTGAGGTTGAGTTGAATTCCTTTCTTGTTATTTTTTTCTGGTACACAGATAAATCAGCATCAATTTCCATTATAAAATAATTTCATACCGAGTTGAATCCTCCGCCGCCGACACAATTTGTCCTCCACTCACATTTGACAGTTCTCTTTGAGCGAACATCTTTGAGGTAACACAAAACTCCGGCGCTGCCACCCTTTTCATTTGACACAACATTTATTATTCATTCAATTTTTTTATTCGGTGTGTTGAAGCTTTGATCCTTCAATGAAGTGGAACGTGCCTCCCAAAGCGCTCGTGTTTGTTTGCGTCTTTTATTTGAAATTCATAAGCGACATTTTTGTTATTGGAACGAGACTTTGGTGTCGATTAACCCTTTTCGTCATAAATTATCTCGCAATTGGGGTCAATTTACCCAAACCTGGAGAAGAGTATGCTTTTCGTGTGTTCTCAAAAACTCGCAGAGACGCTTCGGAATAATTTTGATGTCATTTGAAGAACCCTTTTATGTTGTCGACATTGCCAGTCGAGAGGGAATGGTAATTAAAATGCATGACTTAATGAAGAACAAGACATCGATCTTAACACAAGTCTAAGGACAATAAATAGGTAGAATGAACCCTTTGGTATCTGTTCCTTAAGTTGAGCATGATGTTTGCACCTAATGGACTCCAATTTCAAGGAATTAGCTACTGGATAGGGTTTAATGTTTAGATTTGGCAGAAGTCCTGTCGGCGAAGTAACTGCCTTTGGAACAGGAATAACGACAATATTCTTGTTGAAAGCTAAATTTCAAATGTGCCTGCCTCATAAAAATGCTGATTTTATTTCCTTGTATTTATTACGAACGGATGTTGTTGGTTTTTGATGGGTGTTTGCTGAATTCAGGTTTTCGTTTTCGGTTAGGCGGAAGGCAGGAGTTGTAAAAATTCATGTTATGGAGAGGGAAGTGTAGGAAACACGGAAATTCCATTCGGTGTTCTGAGTTGGTAGCAAAGAGAAAGAAGAAGAAGGAGAAATGTGCAGGTAATTTTGGGGAATAAGTCTTTTCCTTGAGACTTTGGTTTTGGAATATTTTGATGGAAATATCTTTTAATGGTTATTTCATGATCTTCCTCTTCCTGGAAGTGAATTTGTTATGCAAGAAAAAAAGCTTTGGGTTGAAAATTTTGCTACTGCTTTAAGGAATCACAAAATAACCTTACATTATCAGAAGTGGGATGCAATGGAATGCTTACCTTGACAGCTGTCAAACAAACTGCAATCTGTGGTCGCTTTGCCACCTCATTTGATTAGTAAAAAGAAATTTTTGAAATAATTGTCATCGCTTCAAATATCACTTGTCATTTTGTTTTTACTTTTGAGGTCAAGCTCTTCTTCGCAACAAATCGTGTCAGCCTCTTAATAATTTTACATCCGCGACATTATTTTTTTTCTTCCCCGTACTTACACACACAAAAGTCATTTCTCGCACCCAAATGAGAAGTTAAAGAATGTCATCGTCCAGTCTCGAAGTCGATTCATCAGCAAACATCAATCCATTGCATTCGCCTTCACAACAAAACTTTATTGCCATTGAAGAAATCTACGCGACCATAACTGAGCTGCAGCTCATTTTTATGGAATACCATCGTAACGAATTCAATCTACGAATAAAAATGCACACCCAAGCCGAACAGCTAATCGATCTTCAGACTTCATTGGATGTTGAACGTAGCCGTAATCAACGCTTGGCCAAGTTAATTCGTCGTGTTGACTCGTCATCGTCATCTTCGTTGTCGTCGTTATCATTTGGATCAGATGAAGAATCTGCCGGTTCAATGGAATATACCCGTTGGTGTCACTCAAGACCGACAATTGATACGGTCGAGTCAATTAGTTCGCTTTTGATGCAAAATAGGTCTCTTTTTTTTGTCGTGTCGTCAGTTGTGTCTCCTTATGTGAATGCTTCATTTTTCTTGTAGATTTCAAGAGATATCCGTGGAGTATAAGAAATGCCATCGGCAATTGGCAAAGAAAGATGCGAAACTAACGGAAACGAAATGCGAATTGGAGATGCTTCAATCTAAGTATGAGCGTTTAATGGAGGACTACAAGGACGCTCAGCAACGTGTCGAGCAATTGTGTTGCAAGTATTTGCGTCTTTATGCGATTAAGAATCGAGAGGTAGGTTGACCCAAATATTATGTGTTTATGGTTTTTACAATTTTTTGTTTGTTTTGTCAAGATCTTTAAATTAAAGGAAGCCCTTGGTAATGCAACCCAGTGTATAATGAAAGAATCCAGTTTTGGCGAGGACGAGAAGGAACTTTTAAGACGAAATTTGCAGTTTTTTATACGATCGCTAAGGAATAGTATATATCAGGACAATAAATATTTATTAGAATAAAGAGCAGAAGATGCGCGTCTGTCATTGAAAATACAATGAATTTTCTTATCTTAACTACTTCTGTTTTCTTTCTTCCTCCCTCCATGGGATAAGCCTTGACGTGGCGGAGCGGCTTACGGTAACTTCTACTAAGAAGCTTAGAGCTATGCGATCGCGAAACTTGTGGAGTAGGCTGTAACTACCAATTACCCCACAACGAAGGAGTGTTCCCACCAAGGCACTCCCATCGAGGGACGGCAGCGAATGAATTTTTTTTTTGGAATCAACGGTGGCGTCTTCAGTTCCAGTTAGGCCAAACTACTTGGTGAACACCTTTACGGGGGCTACTTGGACTTATTTGAAGCCCAGGCCGTAAAAGGAGCGGTTTTTCCGGCTCTAGCACTTGGAGTCACATCAAGTGTCTGGTGCGCCAGGTTGGGGGTTGTTCGTCGTCGGGGTGACTTCCCGACTACGTAGAAAAGAATTTAGTTGCAAAGCAACAACAGGCCTCGGAAACGGACGGATACACTGATGACGACCCAAGCAAATGTTTTTAGGACAAAACATTTCGGATATGCACGTGGAATATTAGATCTCTTAATAGATCGCGTGCTGTCAAGCAAGTATCGTCAACTATTACAAAACAGATATTACCGCTATGCAGGAAAGGAATAACTGGAAGGACCAGATAAAAGGAGAATGAGAAACTGCGACATTTACTATGGTGATTGTTACCGAGAGCAACAACAGCGACTTTTTGGATGCAGATTCGTCGTGGGAAGCAGACTCAGGCAAAAAGTCTTGAGCTTCAAATGTGTAAGCAAACGCATCACGACAATCCGAATCAAGGCTAAATTCGGCAACATTAGCCTAATATGCGTGCATGTCCCCACAGAAGAGAAAAAGGACGACACCAAAGACGAGTTCTACAGTTCGGACCACTACCTCGTCGTAGCCAAGGTAGTACAACGAATATCCCGACAGCGGCCAAAAAAAGGAAATGCTGCAAGAAAATTCGACGTCGGACGGCTACAATCGCAAGAGATCGCCAGATCCTTCTCTGATCGAGTGTCAAGTAACCTTTTAAGGAGTCCTATACCACCAACATCAAGTATCGAAAACCACTGGCAACATTGCCAGAAAGCAGTTAGAGATGCCACGTCTAATGTGCTGGGTTTCACACAGCCACCAAAACGAAACCCTTGATTTGACGGAGAATGCAGGCAAGCCCATGCAGCCAAGTAGGAGGTATACAAAGCGGCGCTGCATAGAAGGACAAGAGCTGCTCTTGAGCGCTACGAACGAAAGAGGAGGGAAGAACGCCGGCTTCTCAGGAGAAAAAAGAAAGAGCATGATAAGCGTCCGATCGAGGATGTTGAGAGAGCCAACAGCAGGAGGATGTTCGGAGGTTTTATCGTAAGGTTAAACAGCTGGCTCAAAGTCATTCGGCTAGAACCAACGATGAGGATGGAGAACTCACGCTACTCCATCAAGGTTGGCAACGAGCTTACGGAATCTTTCACCGTCAAAAATGATTCAGACAAGGCGATGCACTGTCGTGCGATTTCTTTAACATCGTTCTTGAGAAGATAGTGCAGAACTCCACCGTCAACACCAGAGGCACTATCTTACAAAAATCTGTTCAACTTCTCGCGTACGCCGAAAATATTGCAATAATGGGAAGAACACAGCGTGATGTCAATGGCGCCTTTCTGAGAATTGAGACAGAAGCGGCAAAAATGGGTTAAGCGGTAAATGAGGGAAAAACGAATTATATGCTGTCTTCGAGGAAGGACACCCAACACCGACGGCTCCTACAGAAAGGCATATACAACTTCGAGGCAGTAGAGGAGTTTGTCTAACACGGGCAATAACACCAGCGCCGAGATCAGATGAAGAATAATTTTTGCTAGTCGCTGATTCTTTGGGCTAAGAAAGCAATTGAGTGGAAAAGCCCTCTCTCGAGCAACTAAGGTAAAATTGTACAAGTGCTGGTGTGTGGTGCAGAAGCATGGACCTTGAAAAAATCGTATGAAAGTGCCTTAGGCTGTTTCGAGAGGAAAGTTCTTCGGGTCATCTTTGGCCCCGTATGCATTTATGCATGGAAGGGGAATGGCAAAGAAGATATAAAAACGAACTTTACGGGTTATACAACAACATGGACCTAGCCATGTAAGTAAGATCAAGGTCCAGAGACTCAGATGGCTCGGTGATTTAGAGCGGATGGACACCAGTGCTCCGGTCCGGAAAGCCTTCGACACTATCCCCGAACGACGTAGGAGGACAGGAAGACCACGTTTAAGGTAGCGCACTCAAGTGGAAGAGGACGTCAATCAACTTGGAGTGAAAAACTGAAGACAGGTAGCTAGGGACCGTTAATTGAGGTCCAAGTCCACCACGGACAGTAGCGCCACCTTAAGTAAGTAAGTAAGGAACCTCTTCTGCTTTAAAATCGCTAACAATTTCTTAAGATTAAAAAAATTGCCAATTTGCATTTCTACCAAGAAAATTTATGCAATAGAACTTTTTGACCAATCAGCAACTCTAATTAAAATGTCAAAACCCCTAAAGGTAGGCAACAAAAATGCACGTTGCATTTCATCACTTTCATTTGTGTGTAATTTTTGATTCACGTTTCAAGATCTCCGATCTTCCGGTTAAAGTAATTATTTTATATCGTAAAATCATAATATTCTACTGTAAATTTACGAAACAAGTGTTTTTAAATTAGTGAAGTGCATTTTTCAGTCATAAAATAGCGTTTGCCTCAGTTAAAAGTGTTAGTTTTTGTTAAATGAAAATTCGATTTTTGCTTCGGTAATCCGCAATGGCGTCGGTGTGTGAATTGTGAAAGTGCTTTGTTTGATCGATTTTCGTCTTTAATTCGAGGTATCCCGTCGGAAATGTGTAAGAAAAGTGTTTTCCAATGTGTTAACAATATTTTTCAATAAAAAAATGTGTAATTTCTGATCGGCAAACGTTTTTGTTTTGTCAAAATAAAATTCGAGTCAATCTATATGTCAATTAGCCATGATGGCGTCGCATTGTTGTTTTTTTGTGAAAGTGGGTGGAGCTTCGGTTTGCTGAGAAATGTCGTTAAATTCAAATTCAAATCGTTTTTTTCAGTTAATTTGTGCAAAATTAAAATAAAAGTGAAAAAGTGAGAACAACAATTCCAGAATGTTTCTATGGTAAGTCAGTTGTTGGCAAAAGTTGCATTTCTTGTTTAACAAACAAAAAAGTAAATTATTTATTTTGCATTTTGCTTAAAATTCCAACACTCCATTTCCCTATGCCAAACAGAAATGTGGGTCATCCGAATGCATGAATAACAAAGTTTCTCACACGCATTAGCATTTAACTTCTTACGAACGTCATCGTCGTTGTTATTCTAACATTTATAGCTTCCTCGAATTACAGAAACCCCGACAAAAAAGGGCTCCCGTATACAAAAACAAGCACTAACGCTCCGTAGTAATTTGCACTACTTACAATTTACAGAGGATACCATGCATTCCTCGTTTAAACAGACCCACAGCCCGACAGACAAACGTACCTACTTGCTGCTAGCAAACATCCCTACAGGAAGGCTCTGCGCATAGTACAATTTCCCGAGGCCCATTATGCCTGCATTGCAGTTTTCCTGATGAATAACTATTAAATTACTCCCTGTGCCTGCCTGCACTACTGCTAAAGACCACTCCACTGACTCTGTTTGGAACTGAACTTCTTCTCCTACAGATCCTCCTCGTTGAGCTAGGCTGGCGTGTTGGTAAAACAGTAGGTAGACCAAACAAAATTGAAAAGTAGCACACATATTCCCCCATCAGTGAGAAAGGTGCACCTTTGAATTTACCCGGCGATGCATTTAATTTGTGCATTCTCGATGTATGTGTGCAAGTCCGTGCCAGACTGGCAGCGGCAACCGACAGCCCACACTGACTGGCAGCACACTGGCACCCACTAAACAGTCTTTTTACCAATTTGAGTGCAGAATTATAAAGGGATAACATATCCTTAAGTTATGTTGTCGTCAGAAATTTGTGTCTTCCCCCTTTCATTCGCAACCCGCTCAAGAACTAAAACAAACCCTTTTCTGACTTCGAAGGAGAAGACACAATCCTTTTGGCGTAATTAAAACTGCCAGACGTTTTCATAAACAGGCGTTTTACGGGGTATTTACTGTTTTGTATATTTTTTTCAATTTATTTTTAAACTTCCTGGAGTCGTGGGAGTTCTACAATGTCACCAATAAAATCATAGTTTTTGCTTAGCCGGAGAAGGGGGAAAACAAACTTTTCTCAAGCCTTAAAAAGTACACAAGACTGGAAATATTAAGAAAAACACAGAAGGATATTTTCTGTTGTGCAGAAAATTGTTAACCAAAAGTTAAAATTAGTTTTTCTTCGGTGATGTAATTAAACATTTTTTTGACAGTGCTATGGGTGGCGAAAGAGTGGTCTGGGAGCCAGGCCATATCTTATAGACTTTAAACCCCTGTTGGGGGGGGGGGGGCTATGGCAAAGAAAAGTAAGTTTTGGAAAATGTCTGCTGGAATAGCAAATATTTTATTTATGAAGTGTTGAGATTTTCGTTTTTTTTCTTGCACGAAATTATTTTTGTTTAAAAAGAGTCAAAGGTGAATGCGGAAATTGGGCGATAAGGTATGTCACAATGCTGGAGCGAAAATGCAATTTATTTAACTGTCATTTGTTCAAGGAAATTCTAAAGTTATAAGGCAGCTGTTATATGGGCCTGGTCTTTATATATGACCTCCCGTTGGTAAGTAAATGGACTAGGAACTTTAGGCTGATAGTCAATTCAGCTAAGACAGAACTAGTGCTATTTACTGACAAACTCTTAAACTGAGGTCTGAACACCAAAGAAAGATATAAAAAGGCGTTGATAGCCCTTTAGTCCTGAAACAGAATTTTCGGGAAAACCTGGGGACACCAATACTAACCTATGGTAATCTGGATTGTTGGAATGCTTTAGAATAGAGCAGGAATCTCAAAACTTCGACTGAAGTACAAAGACTCACGTGCACGAGCATTACAGGAAGAGATCCACCCCAACTGCGGGACTGGAAGTTATTCTCATTTTAAAACTCTTAGATCTCTTTGTTCAAGAACTTAATAACTTAAGGTAGCGCTACAGTCCGTTATGGACGTGGGCCTCAACCTACGTCCGCCCTCCAGTTCGGTCTCTAGCTAGCTGTTTCTAGTTTTGCACTCCAAGTTGCTTGAGCTCCAGAGTTGCGGTCTTATTCTCCTTCTACGTCCCTCGGGAATGGCATCGAAAGCTTTCCGGGCCGCTGCTCATCCGCTTTAAATGACCGAGCCATCTGAGTCTCTGGACCTTGTACCTTCTGGTTAGGTCCACGTCATTGTCCAACCCGTAAAGTTCACTGTTGAATCTTCTTCTCCATTCTTCATGAATGCACATGGTACCAATGATGACCCGAAGAACTTTCCTCTCGAAAAGGCCTAAAGGAAATTCATCCAATTTTGTCAAAGCCCATGCTTCTCACAGCAGGACTGGGATGATGAGGGTGTTACATAGTTTTACCGTGGTTGATCGAGAGAGAGCTTTTCCACTCAATTGCTTTCTTATCCAAAAGAAACAGCGATTAGCAAGAGTTATTCTTCGTCTGATCTTGGTGCTGGGCGTGTAAATGGGGGTGCCTAGGTAGACAAACTCCTCTACTACCTCGAACTTGTATGCGTCTTTTGTGTCGTTCTGTCTGAGCCGTGTGTGTTGGATGTCCTTCCTTGAAGACAGCATATACTTCGTTTTTCCCTCATTTATCGCTAAACCAATTTTTGTAGCTTATGTCTCAATTCTCACAAAGGTGCCATTGACATATCGTCACGAGAGAAGCTGAACAGACTTTTGGAAGAATGTGCCACTGGTGTTGACGGCGGAGCTTTGCATTATCTACTCCAGAACGATGTTAAAGAAATCGCCAGATAGAGCATTGCCTTGTCTGAATCCTTTTTTGACATTGAAAGATTCGATAATTTTGCTGCCAACCTTGAAGGTGCAGCGTGAGTTCTATATCATCATTTTGCACAATGGAAGCAGCTTGGCAGGGATGCTAAAACTAGGCATAGCTTTATACAGTTCGTCTCTTTAAATGCTGTCATACGCGGCCTCAGAATCGATGAAAAAGTGGTGGGTATCGATTTGGAGTTAAAAAGTTTTTTCCTGAATCTGTCGCAAAGTGAAAACTTGTTCGATGGCTGACTTTCCTGGTCTGAAGCTACATTGATAAAGACCAATCGGATTGTTGACAAAATGCTTCAGACGGTCACATATTACGGCAGAGAGGATCTTGTAGGCGATGTTAAGTAGGCTGATTCCTCTGTAGTTGGCGCAGTTTAGAGGATCTCCCTCCTTCAGGATGTTTTTCCAAGAACCTGCAGCTAAAAGTGCCTTGAGACTTAGAGAGACTAAAGTCTGGAGTAAGTCAGTTCCATATAGGATATGCTCAGATCCTTCATAAGGTTATGGGGCGTAGTACTACGTTAGCCTATAAAACACATGAATTGGTTTTCCCAAACCATTCCAGGCTGACATCCGATCCCAAGCAGAGAGAATTGGATAGATAACATTCCATACTCCAGTGAGTTGTCAATAGCTATCTATACTGATGGCTCTAAGGTGGATACTGGTTTAGGCAGTTTCTACTCAGTAGTGTCTTCCAAGCCGGGGTCCTGGCAGTGACAACAGCTGCTAAAAAGGTATTAACGATGGCGATATCATGGGCTGATATCACCTTTTACACTGATAGCCAAGCGGTTATAAAAGCGATTACTGCGACTGAGGTAAAATCAAAGATTATTTCCTGCTGCCGCGAAGAGCTTAAGCGCACAGCACAACATTAGACTCCGCTGGGTCCCAGGCCACAGCGACATACCAGGCAACGACAAAGCCGATGAATTAGCAAGATTAGGGTCAACGCTTGATGTAAGCCAAGCTCAACTATTCAGCACTGTCACTTAAACGAGGAAATCTAAAATAGAATAACTGCTAAGCCAGATGAAAGGTGCGGAACCTCCTAGATTCCCGCGGCACTACGAGTAAGATCTGGCGACATTAGCTGTCAGCCCCTTAGCCGAACCTAATGTATGTGCCTGCCTCATTCATCTGCATCAGAATCAGCATACAGTTCGACCCTAGATTTCTTGTATGATATTGGCTTCGCTTGAATCCTTTCTGGAGTATTACACCGGTCAGTCCAAACATTGCAGCTCCAAGACGAATTGACATTACCGAGACGGCTGATAACCACGTAGTAGATCTTTGTTGTCTAAATCCACGCCTACAAATTCTGAGTCGATGATACCTTACGCCAGGTCTTTGTGCCGAATGCTCCCCTTAAATATTGAGCCTCACTTTGTGAATAAGTTTTCGATATTTCCCAACGTAAATCGAAGCATGTATTGTGTCTGCCATTGGCAACCAAGCCACCAAACATACTAGTCCATGTTGGCAATTTTATCGTCGTTTGTGACCTTTAATGAGGCTGATGTTGGATTGCTATATTTCTATTTAAATCAACTCAAATGTGTCCAAAATCCAGCCTGTCAACCACACCTTCCCCCAAAGACCATATATCTTGTTTCACTCCTGCAAAAAGTTACTTTCGAACTTTATTGGAACTTAATTTTCCACCCTCAGCCCCAGGAGTCCAAAAAAACTGCACCAAACTCAGTACCTTTTGTTCACTTCATAAAGTCAGCTCTGCTCCCTCTAATAAAAGAACCTGTCATTCTCTTTGTCACATTACAAAAGCAGTGGCCAAAACTTTCCTAACCACCTGTCTTGTTCAGTGTCACCTCGGCCGCTTCTTTGCCACATTCCTTTGCCCCAATTAGAGAAGTGACCGACACACACACAAAAAGAAAGCAAGAGACTTCTCCATCGTCGTCGTTTTTCGTCTTTAATGAACTTGCTTTGCAAAAAACTTGTCCACCAAAAGTTCTAACAAATAAGCCTTTGGAGAGTCCCCAAAATATAGCCAGCAGGATGTTCTCGCGCGATATCACTGAGAGGCAACATAAATCTCTCGCCCACTGTGCCTGAAGGTAGACTACCTGTATGTGCAGCCAAATTCCAAGAGTCTCTAAATAATTCAAAATACACACGACACGGACGCTCGACGTGTCCTACGCACTCCATCATTTTATTCCTGACACTAATGGGGGAATATTTGTTAGATATTTGTTAATTGGAATCTAATGATATATTGGTCCAAGGGGGATACACAAAACACACACTTGTAAGCACACAGACTTTCCTGTCTTGTTTGTTGGGAGGATGGTGGATACTTATGGCCTCGATTGAAGGTGAAAAAGGATTTATGACTTAATGTTTCTACTTCTGTCTCAGTCCCTCTGTGTTGGAACAGTTTAATTAAAATGAATTTGCACTTCCGGTATGCATTCACACGTGTATCTGAGTATCCTTGACATAGGATGTGCATTCTTCTTGTCTCCTTCTCGATCTAATATACTACTCCAAGGTCCTTAAATTGTCCTTATTGAATTTATTGATATTATTGGTACACAACCCCTCCCCCCCAAGCTGTAAATGTAAATGCAATTCTTGGGAAAATGTTAATTACCAAAAGCTTTTAGTTTGTAAAAGTAATTTGTTTATCCAGAAGAGTGCTTTTAGCACACACTTGATTACAACCACCCCCACACAGTGAGAGGTAGAGGGAAAACACTTATACACACTCATAAAATAGATGTGTGTAATGCATTCTCAATTAATTGTAAAATATGCGATTGCTAGGCAGCGTTTAATTGCAACTTAATGGTTAACCATTTATTATTGCAACAAATGCATTCCAATATGTCATTATGCCCACACCGACCTCACCCGCACTGACCAGTCAACCGAATCTAAGGAGCGGGTGCAGGTGGGGTGAAATATGGTTGCCATTCAGAGTGTAAATGCTTTCATCTTTTGGTTATAAATTAAACTGTCCTCTAAAGCGGTGTGTGTGGTCGTCCTATCGCAAGTCTCGAGAATGCAGCAGACCTGGCCATATAGTCATATCGCCACACTTCACACAACTACGCCCACAATCTTCACCAATATTAATGACGACTATAATTGGTGAACATGGGCCACTTTAAAGCTGATTAAGTTCGGTAACGGCTTTCAGCTCAAGCTATATGTTCGATATGCTAGTGCGAGTGTGGAAGAAAGCCAGGCAGAAAGAGATAGAGAGCTAGAGCAAGGCTAAATTGAACGATAATTCCGACAGTAACTTTGTTGACAGGCCGGATTAAGTTGGCATGTCAAACATCTGGAAATGGAGATCAAATGACTTGGAAATGTATAAACTTTGTATGCAATGGATGCGAAGAAGAAGAACAAGAGGTGGTTTTTCGCAGGGGAGGGGCGAAGGGGTAGAAATTGATTTTCAATGTTCTGGCAGATGCCAGATATGGCCAATGAGAACAATAATACACGGTAGCCATAAAAATCTGTTCTATGCCTTTTGGAAATTATTATAATTGTTGTTGTTTTAGCAAACACACACTCACACACAGACACACAGACATAGACCGTTAAACCATGTGTCGTGGTAAATTATTGATGTGCGGTGGTAATTTGGTTGGATGGTTCATTTAGGATCTTATATCGAATGCAGCTGTATTGTTTAATGAAGGGAGAGGAGGAAATAGGGCTTTTATTGTCAGTGTGAGGGTTATCGATATATAACGAGGTTTTGTTTCTTGAAATGAGATAATGGCGCTTAATGATAGAACATGGGAATTAAGGAGAGACAAGGTTTTTTGATGGAACTTAAATCAGGGATGGTATTTGGAAGAGGCTGAGTGTTCTTCTTTTTCTTGAATTAAATTGGTGCCTGAAATATTCTTCCACTATCAGAAGTGGTCAAAGCGTCGAAGATAGCTAGCTTCGTCTTGTGAGCATTGATTTGGATGTTTCCTGAAATAAGACGTTTTGATATTGATTCGTGTCGTCAGCAAGTTCAGTTCAGTCTTCTCTCAAGCACTGATCTCATAGAGTAGCAGGAGACATCAACACATAAACAAAGCCTTAACACCAGCTCTCGGTAAAAGATGTTATATTATAGTTTCATTTGCGGTATTAGACTAGGTTGACTGCAGTTCTTCCTGGTGATGACCTTCTTCTTTCATGGCTCGGAACTTCATGTACTTTTCGAATTTGTGATGAGTTAAAGATGAACACGATATACGCGTGCGTTTAGTTTTCCCTAATATATCAAGAGAGTTTCCTCTGGCTTTCAATGGCTTGGTAACCGTTTATCACCAAGGTTTCCCTTGGCTATCAATGAAGTTTTCTCCATTTTTCAATCGCCTATCAATACCTAAGGTTTTCATTGGCTCATCAAGGACTTTGAACCGGAATATCAACGGAGATTCCTGCGGCTTATAATTACGGTAGCCGGTGTTTCAACGGACAGGTCCGGGACGCTTACTTAGACCGACTGATCATGAGCATGGAATGTTACCAACCTCATTTTGTCGACGATGACGGCTCGCTCCCTTATGCGCATTTCTTGCAAAAACTGGGTGTGAATGATATTCGGTCGAGTTGTAAAATTTCATACAAAAGTCTTTCTGGTAGGATATGAATTATTTTTTGCTGCTATAATTCAAGCTATTTTAGGCTTTGTAATGAATTCAGCAGCTATGCTGTTGGATACTATTTTTCCGCCTCTGTCATACTGCGTGCTAAGGCCGGTTCTTTGGCCTCTCTTAATCTATTCAGCAGCAAAGTAGGTAATCTTCCGAAGAACTTGTTCACTCTAGAACGAGAAATCTTTAGCTTATATTCTTAGTGTGATCTTTGGATGGAACAAGCGCTTATAGATGAACCCTGGGTTTTCTTCCATAGTCTTCTTTTTTCGAGTGGTTGTTTGTCCTACCTTCGGGATACAAGGAATGATCTGTAGGTAGGAAGATAGCTGTCGTTAGAACTCAGCCTCAATTCAAAACGTGCTTCTTATCATGCTAAGATGTTGACATTGACACAACACTGCCTACACTGGTGTAAGGAACTAGAGACACCATACCAACACTGATGACTGAAGCCATCGGCTGTGATGGTCATTTACACAAGAGAGAGAGAGAGAGAGAGAGAGAGAGAGAGAGAGAGAGAGAGAGAGAGAGAGAGAGAGAGAGAGAGAGAGAGAGAGAGAGAGAGAGAGAGAGAGAGAATCCCTCATCACACAGAGGGGGAGACTTAGATGAAAAATTGTATTATGTTATCACACAGGTGGACCCTTATATGCTGGATAAGATTGCTGCTGATGTTATGGGTCGAACACTCAACCTGTAGCTTCTTCTCTCCAGTGTTTAATTGACTTTGAGTTTTGAGGCTATCAACGAAGATTTCATATTGTTACAAGAAAAACTTGCACATAATTTCAAGCTGACCACTTTTTAACTTTTGAATGCGTCGCCGACCATAAGGCTACTCAGGTTCGCTGATGGTTTGACCAGTCTCGAAGTCATCGTTTACTGTGGAAAAGTATGTCTTCCAGAATTACCAAACCCAAGTTTTTTTTGTTTCTTGTTTTTTTTTTGCTTTTTGTTTTTTATTTTGAGCGCGCACTCAAGGGGTTTCTATTCCCTTTTTATGCCAAAGCACAGTGTGAGCATTAGGGAAAATGGGATACACGGAGAGGGTTAACATTGGTCTTGAATTCCGAACACTGCAATGACTGGGGAAGACAGAGTGTGGAAGAGAGTTCCGCATTCGCGTAGTTCGGATAAAGAACGATTCTCTGAACATGACCGTACAACTGGCTATTTCTTTAGAGCATATACCGTTGAAATAACGGTAGAAAATAATGAGGCAAGAGACATTACGTCGGTGTTCAAGTGACGTAAGTGTCTCAACGATGTTATGGTCACCAATCAGCGAAACAATGAATTGGATTAAAAGTTATAGAAGTTATAGACAAGAGATCATTTAAAAATGAGAACGAGGGTCGGAGACAAAACGGAACCCTGGGGCACACCAGCATTTATTTTGTGGGTTTCAGACCTGAATCCGTCCAATACAACTTGTATAGAAGGGTTCCAAAGAAAGTTTCTAATCCAACGAAGGAGCGACTCATCAATACCGAATGCACGCATTTTCGATAAGAGAGCCTGGTGCCAAACTCTATCAAATGCTTTTGAAATATCAAGTGCAACAATCTTACTTTCTCCAAAACGATGTAAAGATTTGTTCCACTGTTCGGTGAGATAAACCATCAAATCACCAGTGGACCTGTTGCTGCGAAAGCCGTACTGCCGGTCATTAAGAAACTTTTGTTCTTCAAGATATTTCTTGAGCTGATAATTTATCAGCGTTTCCATAACCTTAGAAAGAAGGGACGTTAGTGAAATCGGACGATAATAAGTAGGAGAGGAGGATTCGCCTTTTTTTGGGTATATGCTGGACAAATGCTGTTTTCCAAATACTCGGAAGGAGCCCAGAAGAAAAGGATGGATTTAAAAGCTTACGCAAGGGTTTTGCCAGCGTTGAAGAACACCTCTTCAGAACAATACCGGGGATACCATCTGGGCCAGAGGATTTGTAATGTTGAGATCTTTTAGGACCCTCGCTACAGCACGAGTGCGAAAGAAGATTTGTCCCATGGAATCATTGACGCGCTCAACAACAGCAGCAGTCATGCAACTCTCTGGCAGCGTAGAGTTGGAGGCTAACTGCGTAGCATATGGGATAGCTTTCGCAAGAGAGCTTACGATTGGAGTATCATCATTAACGAGCGTTGGGGCCAAGGAAGAAGAAGAATTCTTCATATTTTTCACAAATGGCCAAAAATTTGTACTGCCTTTGGGACATTGCAGTATTTTTTGCCTTAGTTTTTGGCCATTTAAGAATTTGGTCCGTCGAATATGAACATTGCAAACCTTCCCAGTTGGCTTTCTCGTACTGCCAAACGGTTTTCCTAGCAACTCTTTCTTTAACTATGATTTTTTGACACGAGAAATTTGCGAATATGACACAATGGTCAGATCGGCGTTGAGGCGATAATAAATTTATTTTATATTTATCAGGGTCAGAAGTAAGGACAAGTGTTTTCTGCTTGGCCGTCAATGTCCGGTATTCGACTGGGCTCGTTGACCAGCTGAGTAAGATGGTTAAACTCAGCAAAAATCTCAGCACACACTCCTTCGGGTGTTTGCTCGAATGGAGAAGCCATGAAGATTTAAACAAATTAAATAAACATAAGGACTCTTCTCTTTTGAACTTACAGTCTTATATTTTTATCCTCTATATCAATGTGTTTGGAAAATTTTACCAAACAAACCAATGAACTATTTCTTGAAAAACCTTACCAAATTTGATTGAAAAAATAAGACTTAAATGCAAATTATCTAATTTCGGTAAAATAAATAAATGTACTCAATTCGAAAATCATATTTCTAGGATCTAAGCACTTTTCTTTGAATAACCAAATATATTCGAAATTCGTTACTATCCTCCAGAGCGACTATACGACCCCGAAAGTATCATCCCACTTGGCAAATAATCACTGAATCAAATGTCAAGCACCCACCTACCTCGAACACTTTCTTCTTTGCTTTGAACCAAAGACGATTTGAATCTATTTGATTTTCATTTATTCCTCAATTCGTACAAAAACTAAAAATAAGTTTCAAAGCTCTGTAAACTGAGGATCACAGAAAGCAAAATTAATTACCATCAAACATCATCAAAAAGGATGCAATTACAAAACCGAATCCGAATCTAACCATTTTTCGTTTAGAAACACACAAATTCCTTCTTCTTTATCTAATTCCGTTAAGCTCGTTCAAATACACACTTATAACTAGAAGAACTATTTAACCAACTCGCTTCCAAGCCCTTCCCTCTGCTCCTTATTGAGACTGTTGTATTGCGGTTCGATTTAACTTTTTGCATTCCGAAATGTTCTCCGTTTGTTTTTGTTTCGAGATGCATATGGGTTCCCATTCCCAATCCAATTCGATTCTATTCCTTGTAATGATGATGATGAACCTCAAGGACCATCCAGAACATCTCCGTACTCTCCTCCTGATTTCCGAAGATTGCAGTCGAAAAATTAAAATTTCGAGATACTGCATCGTCCTGGAACGCCATTAGAACAATAAACCAATCCCATGCGGAAACTAGCTGCAAAACTTTCACACACACACATACACTCACGCCATCTCCCTCTTCTGCAAATAAACTCTCCAAAAAGGGATAAAAGGATACTTATTGCCATGATACCGAAGATATACAATCCCGGATATCATAAATGTGGAAATGAATTCATCGAGAAAATTACTTACAACGAGAATATTTACTGCCATAATAGTTATCCTGGATTGTGTACGCAGTATACAGCTAACCACCAAGTTTGAGTTCGAGCTCACAATGAACTTCTTCTTCTGGAGAATTTATTTTTGCCCCCAACTCTGATGGTGTGCGATGCTAAGTGATGCTTGAAAAAAGGGGAGCGACTACTGCACATTCAGTTGGTAGGTAGTCAAACAGGAAAGGGGCGATCTGATCGGTTATTACAGATTTGCTTTGAAGACTCAAAGTTGTTTTGTTAGCAATGAATCGATGTACAGAGAACGGAATAAATAAATTTACATTTAAGTGCATCCTTTGGGGGGTTAGTCTTGAGGTTCGTTCGTGTTCTTCTTATAGTCTTCTTGTTGTTGTGTTTTGAAGCTGCTGGTGTTCTGTTGTAACTTTGTAAGTAGGTTTCGCTTTGCTATGATTATTATGCATCCAATGAGAACGAGAATAATGATGTAATCCAATTTGCTTTCGATATGGATTGCCAAAAATTTTCCTCTTTTGTTTTTTTTTCTTTTTGTTGCTAAACAGATGTGCAAGGATGTTGTTTGTGGATTGAATGGAGGTAGTCAGGAGAGTTCTTAGAAACCATTTTGCTTCCTTGAGAAATTTGTATTTTAAGAGAATTTTGAGATTTTCTGGCAACAAATTTGTTCCTTGTTCACTTATTGCAACATTTTTCGATCCATTACCTGTCCTGATTGATCAATTACATTTTCACTAAATGTTCGATGTCGAAGAGCTCGACGAAAAAGAAAGAGAATGCCCTGAAACCAGAGTAGAAGAGAATCGGATACGCCAACTTATGCCAACGACATCTTAGGCAGAAGTTGCAGAGATTGGACCAACTAGTTTGATGAAGAACACAGGCTAGCGGCTGGACGTGTTTTCTGCATACCGAGCCGTCCGGCATCCTCATAGAACGCAGGCATTTTAAAGACTCAAGAGAGGAGAAAAGGATCTGCACAGAGCGATTGGTTTTGCAGATGTAAGGAAATGATGGCTATGTCATTTCAAGATGACAATCCCTTGTTGCAGCCACGAAGCTTTGAAGAAGTGAAACAGGCTATTGACCGGCTAAGGGACGATTCAATCACAGTTGTGGATGGCATTTCAACCAAGCTGAACATCAACCATGAAGTGATGGGATGTTATTGGAACAGCGAAAAGGTATTATATTGCCCATACATAAGCAAATAGATATCGCAGAGTGTTGATTAGGCTAATCTACAATTGGTCAGATGGAAGAATGTCATGAATTTAAAATCACAATATGATCAACGTTTCAAGCCAAATTTAAGTATTCAGATCGCTATCGAGACATTTTCGATGGTCTTCAATAAGCATAGGGAGAAACTGTCTCCTTTTCAACTTGGCGTTGGAGTAAGGAGCCTGTAACTCTGAAACATCAACAAAACGGACTAACGTCACAAAAAGAACCTACTAAATTCTGTCAAGGCATTAAACATCCAAAATTCTTAGTGTTTCTTAAAGTTTCATAGACTTAGGTGCATGGTCAAAGGTACTCTGAACTCCTTCCGCATTCTAAAGAAATGTCTTGGTAGCCTACGGCGGGCTAGACACTGGCGTGGAAAGTCCTGAGTTGGAAGGATAGTGTAGAACTGATTGCCCTTGGGGTGCAAAACTGGTCAAAACTACAGATGTATTCCAAATGAAGTGAAGTGGACGGGGATTCCACTGAATGATAAAGTCCATTTAAACAATTCATAACCTATAAATGTAAGAGCTTCTTTGAGAAAACAACCCATTAGTCTGTGTGGATGTTGTGGATTGTATTCAAAAAGTGAATTTTTGGGAAAATTTAAGAAAATGCGTTCCTTATTGCCCTAAACTTATAGTTTTACTTATTTATTTACGTTCCACAATCTTTTTTTCACAACGAATTCGCATTCCACAAGACGTGACAAGAATGTGAACATGTTCCGTTGTCATATAAAGGATTGACAAAGCTATAAAAATGCAATCTTTCGGATTTCGTGCAAAACATTTACTGTGGAACCTTAGTCCTGAAGTTCTATCAAGATGAAATCATACAGAAAAAATTGAATTTTGAAAAAAATTACACCTCAATTCACTTAATTTCGCATGCCTGTCAATGGACTTACAGCCGAGTAACTAAAAATTCACCTGTTGTAATTTTCCCCTTTCTCCTCAATTCACGTCATATACAGTTTAAGTGAGAAATGCAAGATAAACGTTATTTTACGCGAAACTTTAATTTTTCACTTCATTTCATTTCACACCCCTATCAATGGATTTACAGCTGAGTTCATATGAGAACTGAAAATTCCCCTAATGTAATTTTTTCCTCTCTCCTCAATTCACATCATATACAGTTTAAGCGAGAAATGGAAGATAAATGTTATTTCGCGCGAAACTTTAAATGCATCACTTCATTTCGTTTCACACCCCTATCAATGGATTGACAGCTGAGTTCATATGAGAACTGAAAATTCTCCTATTCACAGCATGTACAGTTTAAGCGAGAAATGCAACATAAATGTTATTTCTTGCGAAACTTAAATTTTTCACTTCATTTCATTTCACACCCTTATCAATGGATTTACAGCTGAGTTCATATGGGAAATGAAAATTCCCCTAATGTAATTTTCACCTTTCTCCTCAATTCACAGCATATACAGTTTGAGCGAGAAATGCAAGATAAATGTTATTTCGCGCGAAACTTTAATTCTTCACTTCATTTCACACCCCTGTCAATAGAATTTCAGCGGAGTTCATATGAAAACTGAAAATTCCCCTACTGTAATTTTTCTTTTCTCATAAATTGCATCCGAAACACAATCGTTATATCCTTCAAATAACAACATAGAGAGAAAAAGAGAGAGAGAGAGAAAGAGAGAGAGAGAGAAAAAGAAGAGATACAAACAAAAATGAAAGTCAACAAATTGTTCGATTACATCAATTTAAAAAGTGACACCGCTTATTTGACATACGTTTAGAAAAATTCATCCCCTTGACGTATGCCGATGAAAAAAGGATAACCATGGGTGTGTTCTTGTCCAGCATGGTTTAACAATTGCTAACCCCCTCTCACTTTTTCTCTTCAACTAACAACCATTCATTCAAAAACTTGACTTTGATCGTTAGTGTAGAGAAATAAAAACGAAATGCGATTCGATTTACAACACAGAAGGTGAGCGGAGAGGTGCAGCTTGTCTGACACATCAAAAAGGATAACGAACGAAGAATTTCCTTTTTGGTTTTGCCAACAATTTTCATCTGTTTTTTTGTTTTTATTTTTTTTTTTTTGTTACTGCCAGACTTTCTGTTTCTGGTCATCACGGACTGGAAACGAACTTTTCCTTTTGCACTCGAAAACCAGAGCCACAGCCATAGCTGGAACAAAAGCCAGAGGCCAGGATAGAGTGTGTATATGTGTGGTGTATTGTGAGTGCGGGATTCCTGCTGTTACCGTCTCTGGCTTCTATGAGTTCGAAATAAAAAGAAATGGAATCCAATTGAATTTCAGATGGGAATTTTTTCTTTTCCTCTTATATTTCCCTTATTTGATGGTCAGAAAACTCAGACGGAAAAACTACCAAATATAGAAAAACCAAAAACACGAGAGAGACAGAGAAGAAGATGTGATGGTTTTGTTCAAAGTTCTTTCAGTTGTCAGTCGATATGACGTCTACCCATATTGTTGATGATGATGATTCTTCTACGGTTGATGCGGGCTACACCTTATACATTGATAGGTGATTGAAGGGATAACTAACATTGAATAGGAAATATTGGCAGTTGAGTGTTTGATGTCGAACGGGCGAATATGGCGTAGTTTAGTTCATCTTCACAAAATGGAAGCAAACATTTTCTAAAAATAAAAACGGACACAGAAGATGGCGGATGTTGGCATTGATGGCCTTTGGCTTGAGTTTCAATTTCGTTTCATTTGGACAGTCTCTTGATGTGCGGTTGCAGGTCCTCTTGATATGATGACTGGTGATGGTCGTTTCGAGGTGGCTACTCATATGTCAACCTATTTGAGGCATGTGTGGTGTATGAATGGAACTTTTTTTCTATTTCCGTAAAGGGGAAGAAAATTGAAGTGCAAGTTCTGATTTATGAGCTCTAGGAGAGACTTATAGTTTCGTCATGTCTGTCTATTGACAAAAGTCTCAGTTCCAGCGCTCTTAAAGATGATTGCCAAATTTTTAAAATTAAATTTCTTCTTTCCAAAAATCAATGCAGCTTTTTTGCATTGAAAAAAAATCCCGCAATTTCTCATACCCAAACATTTTCTTATGTTCCCTCTTTTCTATTTTTAGACACAAGCCCCCCACACCCCTCCAGACATTATCGAAAAGAAATTTGCTTGTTTCTCTGGTTATCCACTAACTTCGCTGCTTATCCTGTTTCATCTTTTGTCAAAAATAATTGAAGCGGGCGTGGCGCAGGGGGAATACTTGATGAAATAAAATAATAAACCTCTATAAACGATAAGACGTTCGAAGAGTGCCGACAGAGAGCGGGTTAATTTGATGGAATGACTTTTGCCGAACGTCAAAAAATATCACCATAGTCGTGTTTTATGTTTTTTTTTGTCGACGTCTACCACGACTCGTCGACATTGCTTTCATCGTCAACAGCAGCGTCTTAAATGTACCTACTCCCGAAATTATTATGACAAGGGGAAGGGGGGCAAGAAAGAATAATTTCAATTTTCCACGAAAAAAAAAACAACTGTCGAGCACCGCGCCCTTACCCGGAGAGACCCAGCAACGAATACGGTAACTACCTCTTCAAGTTGTGTGTTGTTCCCAAAGGAAATTGGTTTATGATATGAAAGCTAAGAGGCTATATTCAGTCTTTTTTGATACACTGAAGAAAAGGAGAGTCTACCCTCGCCCCCTTCCGCGTCTCGGTCGATGGTATTAAATTGAAATGAAAAAAAAAACGAAACGATGAAAGCGAGCGGGCGGTTTGGTTCACAGAAAAGGCTGAAAAAAGAAAGAAAGCAAAAAAACACTTAACCGTATGCATATCCCCATTCGTTATGGTTGCCGAAACCCCACTGCACCCCTTTTCGGCCGCTTCTTAATCCAGACGATGTGGCTCACCTCGACTCGACTTGACTGCTCTTGTTGTTGCCATCCCTTTGCTATGAATTATAAGAAGGATTTTTTATGGAAGGAAACTCTTTTGCCAAAATGAAAGAATACACTCCTCTCTCGCTGCTTCTTTGGCTACCGACGATGACTCGGCCGTCGTCGTCGTCATCGCCCTTTGACGAGAAGATGAAGGCAAGCGGCATGTGTTTGTCGAAGTCATGAGCTTAATTTACATAAAAATGCCAAAAGAAATAACACAGAATCTAGAACGTCAGAAAAAGAGGCTTCACTTCTTTTGAAACATAGGTACATAGGTAAATATATAATAGAGAGGCTGAGAGAGAGAGCGAGATAGAATTAGGGACACTCTAAAGAAAGTAGCTTAAGAAAAGGACCTTCCCACATCACTTCTTTTGCATTTGTACCTTTTTCTTAAGCTTTTTTCTTTTCTTTTTATTTGGTCCTTTGTTTGCTCTATCGTTTCCTTTTTAAGTCCTTTGTATCGGGAAGACGTATTTTCTCATTTTTTTTTCTTTTTGGTTCCCACAATCTGCATTTCTTTCTCGTTTTGCTGTAAGTTGGTTAAGGATTGGGGTTCATTTAAGGTTAAGTCTTCTTGAACTTATCAGCATATCCTGCGGCTATTTAGCATAACCAGTCAAACCGGCCGAGGTATTAACAGAGAGTGAGATAGCCTAAGATCGATAGTAATCCAGCAAAGAAAAAAAGGTAAAAAGGAACCATTTTCTATGCGGCTTAAGTTAAAGGGATTGATAAGGAAGAAAAAAAACTACAACCACAAGGATAACGATAGGGTGGAATATGCAAGAGAATTAAACACTCCAGTCCGAGGATATAGTTTGAGCGCTATGGAAGTTGAGATGGCGACGACATCGTCTGGACTGTTTCTCAACTCTCAGAGATGTCTCGTTGATTTAGAAGAAAAAGTTGAGAAAATCAACATTCAAGGCTCATTCTTTTTGTGCAGACTTTGGAAGAATGAGAGGGAAGCAATTAACCTTATGCACTAAGAGGAGTTTCTTATTTCTGTTCGGAGGTTCCTTTTTTTTTATTTCAGTTTTGTTTTTTGAGGGAGGCACGGACTTGTTTAAGAACTATTTTGGACAAAAGTTTTTAGCTGAAAATTGAACTTGAAAAGACCTTTCGGTTGCATTGGTTGCAATTCAAAGTCAAGCTCAAGAACACAATTTCAATGAACTTTCCGTTCTGTTCTTTTTTGTTTGTATGGTGGCTTGAATGGTCAACAGTGAGCGTTATACCGCCTAAAGTTAAATTTTGTAGACCAGGGGTGGAATCATGTAAGATGATAGTTGACTATCAAATTTTTGACTATCAAATGTGATAGTCAACAACTTTCCATCTGTGTAAGATGATCATTCTGAAATCAAATTTTTTTTTGGATTCTTAGCATCACTGTATTAAGTTCATGTTTAAACCTGATTGTTGTTGTTGTTTTACATGCTTTCAAATTTGTTGAGACACAAACAAGAAAATAAAAATAGAGACGGGAATATGAATATTGTATCTATGTGTCCTTTTTTGATTCGTATCTATCCTATCAGCTGACTGTGTGTCAAGAAGTTTGTTTTGTTGTTTTGTACAATCAAATTTTTTTTTTCTTTAACTGGGAGCGATGAGAATTTTGCTAAACTTAATAACACAAAATAATAATTTTATTTCTTTCTTTTTTGGTTATATTGGAAAGGCTAATGAATGACTGTTATTCGAAGTGAATGTTTTTCAGAGGATAATAAAGTGTTGGTACAATACTGTTTCTCGAAAACGATATCTTTTTCTCGTGAATAAAATAAATGTGTGAATTTAATTTCATCTTGGTTTTTACTTTCGTTGTTTTGCAATTGCAAAAACAATTGCATCAGCCGACCCAAAAATATTAATTTTTCCCAAAGGAGGAAAAAACACAAGAAAAAATGTCCACTTGAATCAAATTGACACCCAAATAGGTGTCAGCTGAAAAAGTTAAAAAAAGATGACTGTCAATTTTGACTATCAGCTTACACAGGCGAATTTTCTTGATTTTGACTGTCAACTATCAAAAATCAGCTTACACGATTCCACCCCTGTTTTATTCTGGATGGCGCCCAACGCCACAAATCTCATGTCTCAGTCGAGCTGCCATCTTGGTGATTTCAATTGGCCGTCTGGTAGCTGCGATTAATCCCCTGTTCGGTCCCTTTTTGTGTGGTATGCTGTGAGATACCGATGCTGTGCCACACTTCGGAAACGAATCAAGTCAAGATCAAGAAATATAACAGCCCGAAATCAGCAACAAGAGCTTGGTGACTAAGGTGGCTACTTGAATTGGGTAGATTTTCATGATAATGAAGAGAATGTTTGCTTCTACTTAAGGTGGAACTCCAGTCCACGTCGGATTGAGGACTCATTCAAGAAGCGTCTGCAGCCAGTTCAGCTTATCAGTCCAGCTGACTCTCTCCTGTCTCACACGCTAAGCTGGTTGAGGCCCTTTAACACTTTTTAGGTCCACCTGAGCCTCTTTTGTGACGACTTTCTGAGTTAAATTCGAAAACTTTAAGTCGTAAGACAGCTTGTTAAGTGCTTGGTCTAATCTTTATCTTTTTATGAACATGGAACCATAATCAAAGAATTTGTCTCCTTAAGCGACCCAAAGTATTATCATCGGATGTTGTCAATGTCAATGTCTCTGTACCCTGTCTGAAAACCGGGATGATAATGCCCTTGTGGAGAGTTGCTCTTGAGGAGGTTTTTCAAACGATATTTGTACATGTCTATCCCTGC
>CAKKXW010000004.1:4693808-4969816 GCA_920937365.1 Sphaerophoria rueppellii | reverse complement strand
TTACATATTTAATTATAATATTGTTCTATTTTATGGATGTTGTATATTTATTTGTAAAATAATTTTTGTACTTATTCTAGTCTATAAGAATACTGTTTTCTGTTTGACCAAATAAACTAAACTTACTAAACTAACACAACACAAACACCCCAAAGGAGGCTAGGTATGACCTACAGTCACCTACGTATAAAAGAGGATCTGCATACAGCTGTAGCTCGTATTAGCCTTTGGACAACACAAAATGAAACTAATGCCTTGGCATGACCATTTTTAAAATGACCAAGTTCGGTTAGGTTAGGTTAGGTTAAGGTGGCTGTCATGGATCTCAGGTGGTTTTGTTATTCCACCTGATGTAAGTTCTCTCAATAGCATCTTGTTGTAGCAAAACTTTGCATGTAGCGATTTTTATACCAACAGAAGCCATTTCTGGTTTAATGGGTAATGTTGTACTATATTTGGCGAGTTCATCGGCTTTACAGTTTCCTGGAATGTCTCTATGGCCCGGCACCCAGTGAAGGTGAATGTTAAAATGTTGTGGCATCTCCATTAGAGACGATCGACAGTTTTGGACCGTAATTGAGTTTGTACAGACAGAGTCCAGGGATTTTATAGCTGCCTGACTATGTGAAAAAATCTGGATATCAGATGTGTATTGCCTCGTCTTCCAGGAATGTTTAATTTTCCCAAAAGGATCTGGAAGATATAGATATTAGAGAGTTTCTGTCGAACTGTAGTTGGGGAATGGTGTAGTCTGTGTGCTTTGGAATTGATTCTAGATAAATTAAGAATAACAGAATGGCCATTGTTATTGTTAGTCCACTGTCAAGAAGCATTCAGGCGCATAGCAGAACTAGCAGCTAAGCTAGTTAAAACCAAGCCAAGTTAAAACAGCTCAATAGCTGGTTATAGAAGTAGATGACCCTCTATTTGGTTCGAATTAGCACCGGTTCAAAAGAGGGCACAACCAAATTTCCAGTGAGTAATCGAAAGAAATGTTGCACTAAGAGCTTCTTATCGGTTCAAAAATAGCAATTCTTTAATTGAAAACCTCATCTTCAACCTTCATTGCCAGAATACTAGCTTAAGTCCTTGGAAAACGCATTTCAGAACATCTAAAAGTCCAAAATTCTGGTGGAGGCCGTTTTAACAGGACCTGGGGAACGGAGAAACACTTGGCAAAGGTGGTTCAGGCTTTGGATATAGCCTAGACATATTATTTCGGACAGTTGCATGCAATGGCGAGGATGATTTTAGAGCCCACACACTTACTTAACTTTAAGGACCTATAGAAATAGAAATCTCAGCCTTATTAAAATTGATTCGAAGCCAACTTCCCACGGATACCTCTTACAAACACCCACTTAATCTTCATTCAGAGAATTGACGTCACAAACCATTAAAACATACAAAAAATATCCAAAAAATCATTCCTCATTTCCTAATCGTCTTAGAAGTTCCGTTTCCCATCAACCAAGCAAAAGTTAACATTTACAAAAATAACTACCACCCTCGAGCTCACACAAAAATCACACTCATATCGCCATATCGCTTTAGTCCTGTTCCATTTCCACTTCCGGTCATTTAATTGAAACAAAAAAACAAAAACAAAATGAAACTCACAAAATCCTCTGCCAACTATATAAATGGACTCCATCATCCCTGGTCATTTCCTGCCTCAATAGTCCACTTCCTGTTTCATCTTCTCACAAAAAAAGTAAACACAACGCAACTAAGACAAACAAACAACAATAATTCTGCTCCACCAAAATGCCACTTTATATTAATTCCCTTTAGCATCCTGCTGTGTGCGAAATTCGAAATAACAAAAGTTAAGAGAGCAAACACAAGCCACGAATCCAAAAAAAGCAAAAAAAGACAACAAATTTTAAAAGGAATGCAAAATTATAATCGCAACAAAAAAGGCCTCCAACACAAAAGCCCTTAAAATATAAAAATGTCCTTTTGTCTGCCTCGCTCTCATTCATTACCTTTCGAAAACAAATCACAGCTTAAGAATGCTATCCTTTTGGTTTAGTTTTAGAGAAGGAGAAAGGGGGAATGGAAATGAAAGCATATTTCTCTATCTTAAGCTTAAGTCAAGCACCTCAAAGTATGCTTCAACAAATTAAACACTTAAAATTCCTCATTTACACGCATTTCCTAGGAAAAACAAAAATGAATAAAAAAAAAAAATCGAAAAATAAAAACCATTTCGGCGAGACACTCTTGAATAGAATCATCATCCGTTTTGCGAGTTTCAACCGCTGCGCTGCCAGCAGATACTCTTTGAGCACGCTGCTGACAATAAAACACCCGAAAGCGACATCCCAATGGAGCTGTATATCCTGTCCGCAGTCTCTGCAGTCAGCACATTATAATTTCCTGAAATAAATTAGCAATGCGAATGGAAATAAATAAAAAAAGTAAAGCGAGAGGGAGAGATAGCAAACGAAGAAATAGAAGAAGAAGAAGTAAATTGAAGGACGACTACGGATACGGAATGTCCTGCGGGCCACGAGACAATTCTTTTGTTTGCATCGCCATCATCACCATCATCAGCTCCCAAACTAGTGGTTTTTCTTTTATTTTTGTCTTGCAGTCCTGCGAAGGAGTGGGTGTGGGGTGGAAGCGAAGCATTTTTTTGCTACTTGGTGCAATAACACGTTCTTATGATAATTTTCACAGGACCCTTATCTTGATGTGTCACCATTAATATAATGTGAGCGCAACAGAGCCCAAATAACAGATCGCAACGAAACAGCATGCAACAGTGAACAGAACAACATTATGCGGGTGTTGGCTGGACAAATGAATGTGCTCCAAGATGAAGCTGCACGAAAAAAAAAACGCAGCCCAAAAACCAGACTGGAGCCACATGCATGCATTCATTTTCGAGGATGAAGTGGGTGCGATTTAGAAATCCACACACACACTCTAGGAGTTCTGCCGGAGGTGAGTGCGAAATTATGCAGCGGCAAGCAGTCGAGTACAAGATACAGGATCCAAACAAGGACGACGACACCGAGCTTTTTACACTCATTAATCTTTCCTTCATCTTCGTTCTGGACTGACTCAGGCCTGGCGATGGTGATGGGCTATATGATGTGTAGAGTGCATTTAGCAAGCGATCTGATGACTGCGTTCAATGCCGTGTGAAGTGTATCCTTATTGCTCGTTTTTTTTTTGCTCGTGTTTTTTGTGATTTTTGCGAAAACATGTCTGCTGCTTATCAGCCAGCGAAATATTTCTCAGCGTCACCGTTGGTGGCAGGAGCGCAGCAGCGTCTTCACACCGAGAATATACAAAACCACCATAACAACGTGTGTTTCTAACGAGTTCATAGTCCTCGGTGTTTAGTGGAATGTTTCATCTTTGAAATATGAGAAGGAGAAGGAGACGGAAAAAGGATGAGGTGACTGTGTTGCGTTTTTTGAAAATTGCCAGACACTAGCTCTGGCAGACATCAAGGCCAAAGGAATTCCAGTTCTAACTAACACGACTACGACGATGACGATGGTATCCTCTTTGTAGCAAATGAATGTAGCCAAAAGGGCATTCAGGATATAAACCAAGTTGTTGGTTGTGATGGTTAAGGGCCTGAGAGTGACGAAGGGGGAGAGGGGGCAAGTTGTGGAAGAATGCAACATGGTTTTTGCTACATGATTGCTGACTGTTTGATCATATGGCGTATACAAGTTGTATTCGACGGAAGACATTTTTCACAGAGACGGAGAAACAATATTAATCAGGAGGGGGAGGAAGGGGGCTGTTCAAATTAAATTCGTTTCAGATGGATATCACTTTAAAGACTTTACCAATAGAAGAAAACAGTCACATAAAGATTTCGTTGTGTAACATTACGTTGCGTTACGTAACGCAATATTACCTACTTACCGCAATGTGAGCATATGTGAACTATACCTAGCAAATTATGAATTTACGGAAAATTGGTTATGACAAAACATTGTCAACGTTAATCGTTTTTCAATATTACACGTAACGTTACGTAATTATTGATTTTTGTCATCTGCCGCTATTATAATCAATGGTTTCACATGAATTTGAATTAAAGTTAATGTACAAAAACGTTTTTCTTACGTAAAGACAACATTTCTCTTTCAAACATTACAATACGTTACGCTACCCTTCTTTAAAAGAATATTATTCTGTTCAAGCTCAATTCGATTTTCTTGCTTTCTGTTGAAAGACATTTTGAGTATGGAAAGGTACTACGTACCTACGACTGTGACATAATATATTTGTAACATTACGTTACGTTTTCAGCTTACCAGAAAAATGCAACATCATATCTCTTGTTGAAGTGCATTGAGAAACTTGGAAAAAACATCCTTACTTTTATTTCAATCCTCTGCGTTACGTAACGTAAACAAAGAAATAGAATTATTGAGAGTAAGAACTGATGACTGAAAACTACGGCAATGATCTCTTTCTTATACTTATTAGAGCATTGGATTTCTCGTATATAGTTCAAATGTATAACGCAACGTTACGTAACATTCCTTATGTTACATATTTAAATCTATTTAAATTTCTTAACGATGTTTAGTGTTGCTTTAATAACCCTTTTTCATATTTCAAAGGTTAAGAAATTCCCCTCCGCCACTAACTGACCTGACAGCAATACCAACTCCCCAGAGCCAAAAGGCACCTCAACTCTTGAGGAGCACATAAATTGGATTTTCCATCGTTTCTTGTTGCTCTTGTGCACACATATTTTCGTGCGACTTTTGTCTGCCAGAGAGAGTGAAAGAGCTCCTTTGCCTTGTCCCTTATCTATCGCTGCAACCTTCGGTCGGTTTTCTCCTGTCTTCCTGTCTAGTTTCATTAAGAATTCCTCCTTTTCTTCCATCACATTTTTATTTTTTCAATTTTCTTTCTCAATCTTGTTTTTTTTTTTTTGTTTTCTTTTAATTTTGTTTACCAAGGTGGCTGTTTGGAATGTTTACTCAAACAGAATGGTACATTTCTTTTCCGTTATGTATGACGACGGGCTCCAAATCCCTCAAGCCCATAGGAGAGACCTTCGATTTCACTGCTTTTGTATTCAAGGAATCCAGAGAAATAAATAGGAGGAAGGATGTGCGGTTCCTGTATGCATGCATCGTTCCTTTAATGCCATTTATGGTGGCTTTAATTTTTTTTTCTTAGTCTATCTTTTCTGCTTTGTTTATGAATTCATTCGAAAAGAAGGGTATCCAAGGTGAGGGGGAGAGAGGGGAAGGATGAATTTATGGATGCATTAATATAAATAGGCAGAGAAATTTCATTATCCTTGCCTTATGCAAACACATGCACCATCAAACCATCATCTCCATCTCGTCTTGTGTCTTGTAGTCTCTTGTCCCATCCTTTTCATACATTCAATTTTGCACCGGAATAGGAAAGCAAGTTTGTGGATAAACAAAATTCTGTGCTGTTCTTGATGTTGTTGCATGTGGCATATCCAGCTTGGCACATCACTGACAGATGGTCACAACATCGCTGTGTGATGTTTTTTTTTTTTTGTTCTATGAGCATTGGGGATTGGAGATTTTCAATGGTGGTTTTGGTAGTCGGTTTCCCAAGAGGTGAAGGCTTTATTTGATTATTCTAATCTCTGCTAAGGATGCTGGTTCGTTGGTAAAGCTCTGTTTCTCTGATGGTGTCTCTGCTTTGGACGCACATTGAAAGGGGCTATTGCAGTGTATGGTTCGTGTGAGAAAGGAAAAAATTCACTCTTTTCGAATTGAATATTTAATGAATGTTTATTGCCATTTTGTAGTGATATAATGAGACAGAATTAAGAGGAATTACCTGTGCAGCCAAACATGATTAAGGCTGTGCAAAGAATTTGATAAAATCTTGAGCCTAGGGGACATGTAGAAGACACTTGTTTCTGGGAACCTAGTTCGTTGAACCTTTGAGACTCAAATGAATAAAGGAAACATGTACGGAGTTCAAACGTGTCGTTCTTACCATTTAATAAGATTTTTGTTGAAACACTCTCGTTATGTCCCTCTGTCCCCATTTTCCCCTATCCATACGTCTTATTTTCTCTTTCTTTGCCCTAAAATATAGAATAGAGCATATTTTATGATGTTCAAATGAAAGACACATACTCTCACATCTTTTTTCCAAACTTGTTTACCCAAAATCATGAAATCTCCCCGTTTTGTCAACGAAAATTAATTCTTCCTAAGCCCATCGAGTGATATATCAAAAGAAAGGTATTTTCAAGCTCTTTCCTTATGTCGAAGAAATTTGTTTTTATCAATAACGGTTGTTAAAAAATTGACACTTATCAAATTTTAAGGGGTAAAGAATGTCTCCGATTTGAAATAAAAGCTCCCTTCACTAAAGATTCAGCTACAATTGAAATGTTGACAACCCCTCACTCCCTCCTCCTACACCAAACCAAAAATATATGATACCTCAGCAGAAAACTAGAAGCTTCCTTGAAAAGCTATAAGAGTAGCCACCCATCTTCCCCCAAAATAAAGGAAAAAGAAAACAAACAATTACGCCACATTTGCTCCCTAGATAAATACAATGATTCGCATGTGTGGATGTTTATTAATTCATATTTAATCTATAGCATATCCGGGTGTGGGTGCGGCTTACCAAAATCCTTCCACTAGCCCCAAAACTCACCCCAAACCTCAATTTCATGTTCAAGTTTGACTTGTTTTCTCTGTCTTTCTCCATGACTCTATTTCCTAATCATCGAACTTTTGCCATTATAAACATTTTTCGGCAATATCTACTAACCGCATCCGGATGCGGAACCAAAATCCTGCTGACTGCTGACTATTTGCTAATTAATCCTCTTCATCTCGCTTCTCTCATCACTTCTTCTTCGTTCATTTGAACGAGAAAAAAAACCGAAGCTTCTGTATTTACACACATCACTTGGGGTGCTGGCAGAAACTTTTCCCGAAAACCGTGAATTTTTGTTGCCTATGTTTGGGCTCTTCGTTTACTCGTCAGATTTTCAGCTCGAAAAGACAAATACAAAGAAGCAGAAAGAATAGCAAACTAGATGGAAAAACGGATAATTTTCATATTTTCTCCGACCCCCTTTGGAAAACGATGCTTTAGCAGGCGGTTCATCATTAAATGACACTTAATATGCGCCACATGACGTTAGAGCTGCCAAAGAAAGAGGTAACGAAGATGGCTGTTTTTAGTGTCAGAGATGAGATCTAGAGGTGAAACTAATGACTTGTTACTTTCTCTGTCATTAATTACATTAATTAAATGCTATCATCTCGACATGTCGCATTCCCCCTACCCACGCATTTCCCCAGCTAATTACAAATGCTACTGTTTCGGCATCTCTCAATTATTTGCGTTTTGCGTGATGCCACAGAAAGAATGTCAAATTGTTGTTGGTGACATATCTCATACAGAGACATCAGCGCCATCTTCTCAATGTTGCAAAGTGAAATTAAAGACAAACTTAAACTAGAATGACAGACAGACAGGGTTGTTAATGATATGTGCCTTAGGGTCGATGTCGAAAATGTGTAAAAACAAAAGTTTAACTCGTTAAAACATTCATTAGATACCTTCGTCATCGTCATCATATCGGCAAGAAGAAGAAACAACATTTACTTTTAGGAGACTTCAAGAATTCTATGTGAGAGTTTTAGGCGAAATTTATATGTTTGACTTTGAACTCGTCAGCGAGAATCAATCAATTTTGTTGATAAACATGTTGTTTCTTGTCTAAATTCCTAATTTCCCCACCACACCGCCGTCTACGTCGAATGAAAATATTTAACCAAATCCACTTGGTTTTCCAAGCCTGAAAGTATGCAAAATTGTTTTGTTTTTCTTTGCTTTATCGTCTTAGCGATTGCAAGTTGTAGCAAGAGCTCTTGTGATCGACCAAAACTCGAACCAACAACGCAACGATAAGAAGTTGAAGTTGTGTTTGAATGTTTATTTCTTGAAGGATCCTCTTATCCTGTTTTTCCTGTTCAAGTTGCTGTTACTGTTTTTTTCTTCGTCTTCTCGTTGTTTTGTTTACATTTAAGCGATGCGGTTGAACGTGAATGCGAAGCGTGAGCTTTTCGTCTTAAAAGGTGAATTCTATAAGTAAACAAGCTACTTGAGTTAATTCAATAGGTAGGTGGTTTTATAGTTGAGGTTGAGGTGGTTCTGGTAAGATGTACTTCGGGGTTGTGTTTTATTTGCTTTTGGCGGGCGAAGCAAAATGTTGGAATGTTACTCTTAATGAAAGTTTAATTATGTGTTGACGGATTGCTTATTTTCTTTGCAAGAAATGGAGAGGATTTAGGTATTGCGAGGGATTGGAGAGTTTGTTGAACTTGCAGGGAGGTAAGGACCCCACGAAAATATTATTACTAAAAACTCATAATGTTTCATTTTCGAGGGGACATTTTTGTAGAGGGCTGGGTCCGTGCAGTTGATGCTTCGCTTTGAAAAGGTAAGAAGTCCTTTAACAAAAGACTGAAGTTAGAAATTGAGGTCCTGTAAATGACCTTAGGGAAAGTTTTGCTTTTCTAAACAACTTAAACTTGGTTTTTCCCCCGCTTTGATGCACAGGACCCACTTCAAAAAATGACACAGTATTGTTGACTCACCACTTCACCTTGTCACACAAATAAGAAACCTTAGAATAAATATGAGACCCCAAATTAATTCCGAAAAACCAACAATTCCACTTCCAAGACGCCTTTCGACTTATCAGGACCTCATTTTCTGTATAATTTAATTTAACGTTTTTTTGTCTATTTATTTCACTCTCATCCTCGTAGACTGGAGCTGGCGAGCTCAAGGTATGCAGATCTAGTTCCGTTTTGATCCTGCATATAAACCTGATGTTTGCTCATGCATTTATGCATGTACTCTGCTTAAGGATATCATCTTTTGTATGGAAATTAAGCTCGTCTTCCTTTGCATTCTACTCTTATGCACATATTCATCATCGTCATCATCATCGACCCTCTTTTCGTGCTTTAAGCAAACAAAAAACAAACAAAAAACCTTCAAATTATAAACCTACTCGCTCTGCAATGCGACTTAAAAATTAAGCTACTTCACATAACCCCAAGGGACTTCTTCTCTATCCACACAGCTGTTGTACCATCGCCATCGCATCACACACCACTTTCAAAGGTAAATTGAAATTTAGGTATTCACACAAAAAATAAGGACACGACGACGCTGCTATGGCGGAAGCGATGAAGATGACGAGTACAACACTGCCGATATGTGTGTGAGTGCTCTTTGGAAGCGACTAGGTCGACTGCGACGCAAGCCAACAAAACTCGCAAAAACCCTTGTGAAATTCGTCCTGGAACTGCAACCACGTAATTCTTCCATTTAGAGTACCGTAATTGAATTACATATGCAAACAATTTTCCTGAAGACCAGAGAGTTTATTTTTCTCTGACGAAATCCTTTCCGACTTTTTTCGACATTCTTTTTTTATACCGAAAAAGTCCTCGCGAAATTCAAGTTGAATGATGTGAGTTCCTTTTTGAATTAAAGTACACAGCTGCACTGCGCTGCATTATCATGTCCTGAGAAGTGCAAAGTGCACAAACACATACCGTATATGAGGAAGAAGAATTCTTTTTCAGTTGAATGCAAACGAACCTGTTTTGTCGACTTACATAAAAGTTCTATCTTCATTCACAAAAAAAATAGACAGCGACCCTGATAATGGAAAATGATTAATTCGCGTTGCCACCAATAATGATGATGGGGTCAATCGCAGAATTGGAAATGTTTCCATAAATTACTTTCTAAACACAAAGCCCTGGGTGTGCTTTTGTAGGTTTATCTCTTTTCTGTTTTCCCACCAAAGTCAATTAATGAACTCATGTGTGTCCTTTCTATCGCCAACGCAGCCTTTTATTATTCCTTAAATGCATTCAAAATGCTCTAACCGCGCGTATATTAGCTCATTTGTTCGTCATCAGAACGCCAGAGACCCTTTGAACTGATTGCGTTGCTAGAAAACAGCGCGTCATTCACATATGCGCCATCAAATATGCAATTAATTTTGTTTTGCCAATATAGAGCACAACACCAGTGCTGCCACTTAATCGATTTACATCAAATCTAAGGGCAGTGTGTTTTTGTGTCTCTCTTTTGTATTCGCAAGCGAAAATGACTCTGGCGGCTATTGTTGAAATAAAGTGATTTTCGGCGGTATAGAATCTGGAATTTGAATGAATAAAAAAAAATTGCATACTCTTAGGGTAACATGAGGTGAGGTATATTGGTGGGATGGTAAGGCGTTTACACCAGCTGGCCGGACTGGCGAGAGAAAATTGGTTGCTGCCAATGAAAGCTGATTTTAATTTACAACATTGAGGCGGCAGGAAATGAGGAAAATTGTAGATAAATGGGAAAATAACTGATGATGATAAGAGATGACAAAAGATCGACGTAATTAAGTGAGAGAGGTTGGCAAAAGGGTTGCACTGTGATTTAAATTAGTTTTTCTGCATTTTTTTTTCAATGCGTCTGGCATCCGGTGGAAGCGTTTTTCCTTTGAAATTGATTTGCAGCTGTGTGTGTGACTTTGCGATCGTCAAAGAGATTCAGCTGTTTGATTGGCATTTCGCGAAACTAATTAATTTTTTTTTTAAATCGCTCAGGAAGAATCGTGACAGTTTGAAATGACTCTTCACTTTCCTTCGTTACAGCCAACTCCACCCTTCTCCGCGAAAAAGAAACAAAGTGGAAGGTAGAAAAAAGTAGATTCCTTTCTTAATCGTTGTATAAAATCTATAAATCTTCCGCCAGAGGTTCTAAACACAAAACCTGTCTCACAAATTAATCCACCACTTCTATGCAGCCCCCTCATTGTCCCCCATAACAGCCACAGGCATATAATGTCTCTAACTGACTTGACATTAACGCCATAACTCAATCACCCTCCTTTATTGTGTTTGTTTTTCTATTCCAAATCAAACCAGCTCCCCCTTCCCCCGCAAAAAAAAGAATAATGTTAAAATACCTCCAGAAACCCCCTCGTAAGCATTTCAAAAGATGCCACCAGATTACTTATTACCCAAGACCCACACCCCACTCTCTCTGTCTGATCCTTGAATCCATCTTTTGTTACGTTTCGAGTCTATCCCAAAAGTCATGCTGAATGATACGCCGACACATGCAAGAAAATTGCGAATGGAAAATCACCCTCGAAATAATATGGTTGTCTTTGGGATGCCACAACCGATTCCATGACGATTCATTGACGTGGAAAGAAACATGTCCTTTTGGTTGTTTGATTTTCGACTAGCTCGCATACTCCCCATAGACCTGCCAGTCGAAGAAATCGAAGAGGGTTGCCTTAGACCCCAAGGTGGCCGTGGCGCTAGTGTAAAACTCAGACTACAGGCATCACCTGCAACAAAGTATATCCATTGGGAAATTTTCTTCAAACTCAAATCGGAGGAAAAGTGTAATTCGATGCCAGTAACACAAATTAAGGACGAATGAATCTGTTCTCTTTAAGCAACCCAGAATCCTTCAAGGACGAAAAACAAAGCGAACAGAAGAAAATAATTACCTTGGCTCCACGACCATTTCTTCTCTCAACTGTTGAAGAATAAAAAAAAAAAATTACAAAAATTATATAAGGACCAAAAGAAAGTATCCTTGCTGTATGTGTCGCTTTGAATCCCCCCCACAGAAGAAAAAGAAGAAGCTTTGAACTTTTTGTGTCGACTGGTGGCGGCAACAGCAGCAATGCGGCTTCCTTATGTCTTCCATGATATTCTTTCATTGAATCAAGATGCCGCACATGTAAGGAATTACGCGCCACAGAAGGATATACCAGACTGGGGCACTGGGAAGCTATGCTTTAAGGACTCAGGACAAAATGTATGTCCCAGTTAACAAGATGTGATAGGAAACAGTGTTGCGCTCTCCCAAAATTAATGGCAAGCAGTTAGGCAGTATTCCAGGCACAAAAAAAAAATTTAAAAGAAAAAAGGATACTCTGCAGGATACATACACATAAAACTGCACATGAAGTAGATGAGGAAGCCTTTTTGGCTTTTGTTCCCATTCTTGTCATTTCCTTGGATTCATTTAGCTTCTTGTATGTGTCACATGGGTCCATGTGACGGTGGCGGCGGTGGTGTTTGGATTGTAATCAGCAGCCAGTGGGAACAAGGACATCTTCCATTTTCTTCTGTAGACCTTAAGAGCAATCTGCATCTTAAATTGGAACAGCCAGCAGTGTTCTTAGAAGAGATTTTAATAGGTCTTAAACTTATTGCTGTGTAAGAGTTGATGAAAAAGGGCGGCGGCGCCGGCGGTGGTGCTGGTAGTGCTGGTGTATAATGGCTTGCAACGCATCCTTAACATCCTTTCAAGGCTTGAATTTAAATCCGAAACAGAGAGCTATTGTTTGGAATTTCCATTTGCAGACAATTATTGTGACAGATGGGAATTGGATTTGATTCGAAGGCAGATGTGGCTCCATCTTCTGCGTGGACTCTTCTTCTGAGAATATTCTACTTATTGCTCTGTATCTCTGTCCTCATACTCTGTGTCTTGACAGAACCGAATGTGGCAAGTGTTGTCGTGTATTAGATTGGTGAAGTGATTAGTGTCTATGGAAATTAATTGCTCTAAGTAATAGGCTCATCTGTGTATGTTTGTTACGAGATGAACGAGGATGAGATGGAATCTAATTTCATTGAAGAAGAAGGCAAAGATGGAGAAAAAGAAGCTCTTAAGAAGAAAGATGATAATTGGATGGGAAAGGTAAAAGGCAATAATTGAGAAATATGTGTGTTTTTGTAGACGAAACGATATCAAAGGACATATTAAGCTTATCCCTTTGATATGGTCATGGGAGCCATATGAGCGGGAGTGAGCGAGAGAGAGGAAAGGAAGCCAAAGAAGTGTTAACAAGTTTTATGGCTAAGAGGTTGGGATTATTGTCAAAAGGATCTCAGTTTCTCAGTGCAGAAAAGATGAATTACAAAGTTGCAAGGAAAAGTAATGAATTTTCTGATTACCTTTTGCCTTCTGTTTCGGTTTCGGGTAGAAACCGTTTGATCCTTTATGGAATTTATCTTTTTCCTGAAGTGATTACAATTTAATTTGTTGTGTATTACGTATTCATTAGCAATTATGACTCAAATATTGTGATTTGGGAGAAAAATAAAAAAATGTTACGCATACGCCAAAGTGAACTAAGTAGTGCTAATTAAGGGAAATCTGAAATTGTTTGAATGCAATATGCTCAAAAGATAAAAATGGAACATCTTTTTTATGTCGTTGTTGATACAGGGTGGGCCAATGACAATTTTGTCTTTGACAATCACAACTAAAGGAGCAATACCATCTTTTGTACATTTATTCTGGTTTCATTTGTGAGAACACACATTATTTTCTTGCCAACAACTTCATTCCCTAAATGGGTGCCTTATCTGGCTACAAACTGGTATATTCAGTCACTCCAATTCGCCCTCAATGCACTTTTTCAGAAGACTTGATTTTTCACCAAAAGTCACAACCGAGTCCAAGCGTTTCCAATCCCAAAATTTTACTAACCGAATTCTCATCAAATTAAACTTATTTTAAAAAGTTAGAAACATACAATATTTCACCTTCCCCCCTCTCCATTTTCGAACAAATTACTTATGTGCGGTTGACGTTGAGGTGTGTGCTTGCCGTTTTCCGAGTCAAAATGCAAAAACCACTCTGCACTCATCTCGTTCCGTCATCGTCACACCCTCGCTTGCTCTTCGCGAAGTTCAAAAGTCCTTTCACCACTCAAAAAGCATCAAGTATACACGCTGGCAATGTCGACGTCAGTAATTATTATTTGAGCGGTGTTGGTTATTGGTTGATTATTATTTCTCAAAAATGCATTTATTTTGGGAAATTTTCAACCTAAATGCCAGCGTTAGCCAGCTGCGATTAGAACCGCTGCCCTCTAGACCTGACAATTCCTACACTTCAATGCAAATGTATTTTATTTAAAAAGGGACAGAAGTGCGTTAGCGGCGATACGGTGTGTTCCGTTTGAGTGCCCTTAGCTCGATGGAATGTGAAATTAATTACAAATCGCCAGCCGCATTATATTTGGCGAACGGGCAAGCGTTAACCACATGCACTTGACCAATTAGTAGAGCGAGGGCTCTGCTGATGAAAACTGCCTGGCAAAAATTTAACAATATGAATTTAAACAAAAGGTCTTTTGCATTTTGTTCGATTACCACAAAGCAGCAAAGAGTGAGCATTTGTTGGACATTTTTCGATGCCAAATTCAATCAATCCTATATGTAGTCACACTCGACGACGTCACCGCAGCAGGCTGCCTCTGGTTCTACCCAAAGCCGTCTATGTAGCCGCGGCTACCGCTGACGCTGCTGGTCGTCGCGTGGGATGATAATTCCAAATTACTCTTGTTGAATTGTCTGCAATTTGGTTACGGGCTAGCGATTGGCTGTTTACGGATGATTTGAGTTCGGCGTCAAACAAAAATGTTGAAAGCCTCAGAATAACAATTATTTCGAGAAATAATAATTGTGGTTGGTCGATGGTTGCTATTTGGTGTCGGGTTGATTGAAAGAAATTTAATTGAAAAGCAATTTCAGTCGAGGGCTGTGGGGAGAATTTGCAAGTCCTCATTTCCAATACTAGCCCAGTCAACAGCATTTCAAACCTGACTATTCACTTTTTTGCCATCCTTCGTACCTCAAAGTCATGAATAATTTAAAGGATCGACCTTCAATTAATGTAAAACAAGATTACAAATGTCAACCACCCTCCTTAGAAAGAAAGGCTCAACTCCCCAAAAATACAACCTACCCCACCATCGCATTGACATTTTGTCGACCGCTGCCACAACAAAAATCCCATCACACATTCAGGACCTGTCAGTCAGTCATTGTTGTTCCATCGAAGCTGACAGAACACAAACAAAGACAAATTATATAAATTACTTATATACCGTTATCTAATCTGCTTCGAACAATCAGTTCGGTCGAGTGTAAGTAATTAATTCCGCTAACAAACTTTTCCCATCGTCTAATCACATTTTCTCCTCGTCTTTCAAGGAAGAACAACCAGCACCACCACCGACCGACTAGACAGAAAGACTCGAGGGAATCTTCGCCTGAGAGGACGATAGCTAGTTCTTAAAATTGCAGCTAGATAGTCAGCCAGTCTGATAGGTGTATGTGAAAAATTGCGGGAAATTGCAGAGTAGGTGGATTTCTACGAAGAAAAACGATATTTCTGACTTTTGTGCGGTTTTTTCCGAGTCTTTTTTTTTAAGCGAGGAAAAGATTTTTCAAAGGACTTTTCACCATCTTTTCTCGCTCCTTACTTTTCTTGTTTTCATTTTATTTAGTTGCGATGAGACGATGCGATGGCGTCGCTTGCGGGCGTTGGGTGGGTATGAAGAAAAAAAAACCAATTACCACCTTTGAGCAAATAAGCTTCCTGCTAACGGTTTATATCAGAATTTCTATCTCTTTCATGTGGAATGTGCGAAGCATCCTTCCAGGTTATAGATTGAATAAGAGTGTAAGGGGGTGCCGGCCATCATTTCTGTTGGAAGAGAAAAATCACGAATAACCAAACCCGAGAGCACGTTACGGTTTGCTTTCCTTATTAACTTTTCCTTCGTGCGGATGATAGTGTTCTTTTTGTTCGATTTATTTGTTTGTTTGTGTGGGTGTGTTGTGTTTTGTTTAGGATATTTATTTTCTTGTTGCTATCTAATTTGATTTGAGTGTTTTTTTGGGTTTGAGGGCGTTGTACTGGATGCCCACACGTGGGGAGTTTAGTCCTTTTTTTTTTGAGGAAACGGAACCATTTACCTCTTGCCAAAGGTCATTGAAAATGGATTGAGGTCCTCATGGTCTTGGGATATTTTTGGAATATTACATAAGACTCTAGTTAAAGAAGGGATTAGACGATTACCGCATAGTGAACCTGGAAAATATGTTTTTTCTCTGGAAAGAAAAAGAATTATTACGGTCAAGGCGAAATCTATGGACAAGTTTTTGTGTCATCGCTGGATGATAAATGGGCTTGTATCGCAAAGAATTGGGTTTCGTTTGATTGAAATGCGTCATAAGGCGGTTAAGGATTAATGTGTCTGGCGGTATAGTTTGGGAGCCTATTGTTGTGAGATAAATGTGATGATATCAGGTTACACAGCTTGGAGTCTGAGAGAAGCAAATTTATGGAGAAATATCAAGAAGCTATTTATCCTTGAAATCGGATCTTATTGATATTGGTTTTGATACTCGATTTTTGTCAAATAAATTGTCGACTTGATGAAAGAGCTGAAATGTCTTATTTTTCTGAGAAAGTGAGTTATTGAGTTCTATTTTGAGGCTTATCAGCTTCAACAAAGGAATTTAAACATCTGAACTTGGTTTCTTTTTTATATTAAAACCTTAAGGAGCTGTGTACCAAACCTTTGTGTTACCAAACCTTTGTGTTAAAACTTCGGATTGCTTGTACAATGCCAGATTGAAGTAGAAGAAGACTTTGCCGGAGTCCAATCAATATGTTGATATGTCTTGTTAGCAATCCGATTACTTTAGTTTCCCTTAAGGCGTTGGTCATAGTCAAATTCTCTCATTACTTTGTACAGATGGGTAAGGATATGCTAACATACCGATGATATGTTAGGATGTTAAAATCTTGACTTTTTTCATCATCTATCTTGTCTCTAAGAGTTGATCAGAAAAACTAGATTTGCTGGTCTGGTACCACACTTGTTTTTTGCCAACTATGATTCCTTGGTAGGGAGCTATTCGAACTTTTGTGATAAACGACAATATCTTATAAGATGCACTCAACATTCTGTGATATCTCCTTCCTTGGGTTTGTAGTATGTATTGCCTATCTTCCGGCTCCCATAACTGGAGTCTAACGTCATGAACTAGTTGGTGAAGCGATGGTGCTCCCTCTTAGATAACCTGGTATGCAATCTGAGTTTGCGACTTTCTCGTAAAACTTGCTGGCTGTAGAAAGAAATTCTCCCCTTGAAATGCTAGAAACATATTAATTCATTAAATACAATTTGAATCGTTTCGAAATGTCCTTATTATTCGTGATCAGATATCCCTCTTTTTCCATACAGTGGATGCACTTCAATATATATTGTGTAATGCTTCGGGCGGATTGGTAGAACGTCCTATGCGTCCGCACTTTTTTCAGTCATAGAAAGCGATCAAGTGCCACATTTTACAAATTCAATTCTACAGCTAAATGACCACCAGGAAGTCTTTATGCAACGAATGGAAGTATCCTTATTCTTTTCTTCTCCCTGCTGATGTCCATCATCGTCTGTCCTCTTGGTTCAACATACTTCACTGCAAAATTTATATCATTGAAAACTGAAGAAGACTGTCTGTATGTCCGATGCCCAACATTCAGTTTCCAAGAGATCACTGAATCGTTGCCGGAGAAAGTTTTTTTTTTTTGATATATCCATATCCTTTTGAGAAACAGAAGAAAGCAATCAGTTGATTCGCATAAAGTTAATGAGCTTTACTATTAAATAAATTATGCCCCCAAGTAGGTAGTGCTGTCCACATACTCCCACTCATACATCAACATTGTTGTATGTTTTTCTTAATTTGTTTTTGATCAACGGTTGAACACATTCAATACAAAAGATATTCGTCAAAAGAAAGCTAGGTTGAAAAGTTGATAAAATGGCGACCTCGACCTGAGATGACATCGGCCTCCATTTCGATATATGTTTTCTGAATTAAAATAAGAAATTGATGACGACGTGAGGCTTAAAAGCAAATCAATATTTTACGAAATTCAAACCGAGAGAGGTGGAATGCAGTTCGGATGGTTTTGTACTGCGATGGCCATGAATAAAATCCATTAAAACATGCACTTAAACGAAGTTTTATTTAGTTAGTCATACAGAAGTGGCATGTGATAAACTCAAGGTTAAGCATCTAAACTGGATGAAAGTTGGGTCCTAAAATGATCAAATACGTCATCATAGTGAAATCGTGACAGATATGCAGATATGTCTAAAATTCAAGTATTTCAACCTTTGAATATACAATATTTTTTTTAAACAAATTTACTATTCTACCCGCGGATATGCAATCATTTTCGGGTGCCTGAAGGTATGCAACAAAAATTGAAATTTCAAATGAAATACTTGAAGCTTGGTCGAAAATTATTCTAAGAAAAAGGTATTCAGAAAGTATAAATGAAAATTGAATTTTATGAATTCTATGTAAATAGAAATTTCCTCATAAAACATTTTCGACTGAACCAGTATCAATTGAGTTAGATTGTTCATATGAAAAATAACTTGAAATTCACAATGCTCATTTCAAAACTTGAAATTAAAAGGAGGAAAATGTTCATTTTACCCAGAAAATTCCCATAGACCAAGTAATGCTTTCGCCTGAAAACAGTCGACTAGCTTAATTAATTTTTCTCTCGGAACTTTTTTTCCCGTTTAAATTCTTAAAATAACCCAACCAACGACAAAAAGAACATTTTCTATTAGATTCCAAGAAAAAATTCACTTTTCAGAACTCCTAGAATTTTTTTAATTTAAAACAACAATTTCAATTAAGTCTCATGCACCGCACATTAACAAATAATTATGCTCTCACTCCTCAGAGACTGCACTGCACTGTAATTCGAATGGGAATGTGAATGTAGTTGAATTCTACATAACACACGTTATCCTGGCCTCAATTCAGTTCACTGATTCGATATGAACTTTTTTCCCCCACAACATGCAACTCGATAATATTTGTTAATCCCTTAAACAAACAAGTTACTGTGTCAGCTCACTCAGAACCGCCAGCGAAGTGAACTTCCTTTTCCAACTGCTTCATCATCAAATCAAATTCACAGCTGAATAGAGTCCTTTTTCGCGAGGAAAAAAAGCAGACGAAAAGCCTAACTATTTTGGTGAAATTTAAAAGGCATCAAGTTAATTAGAAGTTTGTGGGGATGAAGCTATAAGGAGGCACAACAACCCTCCAACCTGAATATGTGGAGTTTTATTTCCATCACACTGCAACCACAGTCTCACCACCACCGCCGCTCTCCACTTGTGAATAGTTAGTTGCTCAACTTCATGTGAGCCCTTTTTTTCACTCGCTCGTGTTCAAGTGGTGGAAATATTTATCCGAGTACCAGTTACGAGTGACTCGCATTTGGTATACTTTTGAGTGTAATTGAAGGATGTTAAGCCATTCTGTAAAATAATTCACTGGGTGTGTGGGTTGTTGTCGTTGCACAAAATAAAAAGGGAAAAGAATTCACAAAATGGAAAAAGTAAGGAAAAGTGAAAAAAAATAATCCCACACTCGGTCTTTATTTAAACTTCACCTGTACGTGGTGGAGGCTGAGCACTGAGTACAACATAAATACCTTTTAATCCTGCTAATTGATGATTGAATCATGAAGGGGAAAGTGAAATGTTTTTTCTTTCTTTCGTCGAAATAAAATGAAAAACGAAAATACGTTAACTGGTAGACGAGTGCTTTTGTGATCCTTGATGTCCATTCGTTGCCAACTGACTGGCTGGCTGGTTGCTTCATCTCAAAGTCGTTAAATGAAGCGCTGGATCAGAATGAAGTGGGCGGTTTGAAATTGTCTTCTTTCTTGTTGTCTGTGTGGAGTGATTGAGCAATGGCGATGAAAGTTACTGCCGGCATAATCGTTTTCGTCATCACAGGTGGTAACACATTGAGTGCGGGAGAACTGTCAAGTGGATGAGAATGAGTTTTAATTAGAAAAGGTTAAGGATTGGCTATTTTTTCTGCAGTTTTTGGTTTTCCTTCAATTTTCTTCGTATAGCGGTTGCATGATATCCTGGCAGATGGTTGCAGGAATAAATAAACGGACTTTAGAACGATTGTCCGCAGATGGGTTTTTCTTCATGGAATAACAGCTGTCAATTAATATGCTCTTTGACAAAAAAAAACCGTACCTACAAACTTCATTCACAAATCTCATCTAATTTCCAGGATTCATCGTCCATCTGAATTTTTCATCCTCAAGAAAATTCTGCATTAAATTTTAAACCTAGCAGTGCTTAAAATTTAAATATCCTTAAATCCATCTTAAGACTCTCATCCAACGCTAAACAGAATTATGCATTAAATTTAATATTCCCATGTTAATTACTCTCAACGAGTCCTTTTTACAAAAAAAAAAAAGTAATACAGAATCACACCAGAAGAAAAGCTCGTGTTAGGGAAAAGCAAAAACTGTTTGAATTACCTCAAAGCTCAAAAACGGAGACAAAGCAATGACATCTTCTGAAGCATATCTTACAAAGAAAATTAAGTGGTAAGTGTTCGTTTCGTTATATCATTAAAGAAAATTCCAAAGGAAACGAAAAATGTCATCTCAGTTGCAAGAACTTGCTTCAATTCATGTCACATGACTCTAGGGCAGTCAAATCAGTTGCATCAGTTCATTTGTGTATAGAGAAGTTGAGTACCCTTGCAATTGATTCAAGAGCCCCTAAAAGTAGGCCAACAGGACATTTCCGGTCATTACAGAAACCACCCTTCAAGTAGGCTTCGAAAAAAGTCATTAACTCAGTTTGAAGACCACTTTCGACCTGCTCAAATTTTAATATGAAACATTTTATCGTGTTCCGAATTGCATTAATTCCAAAATGAACGTAACTTACCCTTAAATTTATTGAAAGACAAGTCCAATAAAAGTATGTGCAAGCACAACAAAGAGTAAACGAATGCAAAAATTCACATTGAAAAGAAAGTAAATTAATTCCGTTATAATCCCCGACACTCAAATTATAACCTCATTAAACGACACAGAGCGCAGTAAGGACGCGAGCCAACAAAACGGACCAACGAACAGGATTTCGAAAAGCAAAAAAAATATAAAAAATAAATAAAAGAATGAAGAAAGGTCCTCGAATGAATTAAAAAGATTTTTATCTCATGTCCTGTTTCGTTTCGCATTAATTTTTTTTCTTTTCTCTTGGTTGTTGCTCTCCTCATTTTCATTTTGATTCTTATTTTTTTCCTTTCTTCAATGCAGCGACCACTCAAAAATTCCCTTTTGTGTCGTCCTCGGGAGCGTTTTTTTCAGTTCAAATCGGGAGAGTTGATGTCAATCTTCTTCCTGCTGATGTCCGTCATCGTCTGTCCTTTTTGATTCAACGTTCTTCAATGCAGAATTTATATTATTGAAAACTGAAGAAGACAGTCAGTATGTCCGATGTCCAACATTCATTATGCGAGAGATCTCAGATCCGTTGCCGGAGGACTGTTTTTTTACTTATCCATACTCTTATGGAAATAAAAAGAAAGCAATCAGTTGACCCGCATAAAATTAATGAGCTTTATTGTTAAATAATTTATACCCCCAAGTAGAGGGAGCTGTTCACAAGCTCTCACTCATACATCAACATTGTTGTCAGTTTTTTCTTAATTTGTTTTCGATTAACGATTGGAAAATTTCAACACAAAAGATATTCGTCAAAAGGAAGGTAGGTTGAAAAGTTGACAAAATGACGACCTCGAGATGAGATGACATCGGCCTCCATTTTGCAATGTTTTTCTCTTTTATATATATTTACTGAGGTACAACAGCATTCGGAATTAAAATAAGAAATTGATGACGATGTGAGGCTTAAAAGCAAATTAATATTTTACGAAATTCAGACCGAGAGAGGCGGAGTGCAGTTCGGTTGGTTTTGTACTGAGATGGCCATGAACAAAATCCATTGAAGCATGCACTTGGACGAAGTTTTATTTAGTTAGTCATACAGGGGCGGCATGTAAGAAACTCAAAGTTGATGAACTAAAATGGATGAAAGTTGGGTCCTAAAATGATCAAATACTCACCATATCGAAATATGCAGATATTTGTAAAATTTAAATATTTTTTACCTTAAAGTATGCAATATTTTGTTTAAACTACTATTTTTCCCTTGAATATGCAATAATTTTCGGATGCCTGAAGGTATGCAACAAAAGTTGAAATTACAACGGAAAGACCAGCTGATTAAATAAATTTTCCTTATCAGTTTCAAAAACGACATTATAAGGATGATATGACGAAATACTGAAGGTTCCACTAAGATTTAATGAATTTTCGAATATTCGCCCCATTTGAAATAAAAGTGTTCCAGTCCTTTCCTGAGCCTGATTCTAGAGTTGGAGTGAATGCATGTGTCCTTAATGCACCTTTCAAAATCTTTATCCAGTGAATTTAAATTGTACAACACCAAGGATACACACAGAGCTCACAACACAAAGAGAGAAAAAAAACGAAATTAATTTATTTTAACACAAAACAACAACAACATTTTAAAATCTATCGGAACAAGGATAAAAAGCCCAACATGCGTTGCAGCAGTCGTACCTTCATCTATGCAGAGAATGCAGAGTGGTCCTCTGATCCTGATTCTGGTCCTGGGGGTTATATGAATGTGGAAGCCAACCCCCATAAAAATATTCGGCATACGAGAATTAATTTAATTTCTGTGGGTGGCAATGTTTGCACTCGTTGGGCTGTGATGGCGCTTCTTCTTTCTTTTTTTTATTTGATATTTTATGGAAGTGATGTCCCCCTTATTGTGACATGAAATAGCCAAGGGTTGGTGATGGTGATGGTGGCTTGCAAGGCATCAAGAACAGCTGTTCGGATGGAAATACTTTTTTTTCAACCTTTAACGATGTTTACGTTAACCTTAATGCCTAGCCCTTCGATAGATGTAACGATACAATTTAAAGGAGAATTGAGTGCTGTTCGTCCTGAAGCAGGACGAACTTGGTGGTGTATAATGGGAAAGTGACATGTGACTTTTATCTCAATGCCCGTATATTTTAATTGATTGAGATTCTACTGTTTCGTAAAATGTCATGCTATGGAATCAGATTTTATCTTGAAGGGAGATTTTTTGACTGAAGGGTTCCTGTGCAAATTGAAAAATTTTTTTTTTGTTTTTGAGAAAAAAGTAAGTCTTCCTATTTCAAGCTTTGGGGAAATTTAAGTCTCTCGAAAAAACCACTTCATTTTTCTTTCAAAAACGAAAAAAAATTTAGACTTCCTGTTCCTAATGAACTTTATATCTCCGTACCCTTGGGCACCTTCCCTTTCAAGATTGCTAACAAAACCATCCCTTCCAAACAGACACCCGCAACTTCTGATGGTTTTGTGCTCATCCGTTTTTCAAAAACCATGACAAATTAAATTCCAAAATCCACCAAGAATGATGAATCGCGTTCCATTATCTCCAAGGAGCATCGTTGTTTTTGTCATCATCATCGCCCACTACCAGACCTGTTCCCTTTTATATTTCGAGTATCCCAAACCCAGAGCCCCTAAGCAACAAAATTGAAAATAAAATCCAAAGCCAAAGCTGTTAGCTGCCTTCCTTTCAAGAATTAAGAACGTTTATTCTTTTTTTTTCGTGCTCTACCTATGCAGTTGCACTTTGGCTGGCATCCCTTTCTACTTTTTCCGCACACCCTCGACTCGACTCGTGATGAAAAAAAGTCCTTGTTGCTTCTGCTTCAAAAGAGTACAAAACTCTTCGATCTTCGTCTTTTACTTTAATCGTTTTTTTTTCTGTTGGTGCTGTATACCATGAGGCACACTGCACAACTGAGAAGCAACAGAAGGGGGGGGAGTTGGGGGAGGAAGAAGAAAAGGAAAGAAAACCTAAATAGCTTTAAAGCGAGAAGCGAAAGAACTAATCCGTCTGTCTAAATATTTTTCACAGTTAATTTGACAGCGTACACAATACTTCGTTTAAATTTTTAGTCCCCGTTTTTTTATTCCTTTTTCGCGCGAAAAAAATAAATCTATTTTCTTTTTATTAGAGCGAAATTTATTTTTAGTGACATTGTTTGTTTGGAAGAGAGCTGCAGGAGATTGAGGATGAAGAGAATAAAGGACTCGCGTCCTTGGTCTTGAAAAAGAAAATCGTCGATTATTTCCACACGATTTCCTTGTACTTTCTATATCAGCAAAAAGAGGTTCTCCGTTTATATGGGACATGCTGAGATAGAGGAGCAAACATTTAAGGACGTTTAGAAACATACTGCTTAACGGATTGCATAAAAGAAAGCGGATCAATCAATATGTCAAATGGAGTAAGAAAAAGCGAACTGCGAGCCAAAGTCACTCTCAATATGGAATTTGTAGGAATTTTTAGAAAGAGAGATTTTCTAGTCGATTAATAGTTTTTGAAAGAGTTTTTTTAAGGGAAGGTAGGGGAGGGTGGTATTCACTGTAATGGCATTTGACTGCAGTTACATGAAATAAAAAAAAAGATCAGATACTGATTCTATAACGACTTGTCATTTCACGTTATTTTAGAGATTTTATTGTACTCTTTAAGGCTTTAGAAAAAAAAGCGGTATGACATTCAGAATTAACTGCATTGCATTATTGCTTACTTACTTACTTGTGGTGGCGCTACGATCGGACCAGGGCCTCATCCAACAAACTTCTCCAGTCGGCTCGGTCCCTAGCTAGCTGTCTCCAGTTTCGCACACCAAGTTAGTTCAGGTCCTCTACCATCTGTGTGCTCCACCTGAGTCGCGGTCTTCCTCTTCTGTGACGTCCTTTCGGGTTGGATTCGAAGACTCTACGAGCCGGAGCATAATACCCAACCATCTAAGTCTAAGTCCAACGAGACTTTAACTTTTCTGGCTAGGTCAGTGTCGCTGTACAGTTCGTACAGTTCTTGGTTGAATCTTCGTCTCCATTAATGCAGACAGGACCAAAAATCACTAGAAGAATTTTTCTCTCAAAGCAGCCCAAAGCATTTTCATTAGATGTTGTCACAGTCCATGTCTCTGCACCATAAATGAGGACCGGGATAATGAGAGTTTTTAGTTGCCCTCTAAGCCCGAGAAGCAGCGATTGGCAAGAGTGATTCTTCGTTTGAGTTCAGCGCTGGTGTTCTGAGTTGATAGCGGATCCCAGGTAAACAAAGTCCTTAACTACCTCGAAGTTAAATCTGTCTATGTTGACGTTTGCTCCAAGACGTCGATTGTTGGTAGCCCTTCCTTGTCGACAGCATTAACTTGGTTTTGCCCTCGTAAGCCACTAGACCCATCTTCCTGGCCTTCGTCTCAAGACTGACACCCGCTCCACTGACATCACGCTGTGTTCTTCCAATTATGTCAATGTCGTCCGCGTATCCTAGTGGCTGGATGGACTTTTGAAAGATTGTGCCTCTGGTGTTGACTTTGGACCTTTGCACAATCTTTTCAAGAATGATGTTGAAGAAATCGCATGCGTCCGTTAGGTTTTTTCGACTATGATGGAACAGCGTGAGTTTTCCATTGTCATCCTACGCAGACGGACGAGTTTTACTTTGATGCTAAAACTAGACATTTCTCTAAATAATTGGTCTCTTTAGACGCTGTCATACGCGGCCTTCAAACCAATAAAAAGGTAGTAGGTATCGATTTGAAGTTCCTGGGACTTCTCCAAGATCTGCCGTAGGGTGAATATTTGATCGATTGTGGACTTTCCGTGTCTGAAGCCAAACTGATAATTACCTACCAGGTTGTTGACGAAGGGCTTCAAACGTTCACAAAGCACGGCAGACAAGATCTTATAGGCGATGTTAAGGAGACATACCTTTGTAGTTGGTGCAGTTCAGGGGATCTCTTTGTTTAAGGATCGAGTATATGATGCTGAGGTTCCATTCATCGGAATTGCATTGTTACTGCAGTTATATTTTTTCATCTATAGTTTATTAATTTGAAATGAACGTACTAGGCCAATTTAAATAGAAAAAGAACTGTAAGCAGTATTTGTCTTACTGCACCAATCTTAATGCAGTAATGTCAGATTGCATCCCTAGTTCTGTTTTGAGGTTCTTGAGAGTAACATTTGAATCACGTTACTGTATGTCTTTATCTTGTCCCAATATTTACTGTAAACAATTTTTTTGCCGTCAAAAATTTATCAAGACACTTGTAATCTACCAAACCAGAGCTATTTCATTAATTCAAATTTTATGTTATTGGACAAAATTTCTTACTGCAGTTACTTTTGCAGTAAACAAAGCCTATCGAATGGCATATCGAAGAAAATGTCTTATTGAGCCCCATTCCCTCCAGTAAGAAAAAGAATTATGTAAGGCTTAGTTGTCGACATAACTAATGGAGTACAGATTTTTGTCGTGATGCTCTCTTTCAAACTCGAAAGCACAGCTTTCTAACAGTCATGTCATTTGCAAGTTGAACGTTCGCGTAACACAAACAACAATCAACACAATTTTTGGTGTCCTTCAAAAGTGGAGGTTTGGTTTCGCAGGGATATTTCAACCGAAAGAGGCACTTGAGTAAATTAAATGAAAATTGTTTAATTTCTGAAATGAATGTAATTGAATTAATGGTGTTCATTTTTTAGTTGTGGTAGGAGAGCTGACTTAGTAGGGGAATCGTTAGGTTGCTCGCACTATTGCGTTTTCTGTTCTGTCATCGAACACTCATGGCAGCACTAGGGATTGCGGTGGCAATGGCGATAGCAGTAAAAGTGATGTCAATGCTTGATAATAAACGAATATTCCAGGCCTCCAACTGTGCGTCGTCGTCAACAAGGACAATGATGACGACTGCTACGACTCAAACGGTGGCTACGACGAACGGGACGGAAACAAAAGCCATCTCAGAGTCTTTCCGATGGTTTTGTGCTGTGGTTGATGGAACATCGAAAAACATCGCTACATCAGCCATATCGGCTGATGGTTTCGATATGGCGGAATGTTTTGTTGCCTTGCAATTCGCCATATTAAAGACCTTCACTTTGATATGCCTTTTCGCTCTTGCTGTACAACAGTTGAGAGGCTGGCTCTTGTGTTTGGCATATTCTCATGAATTTCCAGTGTTTGTAAAATGAGAAACATGCAAACAAACGGGAATAATCGATTTAATTTCAGGCCGCTTCGTAATGAGGGAGAATACTTTGTTGCAGTTTGTATGGGGAGATGACTGTGCTGTCTTTACCTACTTGAGGTCGTTGGCGGTGGATGTGGACCGTTGGTTGGTTGCTGCTGCCTGCGGGGCTGGATAGCGATGGTAATGATGTTGATATATGGACTTGAATACTTGAGGTTTAATTTCGACTTTAAATCGTTTGGAGAAATCATGTTTATGGCTAGAAGTGCGCTGTTGAGTGTCGAGTGTTTAATGTTTGACTGCGGGGGAGGGGAGGGAGGCAGTGATTTAATTGAATTTTTGAAATTGACACTTGGAAGCGTTGGAATAGGAAACATTGCCAATGGGGTTCCTTTTCTTTGAACATTTTCTGATTCAGAAATTTCTTTTATTAAAAAATACGTTCCACAGATGTTTGGTGTAGTATGACACTTTTTTAATTTAGTTCCACACAAGTATAACTGACTTTAGATTACATTTTAAAAGTGAAATTCGAAGGTTTAGAAGGTTCCACAAAGGCCTTATATTTTTTTTAAGAATTCTTGTGCTGAATATGTGAAAAATGTGTTCCACTGTATATGTGCAATGCCTTTCACACTTTTTTGTGGGTGACAAATAGAATCGGCTCGAACAAATACGATCCACACTATTTTTATTCCCTTGTGAGACCTCTTTAGATGATAAAACCTTAAACCGGTTCCACATACCAGTCTGTTTGTAAGTTCATTGAATCGTGTCCGACTAGCTTGAGTGACGAAAGAATACGTTCCACACGGCATAATGGGTTCCTCTTTTGTTTTTATTTTCAAAACAAAACTCGCAATGCGGTCTAGAACGACTACAGAAGAAAGTGATGCCAATGCAAAGGAATATGTTCCACATTACTCTCGGGACTTCCAAATGTACCACAAAAACTGATTGCCAGGACAGAAGTGTTCAGATTTCCATTTTTTATGAGTCAAATAATGTGAACTGTATGTTTTTGTGATGCTAACCCAATTCGGAAAGGCTTAAGGACAAATGAAGAAAATAAACTAACACAGAAAAGGCTTAGATCCTTGTCTTCCAATTTCCATCAATCCTGTGGCGAGATGTGGATCCTATGGCTTGTGTATATAATTTTGAATCCCTTCATCTGATTCATTGTAATTCATAAATTCAATCACATTTGCTGTGTGATTTAAGCCTAAGAAAAATCGCACAACACGCCCTCGGAAAAGCCGAAAAACCTACTTTGGCTGATGTTCACGCCGTTATCGAGGCAAAGCCATCTTCTGTAAATGGGAAAAACCCCTTATTTGTGTTCCTTTCAACAATGCATTCATTTTTTCCACTGTGCAACATTTATCTCGTTCTTCTGCTCAACATATCTTCGACTTGACTCCTTAAACAAGGATCTGCGCTCAAGAAAAATAATCAAAAGACATCCGATTCGTCTTGAGTTTCTCGAAATCATCAACTAACAGCCGGAGGATGGAGAATGTCTTCATCTTCTTTAGAATTTCGACGTTGAGGCGATGATTCACAGGACGAATCTATTATGCCAGGACAATGCAACAAGACAGACAACATATCGCGTATAAGAAATGTCGATGTTCAGAGGGCACAGTCAAAGTCCCAGTCACAGTCACACGAATCACCCAAGAAGCTTCCAATCCAATCCATCTCTTGATCTCATCAATTTCCAAGACTCTAATGTGAGCCAGTGAGGGGATTGAAACTCCAAAATGGAATAAATACGGCCGGCAGCAGGGTGCTCTATTGAAGGGGGTTGAATGTTGATTTATTGAAAACACTATCCCCCTCATTTTTCGATAGATTCTCTCTGGGCTGTGTGCCGATGCCGACTGCTGGTGGAAACATCGAAGCAGGAAATTGCAAGTGCGATAAGTTCCACAAGCCTTGTTTTCCCATTTTTATACACCCAAAGGACATAAAAATTGTTGTATCTGCTCTGCAATTCAATGTGAGGATAAATAATTGACAAGGGTGGTTGGGTACGGTTTCGGGTTTCTATTATATCCAATATGAGAGTCGATTGAGCTACCACATTCATTGCTATTGCAACCGGAAACGTATTTATTTTGTGTTCGACCCCATTTTAAGGCTTGTAGAACATGCCTCCGACATATCCTGATGGTTAGGTGTGTAATAAAAATCAACAAATCACCCCCTTCCCATGGCTCGGTGTGCCAAATAAGTAATAGGATATGTCAAGATCTCGCCCTTGGTCAGATTTTTTGATGAGGGGGTCTCTGAAATCGTCTTATCTTGTTCCGAACAGGAACCCCAAGTCATAAACGCCATCTCTTCTTCTGTAAACCACCATGGCTGCTGAGGCGTCTAGTCAATGGACGATTGCAATCTTTATGGATCCGGGCCCTAGCTCATTTGTGGAAGCTAATTTAAAATGCGGCACTCGTTATACTTCTGATGTAAACCCACTCCAAGTTTCAGTTTTGTTACAAAACCAGCAACCATGTCCGTCGCTTCTGACAATTTGGGGTCCCGTTTTGTTACTTTTATCTGCAATTATGAAGACACGCTATGGCAGCAATGACGTAAGTTCGCAAAATTGAATCACAGTTCTTCGAGAAAATAAATTTCTACACCACAATAATGGCTATCATTTGAGGGGTGGGTAGTGGGGGGTTTTTCAGGGCGAACTTACCTCTAGAGAGTTGAGGAATATAAAGCTTCTTTCTAGGTTGAATCGACAATTAGTGAAGATAGCTGCTCTCCCCTAACCCAAACTAAAATACAGAAGAAGAAAAAATCCCCTTCAAGTAGCAATTTTGGTGGAAAAACTAATTCCCATCGGATTGGGAGGTTGTGTAATTAAAGTTCACATTCAGGGATGCGTGCTTGGAAATGCTTATTCCCAGAACCCAGTTACATAGTTTGTAGGTTACATTAACTCAAACTCTTCTCTTTTCATCTCTTGTGGTTATTTTTCGGAGCAGGAAGAAGTGTTGCACAATCTTGTCATTATCTCGTTCTAAATTTTATTCTACTTGCTGCACGTTTATCTAGTTAGGCAATGGGTGTTTTTCTATTTTGTCGCCTGAGCGTATTTTTAGTAAAAGGTCCTAGTTGACGTACTGCTGTACAATTACGAGTTAATTGCAACGTTACTTTGGGGAGGTTACTTTGGCTTAGGGCGGGCGGTGAGTAATTTTAGAATTTCAGATGCAAGACTGTTTTTGCGGAGTTGGAAGAGTTTTGGGTGGTTGAAATGTCAGGGGTAGTCCTGGAGCTGGAAGTTTCAGGAAGAAAAAAAACAAAAGAAACTAATTGCCTTCGAGAAAATAAAATTTAATTTTGTCGCATTTGGTGGCATTTCGGAAACTTTAATTTATTTCATTTTTGTGACAAAAATTATGGGCTATTGTCCGAAAAAAAGAATTTCTCTTTCTGGGTTGCAAGAGTTCAGTCAGCTAGGATAGTAGCTATCTCTAATTTTCTACGACCAGCTTTGTGACGTTATCTACCATCGCAAATGTCGTCAGCAAATGTCTGTCTTTACTGCGCCGTCCTTCAAGGTTGATTTACAAGACTTTTCAAGTCGTATACTTTTGCTCTTGCTAATGCATACCTGCCTAAGCCTGATCTCTTGCTAGTAAATATAAACCTGGTCTTCCGTTATCAATCTGTTCAGTAGAATGTTCGGTTCTTCACGTTTCCCCACAAAAAATACTCTAAATGACCTATTAAACGGACGGTCAATTGACGTTAAAAAGACGACTGATACAACGATATTGTAACGAAGCGTTAAAATTTCTCCTCGTCCTTTAGCTGAAACCCTTTACAATTCCATCATCCGAACCGCCCTTCCACTAAAAACCAACTTTTCATACAAACCGAGTGTTGACTTACTTACTTACTTATCCGGCTTCTAATCCATGAAAGATCTCAAGCTGAGACACTGCAGCCTTCCATCGAAAACGCATGCACACTCCAGTGGCCGAAACCAAGCCCTCTGACATCCGCTGTCACTTGGTCTTTGTACCGTACGTTCTCGAACATAGGGGCTGCGATTAGACGACTTTCTTGGCTGGAGCGTTGTCGTCCATTTGCTCGATGTTACGAAGCCAGTGTAGTCGTCTTTTTTTGGCTTTCTGGACTACATCCACATCTTGGTGCAGCTGGTACACTTTGCGGTTGAACCTTCTTCTCCATTCGTCATCATCGCATACGGAACCAAAAACCCGTTGAAGAATTTTTCTTTCGAAAGTGCCCAGTATCAATTCCCCTTCTTTACTTATCGTCCAAACCTCGGTGCCGTAGATTAGTACTGGTGAAATCAAAGTTTTGTATAGCAGACAATTTGTGAGGAGTTTTAAACCCAGTTGTTTTGCCAAACCGAAGTAGCAGCGGTTCGCTAGGGTAGTTCTTCCTCGGATCACTTTTTAGTTGTCGTTTGTGCGATTTATGTTTGCTTCAACTCTGTAACTACCTCGAAATTGCTGCTACCACATTCCCTTCAAGACCAACGAGTTTCGCCTGTTCTTCAAGCACTTTGAAGGCCCCAAACACAGATCCTTTTGAGCGGCCGATGATGGTTATGTCGTCCACATAGCCTAGGAGCTGACCGTCTGACCTCACAGATATCTTGCACACTATCTGCTCCAGGACTATGTTGAAGAAGTCACATGACATTTGCACACTGCACTGCGAATTGCTTAGTGTGAAGCCGCACTGCTGGTCCAGCAGTGCTGGATCGGTTTGTTCGGGATCCCGAATTCAGACATCGGCATCATAAGTTCTTGGCTGTGGATGCGTTCATAAGCAGCTTTGAATTCGATGAAAAGATGGTGGGTTACGACTTGAAATCATCATTGAATTCATCCTTTCCAGGATTTGCCTCAATGTGGATATTTGGTCTATCGTTGTTCTGTATGGCCTGAAGCCACACTGGTACATGCTGATTATTGTGGTGCAAAACGGTTTGAGATGTTCACACAGTACGTCGGATAGGATCTTGTATCCAACATTAATCAGGGATATGCCTGGGTAGTATTTGCATGCCAAAGGATAGCCTTATTTGTACATGGGGCATATGGAGCTTATCGACCAGTTAGCGGGCATGCAAAAAAAAAGTTTTCTGAACTCAAATTTATTTTGTTTGTTCTCTTTCGATTCACATTCTGTCATTACATGGAATGACATAAGGGGAAGAGAACTTTCGATGTTAAGTCAGTTTTTTACTTCTTCGTTGCCGAGTATAAATCCAACGCAATAAAAGTAAGGAACGCCAGGAGACAAAGTGCTGCGCTTATCAAGCTCTAGCTAGTTGCTTCGAAACCGGTTATTTTGACGTAACTCCTGTATTTTTTTAGTTCGAGATCCAATTCATCTAGCTGTTGACTGCTGAACTTCTTTCAAAAGATAATTTTTCTTCTTAAAAGCACATCACTGAGTGGAGCTTTTGTTAGAAACAGGATCGCTTTCAAACGATCATTCTGTGATTGCCCTTCCTACAAGCGTACCACAGACAGGAGTTATCAATCAGGTACCGCTCACAGATAATTCTCTAGGTTGTCCTTGGAATAGAAAGAAGACTACGAACCACTTCTTCGCAGTGTATCGCCGTAATTGGCTGATCTCTCCCAAGACCAGCTTTTGGACTTTTTCTAGTCCTCAACTTAGGATAGAACTAAAAATTATAATGGATCAGTAGAAAAAGATTATTAAATGTTGGACATTCTTCAAGTTGTACCGATGAATTAGATTAATTTAAATTTTACATAATTTCAAAGCACACTTTTCAAATGATGAACATTTTTTAAAGCATACTTTTGCCATGAAATATTTTAAAGCCTACTTTTTGTATGATTTATCAACACATTGCATACTTTCACATAAATTGATTGTTTGTTTTTAAGAAATGTAACAAGAGGACAATACTTTTACAATAAAATCGGAGTTTTAATGAAACAATTCTAATTTCTTTTCATTATTGTTAGCTAATTTTTGGATACTTTGTCAGGATGTTGTTTGTGTACGGTTTCGTTTTTCGGAAGTAGAATGACTTTCTATCGAGGTTTCGAGTTGAAAACCGCTGTCAGTGTCCATATAACCCCCAATTTAAAATGAACAATTAGAGTGCTTAAATGCTCATCCTCTTTTCTGAACTCTTCTCACTTTTAGATCCACTTAAAAACGATTTCACAAAAATGCAAGAAAAGCAAATGCTCGAACATCATTGACATAACTGCAAATGCGATGTTTGCACTTGATAACATTAATAGAATTCCATGACGCCAAATATTTCAAAATGTTAGTTTTTTTGTTTCATTATTGTTCGCCAATAATAATAACAGTACACCAATCAGAAAAACCACAACATAGCATTAGGATCCTCTATTCTGACCCAACTACTCCACAGAGCAGCAAAAATACTGCAACATTTTTCAAAAAGGCATTCGGAAAATGAACAACAACCGCATTCTTCAGTTTTAATTCAATTTCACTTCGTTCCACTCACTACGACTACAGGATATCCAAAACAGACCCACTTGATGGTGAAATTCCAAAAGGAAAAAAAAAACACACACACACAGCACTTCCACAGCAGACAGAGAGTATCCACATCGATTGGCAACAATCAATAGCAACTCATCGTGCACCGATATATCGAAGAGGGATATTTCACAAAAAAACTTGTGGGGAAAAAAAATTCCAACAAGCCAATAACCACATCACATTGTTCAATGTTCAGCCACAAAACTCACAAAACAGCACACAACACACATCGCAACACGTAATTCCTATTTAATTGCAGTAATTTTGTTGCACTTAGCCATTTCGTGTACGCATTTCACTTCTATATGCCACCCGCATACACTCGCACAGCACTCACTCCATTCGAACTGAGAACTGATATTGTTGCACCATATTGCGTTATCCCTGTTGTGTCTCTGGAGTGTCTGAATGCTATACGGTCTTGTATAATTGGAAACTTTGCTTAATTACATCATTAGCAGAGTCAATAGATTTTCGCTTCGTTAAGCAATAAACAATGCCCACAAAAATACACACAGCGCCAGCGGTAGTATAAAAAAGGACGATGAGCCACCCCAATCCACTTCCGACCGACGAACTAATAGAACATAAATCTGTTTGGAGCACCAAAACGTTACCTAACCGACCAAGTCGCAGCCATATAGCCAAACTATTCCAGCCATCATCATCTTCGTCCTCTTCACTTATTTTCGCATTTGGCTTTTCCTTCCGTTCGAATGGAGACTTCTATTATCCTTTCTTGTTTTTTTTTTTTTATTTGTGGACTTTGTTGCTTGTTGAAGTTGAGTTCTAAGCGAATTGGAGTACCTTTTACAGCGCGGCCTTTTCTACCATCTTTATTATCATTTTGCGGTCTGCCAGGGATAGTGTAATGTCCGAACAAACACACACTGCATTCGCCGGGTGTGGAATTTACTGTCTTGTATGTGGTTTAGACCTCACAACACTCAAGTTAACTATCATCATAGGCATTGTGTAGTAGTGCCATGAGTGTGGTTGGTCTTGGAAATTCATTGGCACCCTAGAGCCTTGGAATTATTTATTTTTATTATGCCATTCAAGCGAGAAGTTCGTATGATGCGATGTGGCCTCCAGGAAGAAGGAGTGGGGGGGGGGGGGATTGTCCATTTCATTCTGCTGAAAAAGAGATTCAAATTGATTTGGATTGAATACTGATTGATTTTGTTAAGGTTGCCAGTCAAATGCAACAATTTTCTAAAATTTGACTTCGATCCACATAGATTCCACAAGGCATAAATCCACCGAAAATCAACTTATTTGGACCGATTTTTTTTTAATAGAAAGATAAAGATGTCAGGTTGCTTATTTAATTTAGAATATTTTTTCTTGGCACTTGATGAGTTTTATTCAATGTGTGAAAAAAAGAAAATCATGAAACTTTTTTTTTTCCCATGTATTATCCAGCTTTAAAAGGATAAATGAGGGGGTTTCAAGATCGATTACACTTCAAAAGTGCATTAGCTTTTGTAAAATGAACTGCCAATGCAAAAAACGGATTTTCGAATTGTAAGATTTTGAAGGTATGGTTCAGGGCACAACACAAAAATGTGTTTTCAGCTTGCTTTGGTTTTGACTTTTACTATACGATACCTTAACTTCTCTTCATTATTTTAAGATTTATTTGAAGAAAAAATATGAAAATTCATAGGATCCACATACAATCCACACTGCAGAAACCAGTCAAAAACCGAGTGAATTGAAAGAAAACTATTTTAAGTTCGAAAAAAACTTCGCTTTTGGTAAGAAAATTCTCATTTTCGTTTCGTGGTTACGATCCACACCACATATAAATCAGTGTCTCAAACGTTGTTCGATCTTTACATTCCACATTAACTGTTTGAAATAAAAATTTAAAAGTAATCTAATTTGGACACATATTATCCACATATGTTCCACACAAGTAAAACTTGTATAGTTTCATATGAAAAACTAAGAAGTTATGTTCCACAACACTTTCACAAATTTTCTTAACAGAAAACTCACTTCTGGCAACACCATATCCGCACAATAACCCACTTCAACACAATTGTCTGCCATCACCGCAGGCGAAAAACTGTAAAATCAAGTAAACATCGCCCATTCGATTGCCTAAACGGTATTCTGGTTGAAGCCCCCCAGTCATATCCATTCATTCGGTTTACCGTTCAACTTCTCTCGATTGGAATTCATTGCTTCAAACAACAATGAATAACCTAAAGCACAATTTGCCTCATCGACAGACACACACTGACTCACACATTCACCCACATGAAGTGCAAAATCGCTGTCTTACTAGGTTGATTGTTGAGTTCAACGATATGGCAACAATATCAAAAATATCCTTAAAATGAGAAAAACTTCAATAAACGAAACAATGCACAGAAAAACTCATATAACAACAACAACAAATAAAATAGTTTTTTATTAACGCAATTTGCATAAATTTTGCTGCCTTAACTGCCAATAAACCAAACAATCTGGCATATCCTGTCCAAACGGAAATGGGTGTGAGTGTGGCGTTAAGTCTAAAAACAAATAGCAACAAAAACGAGAAAAGCTGTTTAATTCAAATGGAAAAGTAGGACAATGCTCGCGCTAACGGTAAATAGGATAATCTGCAGTTCTTTCTTTCACTGTGTCGCTGAAAGGATCTTCGCGTTGTCGGTCGTGTCGTTAAGTCGGTCGTTTGGTCGCGAAATATAATAAACTCTCGCAGCAAGCTGGAACACAACAAATAAATCCCAGTAACCCACAAAAAGCTTCAACGCGGAGCGGTGGCGAACGGTAGCAGCGGCGATGAGAGAAGGCAATGTCGTAGTCTTCCTCTCCATAAAATGTTGCCTTTGGGTGCGCTTCACTATCGTCGTCGTTGTTGCGCTGTGTACAGTCATTGTAGTCGTAGAGCTCTAGTCGTTTCGTCAATTTAAAGTTCGTTAACTATTAATGACTTCCGTGGAAAAATATAAAAACGAACTCTTATTATGGCATCTCTGTTTGGCCTGCAGAGGAGATGGGCCGGGGTACCTCCAACATCGATAAAAATGTCCTGGCAGGCGTTTGGGGAGCCGCACTAGCACACTGGCACACACTGGAAATATGGCTCAGTGAATCAAAGTTGGGTTAAAAGTTTTTATTACCCACCAATTCGTGCGGTGCAGCTGGCAGGACCTTCAGAATCGATGTGATGCGATGCAGGAACAAAATCTAGCTACTGCTTTTAATAGGACTTTAACGGATAAGTTGTACCTTTCCTTATACTATGTGTGGATACCTTCCCAGTGCCCTAGTGCAACGGCAGAGCGGCAGCCGCATACACTCACGATCCATATGAATAGTTCATGGCGGATGGGGATTGTTTTTGTGGGCACCAGGCGAACGTACGAAAAAGCGATTCGGGAGCGGAACACAAGCCAGCCAAAAAAAAAAAACTACCCGTAATGGCGGAATTGCACAGTGCCGCATGTGGTGCAATGAAGATGCACAGGAAAAAACGAAACGAACGAACCCTTAGTGGAAGGATAAAGTTTTTCCAACGAATTGGCCTCTCATCCTCGGGAGAATTTTCAATTGTCTTTTCTCGTTTGCTCCGCGTGTGTTACTGTTCCCGTATCCAGTGCTTATCCTGTCGAATGGTGCATGCATGCATTTATTCGTGTGTGTTCTTCAGCGTTCCTGCTGCAGCTCACAAAAGTGGCAGGCACAGTCACACACATTGTGTACCAAAAGTGTGGTATAATTTCCGGAAAAAGCGAAGAACCATGTTTACAGAGTGTCGATACTTTCTGTTTGTTTCGTTGAATGTTTAAGTTGTGTTGCCTCTCTGTGCTGAATGCAGTGGAATATAGTTTTTGATCATTGTCAGTGGGGGGTTAGAGGGATGCTCAAAATTTTGCGGTAAGGTAGCCCAGCTATTGAATTTTTAAGGAATTATTTATGTTTGCTGTCTGTTTGGGGAAGGAGGCAATCATTCCGTCTTTTTGTTGCAATGATTTGTTTATCGTGAACACAATTTTGTATTTTTTTTTCTTTATTATTTTCTGGGTGTATGGGTTCAACACAGTGTTGCATTTTTCAGTGAACAGTAGCATCTGTTGGAATACGGAAACCATGTGCTCTTTTTATGTCTATGGTCTCTTAAAGTGCAGCAAAGACTCTTGTTCTTTATGTAACAGCATCAATAAAGGCTGCAACAGACATAGTTACGATCCCAATGACACGTGACATGCAACTATTTGCGAATCTGCACGTCAAACATTGCTTGCTGCACAACAGACATAACTGCCATATAGCCAGGACTATGAGATTGGAAATGGTTGAATAATAGTGATTGCTTTCGTTAAGATTTTCAGTCAAAAGCAACAATTAAAAAAAAATGACTTCGATCCACATGGGTTCCACAAGGCATAACTCCTTCGAAAATTAACTGATTTGTACCAATTTTCTTGACATACAAAGATAAAGGTCAAGTTGTTCATCTTACTCATTTATATATATATTTTCAACCTCCGATTTATCATACTCAAGGGAAGAAAAAGAGAAACTCATGAAATCCTTTTTCCTTATGTTCCAAAGCTACTTGTTCAGCTTTGGATATATAAATGAGGTATTTTTAAGTTTGATTTAACTCCAAGAACGTTGAAATTTGCATAATATGTTAGCTGACATTGTCAAAAAAGAATGAATTGAAAATGTAAAATTTTGCGGATGTGGTTTAGGCTTAAGCTAGAAAAATGAATTTTTGAGTCAGCTTGTTTGTTTTTTGATTGTATTAATGCAATGCTTTGACTGTGCTTAAGCGCCTTTAAGTCAGTTTGAAAAAAAAATTATGAACACATAAGATCCACATACAATCCACAATCCATAAATAAGTCAAAAATTGAGCGACTTGAACGAAAATTATTTCAAACTGAAAAAAAACTTCAAGATCTCACTTCGAGCAAAGAAAATTGTCATTTCAACTTCATGCTTACGCGCAGCAACTCAAGAAATGATAATCTCATACATTGTAGTATTTTTACATTCCACATCACCTTTTTGAAACAAAAATTTACTGGCGGTCAGGTCGTCGAACAACTTAGGCTCACTAAACTTTGGAAACATCACTTATGATAATTGAATACAAGAGAATATAGGCTTTTCGGAATAAAATCAATTTTTTCGGAGTACTTATTTAGAAGGAAAATAATATTTTGACTTAAAATAATTCGAAAAATTTTCTGGATAAATTCAGAATGCAAAATTAGGCTTAGGGTAAGAACTCTCATTCTCTCTGGAATTTTAGATTTCAATTTTTTCCCTAAATACAAGGATTCAAGTTATTGGATATTTCTATAAACCTCAAATTCAAAGCAATATTCCCATTTAAAACATATTCCATTATCTCAACCTATTTTCGATCCAATGGACCAAATTTCCGTAGGATATAAAATTGTGTTCAAAAATTATATTATTCACTTTGACAACTTCAAAATGTTCATCCCACCCTCCCATTTCAATTTTTCTCACTCTCTGTTTCTCCAGTTTTTAATCTCGAAAAGCCAAAGTATTTATGGACTTGTGTCTCACTTTGTTTCACATTGCTGCACCTTAATACCCATTCCCAGGACTATCAAGAGAAAAACCAAGTCCATTTCTTCTTCATCTTGATGTCCAATATCGTGTCCACTCATACACACTTAAGCTTCAGAGTTCTTCCACTTGTATGAAAGTCTAAAAACTCAAATTTCCAGTATCGCCTTCATTTATCTACCAAAGTTGGAGTATTGTGTCGTTCATTTGAAATGGAGAACAATGTTTCTTTATCTCTGGCCATAAAACACAATTTTACACTACCAACAGGCTTCGAGGTAAAATATAAGTTGCACAAACGGTAGTGATGAGGAATGGTACCATCCTATCGCCCAGCGGCCGCCTATAAACCTTGGAACGGGTGACATAAATTTAGGCTGAAGCTGAATTCATGGTAACCGAATGCGAAGCACTAGTTGAAATTTATAGATTGTCTCGCAAAAGAGAGAAATTGGTATCGCCCTTCTAGGGGTGGTCTTTGAAGTCCTGGTACCAGTGCTTTGGTCTTAAATGGACTTAACACCCGAATTCCGAATGCACATGAAATCCCATAGCCTGGGTAAGAGCATTACAGAGAGTAAACCTTAGGACCCCCAATCCTCTAACCCAAGCAATTGCAATCCAATTCGAAAATTTCATTTTGGAAAATGTTTTTGAGAAATTTTACACAAATTCCGAAAAGCAGAGGGACACTGGACGAAGAGGATTTGCAACTGCTCGTCGTTATCATAGCTTCCGGAAATATTGCTGGTTCGGTTTCGGTCGATTTTTTTGAGGGGCTAGGACTGTGGCATCATTTGTCGTCCTTCGAGCGGTAATTACGCACCCTTTCGAAGATATATGCATACGTCCGAATTGGTAGGGTTCCAACTTTAGCTCGAGTAGTGCTCGGTTCCAGACCAGTGATTAAGTATGACTGTCAAGCTATATACAATCACTGAAGCGGGAGAGCAGGAGAGAGAAAACGACCGACTTAAGTGATTTTTCTTCACATCCTTCTCGTCGTCATCACGTTCTGTTTGTCTGGCTGGTGTAGCAACATTCGTCAACGTGTGACATTTGGTGCGCTTTGGCTGATGGATTTTCTGCCGGACTGATAGGTATTCTAATGACATGGTTGTGTGGATAAACCCCGATACAAACCTGTAGACAAGCAACCCTTAGACGACACGACGACTTGGATATTTAATGATAATGACCAGAGACAGACAGATAAATTGACTTTCATAATAACCAGGCTGAGTAATGTGCACTCGTATGGATACTTTTGCAACTGTAGAGTCAACGCCATCATCATCGCTGGGTTGGTTTGGGCTTGGGCCTCAAGAGAGGCAGTGTGTGTGTGTGTTTCGTGGTGTGTTGTTGGTAAAGTGGAATTTAAATGCAGTTACAGGAATTTGGATCAATGTTAATGGCGTAAAATGGGGATGCTCTTTTATAATGGGATTTAGCATTTGCCGTTATCACTCTTGAGACGGAGTGAATTTAATTGGATTCCGGGCTTCAGTACTTAATTCATTTAGACTTTTTCTTGGGTGAAATAATTTTTGTGGTTTTTTATGGCTTTTCATTCTTGAAGAAGAAGACCTTTGGGTGCGCTTCTTATTGGGACCAAAATGTATGGTAGGCTTTCGAGCTAGCTGACGTCTTAAAATTGTGCTGAAATCGAATTTTAATGGACAACATATTCAACTTGACGTAATCGTCCTTGACGGCGGCGATGACCTCCTTATTCGGTTGATACTTCTGCCGACCGACGTTTCCATGTTTGGTAACAAAAAATTGTTCCATCGGTCTAGATCTGGAAAAGTCGATGGACGGGGCTGTAGTTCGTGACCCAATTTGATCAATTTTGCCGAGGCGATGTGTGCCAGCGCGTTATAATGGTTGAAGCTCACTTTTTTTGCCAAATAGGACTGTTTTTTTCTGTGTGGCATCGGTTTAATCAGTTTAGTACAGCTCTGTTACCTTATGAATGACAGAAACCGGAAGCCATCGGCCTTGTAGCAAGTGAGATAGTCTTCGCCTTCTTCGGAGCACGTTTGCTGCTGGAAATCAAGGGTTTTGACTGTTTCGTGGTCTCTGCTGTGTTCTATGTTTCGTCGCATGCAAAAAAAATGACACAGACACTACTTCGATTTGCACTAAAATCGGGCCAAATACTAGTTTAAAGTGGTCTCACCGTTGCGTTTATTGTCCGGACTGAGCAAACGCGAGACCCATAGTGCTAACAGCTTTCTCCGGGCCAAAATTTCATGCAGTGTTTTTGATGATATTCTTGGAGGAAAGTGGGAAGTAGCTTTTATCAATTCATTTAATACTTACTTGATTCTACTACTTTCTGCTCCCTTTTTACAAACTTGCGCTGTAAGCGGAATATCATCTAAAAAGTCTCCAATCTGAAGAATGTGGTGTTAATTTTTTTCAAGTAAATTTTCTAGTACCTTTCTACTACTTTTCCGCTACTTTCAAGTACTTTTTTTCTACTACCTTTCTACTACTTTTCTGCTACTATCTCAAATAATTATTCCATTTCATTTAACAATAACTTTTGCGATGATTTTATTATTTCTGTATTTTTTGTTTTGATACAATCGTATCGATGTTGTTTCGCAGCCAAGTGCTCGTCTTAAGTTCTTGATGACAGCACTATGGAGTTATTTCTCAACCAAAGCTATGGTCTTCTCATTGTCTTAAGAGTGGCTGAAAGTTGTTTGTTCTTGTGGAGAAAAGGTCGCTCGTTATCTCTGTCAACATAATCCCTTACAGACTTCTATAGACGCTCCTACATTGTATCAAATTTGTATCAGCATTTTGGCACCTTTTTTCCCCGCATTAAGTCTCAAATGATAACTTCACCCCTTGCGTCATAACATTTTGAAGTATGCAACTTTTTTAATTAACCTCTGTCAAGTTGCAAACTTTTCAAATTCTTCCTCACTTCAACACACTCCCAAGTCGTAACAACAAAACTCTCGAAATGCAGTGCACATTAGTGTGTTTTGTAAATTTCATTGAAATTATTTGCCCAGCAACGTCAGAGCGAAACGAACGGACGAGAGTATTGCAACAAATAAATTTCAATCATAATGCTTGTGCAATTTTGCAACAAAATGCAGTGTTGCAGTACTCGTTGGCCCGCTTGTTCTTCTTCTCATTTTGGCAAGGACATATGGGCTTCCATTATTTCCATTACCATTCGAGTAGTATAGTCGCTTCGCAATGGCACATGCATATATTTTCCATGTGCATATGCGGTTGCATCACCATCATCACCATCAACATTGCCTAAAAACGACCATTCCCTCGGCTACCCGGAAAGTTGAGTTGCAGGCGCGTCAGTCCGATATTATACTCGGCCTTTAGCTTCCCTCCAAAAAAAAAAGAAATATATGGAAGCGAGAGGAGCATAGGGAATGTGCCAAATAATCATTATACCATATGGAAAGGAGTAAAGTCCTTTTTACATAGTCCGGGTCGGGTGTCCGTTTTTCTCACTCCACCAGCGGTTCACTCCATTCTCGTTATCATCATTTAGAAGTGGAAAAATTATTGGTTCTTTCTGTTGGAACTCTACATTCAGAGCGAGAGAGAGATGTTTCCGCAAGAGGACGAAGGATATTTCATGGCACTACCCACCCGTTTCCACTCCAGAAAAAAAAAAACAGATATGGCGAAGGGCAAGAGACTTAATGAAAATTTTCAATTGCGAGCATAAATTTTTGAGTTGGGTATTGCCATTGCCACTGCCAGAGTGCCAGTGCCATTGCCACAATGCAACAAGAAGAAAATTGTCGGTCTACTTGCCATTCCCATACCGACCGACCGTGCGTTGTGCCTGCTAGTCTAGTATCGTCCCTGACGGCTATGGTCTTCTGTTGGTACAGACAAACAGACCCCAGAGAGGAATCTAAACGACTACGACTGTTTTTTGGGTTTCGAGTTTTGTTGTTCTTGCTGGCCTGCAACATAACATTTTCACAACTGCTACTCGAATTGTGCTTCTCTTGTAGTTGAGTATGGTAATGTTAAAATGTGGAACCAGATGAAAAATATTTCAAGGCACTCTGGTACACATAGAGAACACATCATAAAATCGAGAATCTATGACTGAATGCGATGGCCTATAAGCGGGGACTGTTAAATTGGGAGTTTCTTCTTCTCGACAAATGCAAAGTTCCTTCAGCTTCTGGTGCATAATATGAAATTGCAAGCAGATCAGTTGTTTTTCGGGGTAACTTATAGAATGGGAAGGAATGTGGTTGTAAAGTCTGGAGTTTGTGTTCTGAGGAGCAAACTAACTTCGTGCCATCGATGCAAATTGCTTGTTTTTGGAAGTTATGTTTGGTCGAGAGCTGTCAATGTCTTGTTCCTTCGAAATATTTCTGTTCACATAAACATTCTTGAATGACGTCTTAAAATTGAGGCTTTTTTGTATCCCCTCTTCTAAGAATTGCCCTACTTTACAAAAAAGAAAAGAAAAGCAGAAGTGGAAGTTTTATTTTTTTTTTTGCAGGAAAATGAACAAAAATGAAAATTCATATGCACAGAAAAAACTCAGAAATTACACCTTCAAATAGATTTTGGGTTTCAGAACTTGAAAGAAGACACTTAGACCTGCATTTTGATATATCACTTGATATGGATTGTCCCAGAGAATTCAGAGAGAGACCGGTTTGAGATCACCAAAACAAATACTAAGGGCAGTTTTCACAAAGGTTCCTTAGAGCAGACAAGTTCTTTTTTTTTTGTTAATCAACACGGGAATGTCCAAAAGGCTAAATACAGCTTCGGCTTAGAGCTAAGCATTTGTTTGTCTTCATTATAATGTGAACCAAACCCTATACCCTACCCTCTGAAACGTTAAGAAGCCGACCCTTAGCACAATTCCTAATGTCTTACACCAGCGTAAGTTATTAAAGTCGTCAGGCATCCGTTTTTACTTAAACTTTAAATCAAATCAATCGTTTTTCTTAATTAGACCGAAATTTCAAACTCGCTGATTATCTACCCTGACCCGAAAAAGCTGCTTCCGTTCTTCTTGACATTCTTCAATCTCGAGAATTCTGTTCAGAATTTCAAAAATCTCCACTGGCTTACCCGTTCCGCCTATTGTTTTTTGGATCTTTAAAATTATTAAAACAGAAGGACCCCAATCCAAAAATTAACCAGATTAACAGATTCTTTAGTAATTATCTTCCTCGCCAAATATTGCGAACCAGGAACCTCATAATCTATTTTGAGAGGAAAGTTTTTCGCCCAGAACAATTTTTGCCCAAAAATTCCCAGAGCCAGCCGCCTCAACCCTACTGGGATTACTCTATTAAAATATTTATCGAGATTCCTTACAAAAACAGAAAAAAAAAATCAAGACCAACTTGACTATGCCACCAAATGAAGGACAAAAAAACAACAAAAACAAAAAAGCAAACAAATGGCAGAAAACTTTCCAACGTCAATATCTCTCTCTCTGTCTCTCTCTCTCCTAGATTTTGGTTTGTTCCAAATTTACTCCCGACAAAGTAATTTGCATGAAAAATAACCCAAAAGAATTCTTTAACTTCCTCTCGATGCCACGCCCCCCTCCTCTCCTCAGATCAAATTGTAAGACAAAAAATAATCCTAAAAGGAATTTTTCCCACCAAACTATAAAACAGTGGAAAAACAACATTTTCCATTTTAAAATTAACTGCAGTTTGTCTATTGTTTGAATACTCTCTTTCTCTGTCTCTTTTTCTCTTTTGTTGTGTGAATTTTGAAGAGCACAAACGGAAGAGATAAAGATCATCATGAAACATAAGACTTTACTTGCTTCTGGTTTTGGAAAAATGCATCAGTCAATTCGTCTTACGAAAGTTCTTCCTTTTCTCCATCACCCAAGAAAGTTCATTGAGTAGGAGAGGGGATGGGGGGGGTAGATGTAATTCTCAAAATATAAGAGCAACTGAACCAAATGGCAAACAATATCCTAAAGGGATAAGGCTCAGAGAATACTTATCAAGCGGTTTTGGTTTCATATTTCTTACACAAGGGGCGGTGGAGAGGGGGGGATATCTGTTTATAAATTCATACAAAAAGTTTGGAATGTTTTTTAACAATTTTCCACACCACCACAAGAGTCTGCATAGATAAGAAATTCTCTTCCCGCTTTGCACAAGAATAGAATTTCTGCAGCTGGATTTATTCACGATTCGGATAGTGGGGGGATGGAGAGAGGAGAGAGAAGAGGGGGAGGAAGATTGCCAAACTTTTTGGCAAAACATTGCAAATTTCCAATGTAAACTCATTGCGAAGGAGTTTTTTTTTTGTTTGCCCGTCCGCCCAACAAGTTCGAAAATTAAATTGAGATGAAAACTCCTAAATTACCGTTAAGTCTGTACCAACTACTTCTCATCAAGCTGCCATTTATCAAAACCGCCTTTTTTTCGTCGACTACTGGCTGAGTGGTGCTTGTCCGTCGATTGGGTCTCATAAATCCTTAAATCGAAAATTTAACCAAAGTTGTTTCTTGGCGTTTTGGAAGAGCCACATCGACATTTTGTATTCGATGGGAACCAAACTTTAATGAGTGCCGCTGCCAGAGATGTTATGCGAGGGTCCCTTGCATAGGATTAGGGAATAGGGACGATGTATGTTTTTTTTTTAGGTGAAGGAGGGCTTTCGCGGCCGCGAGCTACAAAATGAAGGATATGAAAACTTTGTCCATGGGTTTTCTGACTTTCTGATGGGAGTTTTCGGTTAATGTGATTTTTCATAGATCGATTTGTTTTTTTGTTTTTGGAAATTTTCGCGGGAAACTTTTTTTGAGTTTTCAAGTTTTGTTGCAGAAAAGAAAACAAAGTCATTTCGGATAACAACTTGGCCAGAGCAGCGATTGAGTTAGGAGAGTTAGAGTTTTTGATTGGCGAGAAGATGGAAGTGTAAGCTAAGGATTACCATGTTTTTACCCACAGAAGTGAGTAGGTGGGTGGGGGGGGGGGAGGTTAGTCATCTGTATATTTGGGAAAGCATTTTCATCGATTGTTTGTGAATTATTTGTGAAAATACTTATGAAACATTAAAGCTTCCTACAGAAAGCAAAAAACGGTTCAGACTGTGTCTCTTTTCCACATTAGCAAGATAAGGTAGGGGAGTACTATAGTGAGACATGGGGTTCCCCTGATTCATATGGTTAACACTTCAGACATGACTCTGTTGCAGTATGTAGTTTTGTAAGGGTAGCGTCACCCTTTCCATCGAATTTAATCGAAACCCAATGAACTCAGTTCACCATCTGTCATCTCAGCTTGAAATTCAAGATCTCCGGTCAAGTGAAACTCTGCTGGTTCTTTTGACCAATTGCTGTTCACATTGTCCGCATGTATTCCTTCATGTGAGGCTGCTCACCTCGACAAGATGCATCACAGCGCCATGTATCGGTTATCTAATTCGCCTTCTCCTTTTCTCTCATATGAGATGACTTTCTGTTTGAGATAGAGAACCTTTAAATTTAACCCTTCACACTAAAGACTTTAAAAAAACAAACAACTTCCATATGAGCGAGGAAAAAGAATTCAAAACATAAAACACCGTTGAAGAGTAACCCGATCTTTTCGCAAGGATGCACAAGTAAATTGGAAAATTCCTCTCAAATACAAAATACCTACACCAGAGCGCTAACTGCCAAAACCTCCCCCTCTCCCACCCGCTGCACCGCCATCGCCCGCCACCAACAAGCGAGTAAAGTCAACCAAGCGATGAAGAATCAGCAAACCAACAACCAAGCCATATCTAGCATCCATTTACCGTTGCTTCTGTTGTTTATTGTTATGTGCAGTGTTGCCTAGGTTTGATGTTACGACATACAACCAACGACAACGGTGATAATAATAATAATGGCAAAATGGGTGACGATGATGATGACAGTCACATTCAGGTTCAGTCTTTAGTCACTCGCCCGCCCCCGCCTTCATCCGTCTGGGTCGTCCTGTATCTTGATGATGACAGTACACTATACACTGACTGTAGGTACCTACTGTGCTGGCTGTGTTTTAAGGGTGAAACGATGTCGTAATGTCATTCGCCACATATACCTTCGTTTTATAATATGTATTCGGGAGCAGTTACCGTCTCGCGTTAACATTTTTTTGTATTTATTTATTTTTTTATTTTCCACTTCTCAACCTGATTCCATTTTGTATGGAGTCTCAACGGCATAACCGTTAACAAAGTACACTGTGCTCTTCCCATCCCCCCATTCCCCAGACCGCCATCTCGCTCCTATCAAGTTGTTTAATTAAAGTAATGGCTGGTTGTTCCTTTTTTCAATGTGACAAGGCTCCTGAATATAGTTTCCCATTAACAGTGGGAACAACACGAGAATAAATATCTTGTCTTTTGGTTATGTTCAGTTTTGTTGGGTGTTGACCATTGTTGGTTGACTCTCCTACCTCAAACCATGAGGAACCGAACAGGAACAGAGTCAAACCCTCACTCTTATTTTGTGACTCGAGATTGAGAAAAAGGACTTTTGCTGGCACCTTTTAGCAAGCTACTTTACCTGATGCTTGAGATATAATGTCTCAAAAAAAAATTGAGGTTATGACAGTAAAAAAGGACATGCAGCATGGAAATTGGCAAGAGTTTCGACTTGTCGGATAGGAAACATAAATGTTTGTTGTCCAAAGAAGAGGCTCCGTTTGTTGTTGAGATAGAAAACGAAAATATTGTTGATTGAGGTTAGGAGATAAGAATGTATATTGGAAGAGGCCTCCTTGGGTCATTATAGAGTGCTGTTGTCGAAATGAACTCCTGTGTCCTCGAAGTTGTTGAGATATTTTGATAAGACGAACAAAATAAGAGCATCATATTTGGAGTACATATTTTGTGTTCATGTTTATTGCTTCCCTTCAAATGTTGCCAAAGAAATGAAGAAGGATAGCATTTTGGAACTCAAAATGAAATAACGCAAGTGCTGCATTGGGTAAGAATAAATCCAAGAAAGTTCTAAGGAAATTGGTCAGAGGACACAGATGGACTTAATTAGAAGAGAAATCGAAGATATGATGGAAAAAGTTGATGTTGACTTAAATGGCCTCATTTCTGAGGTAAGTTAGCCTTAATCTGGCTATAAGTAATGATGCCAGTGGCTAGGGCTATAATAAAGGTGCACAAAACACAACTAGAGATCAGTCAGTCGGTCACGCATTGAATACATGGACATGATCTATTTTTATGGCACTGTTTGACTCCACAGAGAGACAGTATGAGGAGATCAGGAAATGGCAGAAATCTGGCAACGAGCACCATAAATAATCTCTTCATGGTCATGCAGACCTTAAGCAATAGACTTTGAGAAACATTACTGTCTGAAGAAAACGTACACATGAATGAAGCCAGGCTAAGCTCTGCAATGAAAAAGACCAGAACTAAGACCTGTCTGACGTCTCATTGAGAAAAGGAAGGACTTGGTAGACAAGGCGATGCCCTGCCATGCTATTCCATAATTTTTCTTGAAAGATTGTACTAACCGCACACGCCTAGAAGTTGGTCTTAGCGGAAAATGAAGGCCCACCTGGGATTCGACAACTTCGCTTTTTCATTGGAATGAGAAGGCAATTCAGAGAGTAGCAAAACCCTCTCTAGAATAGCAAAGTCAAATTCTAAGAAACTCATACTAACTTTTGCATGGTGCAGGGCCTTTGGACCTTGACAAGGTCCCCGAAGGACGTTGTATAGAAAGAATAAGGAACAGCATCTCAGGAAGAGCACACATGTGAATGAAGGCCTTTACTAACTTGGTGCGTGAAACTGAAGACAGCTATGTAGTTAAAGACTGAGCTGGACTTTAGTCGCTTGTTGGTTGAAGTCAGCTGTTCTGTAGCGCCACCTAGCATCTATCTTTAAGACATAAGACCAGAGGCATCAGGCTATATTTAACATCGCTTTGAGTTTGTCTGAAGCTTTGTGCCAAGAACCTGGCGGGTTCATCATATTTATCTGTGTGATCCTTAACCAGGATAATCCATTATCAATCTGATTAACAGTCTATATGAAAGAGATTTATTCCCTTGAAAGCAGTAGACGGAGTCAAAGTCAACATTGAAGGTCTAAAAGACTAAACAGTTTACGTGCCTCATATCAAGGACTACGATCTAAGAAGAAGGCTCCAGATCATTTTCTGATTACATTCTACTCTCCAAACAAGCAAGCAAGTACCCGAGATATGCACTTGTTTAAAGATTCGGAATTGTGATATCTTACTTACTTACTTAAGGTGGCGATACAGTCACATGGACCTCAATCAGCAGTCTCCGCCAGCCTAATAGGTCCTAACTAGCTGTCTCCAGTTTTGTACTCCAAGTTTATTGAGGTCCTCTTCCACTTGTGTGCGCCACCTGAGTCCCGGTCTCCTCTCCTTCTACGTCCATTGGGAATAGTTTCGAAGGCTTTCCAGGACGCGGAGCATTGGTGTCCATCCGTCCTAAATGACCGAGCCATCTGAGTCTCTGGACCTTGTCTCTTCTGGCTAGGTTGATTGTTCTTCTCCATTCACCATTAATTCACACGGGGCCAAAGATGACCCGAAGAAACAGCCTAGGGCACATTCATCCGATTTTGTCAAGGTCCATCCGTCAGCACCGTACCACAGGAATGCGATGATGAGGGTATTATTCAGTTTTAACTTAGTTAATGAAGAGACGGTTTTTCCACTCAATTATTTTCTTAGCCAAAAGAAACAGCGCTTAGCAAGAGTTATTCTTCGTCTTATCACGGCGGCGCTGGTGTTAATAGCGGAACCTAGGTTGACAAACTCCTCTACTACCAAGCCGCTTCGCATGACAGCGCATCGCCTTGTCTGAATCCTTTTTTGACAGATTCCGTAAGATCGTTGCTAACATTGCGCCATCAAGCGTGAATTCTCCATCGTCATTTTGCACAAGCGAACGAGCTTGACAGGGATGCCAAAACTAGACATAGCTTTATACAGTTCGTCTCTGTAGATGCTGTCATACGCGGCCTTAAAATCGATGAAAAGGTGGTGGGTATCGATTTGGAGTTCCTATAGGTTTTTTCCAGGATCTGTCGCAAAGTGAAAAATTTGGTCGATGGTTGACTTTCCTGGTCTGAACCAACATTCATAAGGACCAATTAGATTATTGACAAAAGGCTTAAGACGTTCACATATTACGGCAGAGAGGATCTTGTAGGCGATGTTAAGTAGGCTATTTCAACTGTAGTTGGCGCAGTTTAGAGGATCTCCCTTCCGTAGAATCGGGCAAACAATGCTGAGGTTCCATTCATCGGACATGCATTCTTTCGACCATATCTTACAGATTATTTGGTTCATGCTCCCTTCTAGATCGTCGCCTTCTGCTTTGAACAGCTCGGCAGCTAGACCATCGATCGGCTCCAGCGGCTTTGTTGGATTTCAGCCGTGAGATTGTCGATTTCACTTCTTTTAGGTTGGGACCATGGAATTGTTGGCTATCATCGTGTCCGATGAAAGGCTCCTGTCTGACGGCAAGATTTTCTTCGTCATCGCCGTTAAACAGTCTAAAGACCCAGTCTTTCTAAATACTCAGCATTGACTGCGGGCATTGTGAGATCAGAGCACTGAATTACTACTTGGACTGGACCCCGGATCTTCAGAGTTCGATGCAACTACCTTTCTGTTCCAATATTCATCATTTCTAATTACTGTATTTATCTTCCTTCTCCATTTATTTCCTTCTTTCTTGCTAATCGACAGTAATAAGCATCCTTTTATTTTCATATTTTCCCTCAAGAGACTTCAGAACAACGGCGTTAAGTGTTCTAACTTTAAAATCCTTTTTCTTCAATTCATTTCCCCCTGAGTACGACCCTTCGATCAAAAGAATCTACAAGGCAACAAATTGCCTCAACAAAGACAACACAATAATTGCAACCGCTTAAATGAATTCGCCCACAAAAAAGGGTTGCTGCTTGCACCACACCATTTTCGGCATCCCTCACGCACAGATTGACACCACTAATCTGTACGATTGTGTGTGTGTGTGTGTGTGTTTCAAATTTCCAAAACTTCAACGTGGCGTGCGGTAATTTGCGTTGAATCTAGAATAAAAACGGAAGGAAGCAAGTTAATCTGCCTTCCATTATCCCTCCCTCGCGATAAATCAATGTGGCTTTTGGCTACTTTCTAAAATCAACTCGTTTTTCGGGTTTTTCCTATATCTCTCCAACAACACACTTTGTCGAAACAAAAAGGATAATAAACCCCTTCCGCGACGACAGCCAGTGCTTAATGTCGTTGCTTTGCAGCAATTAAAGCGACATTAATTGCTACCCTCTACCCCTTATCGCCCAACAGAAAAACAGTTAATCTGCTTGAGGGTTCAATTTCGACACACAAAAACAAAACACAGACAACAACTTGAGACTGAATAGGAGATAAAAGTGGCGGCGGCGACAACAATGTTAAAAAGGACATCAATTTGGATTCAAAATTTACTTATAAAGCGACAGAGGGGTGATGGGGGTGCCTAGGACAAAGCAAACCATCACGCTCGAAGATTAGCCAAAAAGTTCTTATCGTCAGCAAAACACACACATCAGACGCCCTCTCAAAAATACACTTTCAAAACCAAAAATAGAAATACAAAAACTGAAAAAGGATCAACTCAACTACTTAAGTGTTTTGTTGTTAAGCTCCTCAAGATCCATTTTGCAACAATCTTTCGAATGTTTCTAGTGAGTTCTGTGTAATTTTGGCGACGCGACGCGACTCGACAGTGCCACTGACATTAAGTGACAGATAAGAGGAGCATTGTAAAAGGATTTCATCATCAAACTCCTTGAAGCACTTGAATAGAACATGTTGTCCTTTTTAGCGCGCGAGCAATGTGTGCCAATAATTGTCGACGAAAGGACTTTTTATCATGTAAGCCAATTGGTTGTAACAAAGTTTTTCATCATCTTATCCTTTGTCCCGTTTTGAGTAAATGAAGGAGACATTCAACGCCAAACTTCAAAATCAAGAAATCGCCAAAGTCACATCCAACTGTCATGATGAGCGGAAGGAGGTGAAGAGTGCTATCTGGCGTAATAAAGTCGCAAGACAGTAAGTTTTTGCCTCATTCTTCCTTGAGCTTCAATAAATTTTGTCATAAAAGAAAGCGAAGTGAACCCCTTTTTGAAGAGCACCAGGTGGGCCTTAAGCGCGCCTGATTTTATTGGCAATACGTGCCGTCTTCGATTGAATGCAATCTACTTTGTATAATACCTCAAAGGCTCTCTGGCTGTTTCCAATGATGTTGGGAATATGTTCGCATAATACCGAAACGAGAATCCTATGGCCGTGAACTAAAAAAAAGAGAAACATTCAAAAGGACATAAAGGTATAGAGAGGGTGAAAGTCGTAAAGAACTAAGAAAATCGTTTCGATATTGAACAAAGGACGAAACTCATAAAACCGCTTGATACTCTCGTTTACCTGGAAAAAAGGGGAATTGAATGAAGACGAGAATTCTGCATAATCGTGTCGAGTCAATTTTGTGGCATGATCAAGAATTTTTTTTTGCACTTTTGGGATTGAAATTTACTTTTGAGAATGTCATGGGAGTTTATGAAGATTTGGAGTAATATGGAGGGACAGGATTTAGCGCAAATTGTTGGGAAGGGTTGGTTTGGTTTTGGGAAAGAAGTGGATTGGGTGATTGAGTTCACATTCGCGTAGTACAGTTTCTATAACAAAATATGCACATTGAGATTTCCTTCTTATAATACTGATTTCTACTAGGGTAAGAATATCGGCCCTAGTACAGAACCCTGAGGTACTCCATTTTTTGTGTCTTATAGTAGACTAGCAAATTCCCTGAATACCATCTAAAAATTGACTTTAACATGAGTCAGCGTACACCAAAGTTAGCCTCTTTTTAATTCGTCAAAAAATAATGAAAAAGTAAGAAATCAGACTTTATTTAAAAACGATAACTATAGAATATGACCAAGAATCACATTCCAAAGAATCGCAGACATATTACAGGATACCATGTATAGTTGACCATGAAAAAAAACTGGAATTTCTAAATCAACACCACATATTTTTAACAATTGACCTTATGTCTTAATTTTTTTTTGGACAGGGAATGCAAGTCGAACAGGAAACTGACTACATTTAGAATCGAATGACTTGTCTGGTAGCCCATTTGCCATTGACTTCTTTACGGCTAGTCTTGTAATTGTAAAGTTTAAATTGATTGATGTTCCGAAACATAGAAATTGACGCTCAAACTTTCAGAGATAAAAAATGTGGTGGTAGTCCTGGAATATGAATCCAAAAAATTCAAAAACTCCGTGTCGTTGTAAAATTTTTTACATCGTTTTCATATTTTTGTAATTCCGTCAAGCTGTTTGTGGCCAAAAAGTTGAGCATTTATTGATCTCATTCAAAACAAATTGTTGCATCGATTTTAGAAATACTTTTACTTGCACTTCAACTCAACCAAACGTGATTTTTGTAATTTTGTTTACGCTTGGAAAGACCTCTTGAATCAACTCAATCCTTGGATTTGCATTGCAATAAAAATTGTTTGGAAGTGAAATTCGGCCTTTACAGGCCGACTGCACTAGAGATAATTTCTCTCAGAATACTCATCCTGACATAAAAAGTTAATGGAGTCGCGTTGAAAACAACAACAAACAACGCGACTCCATTAGACTTTTCATGTCAGGATGAGTATTCTGAGAGAAATTATCTCTAGTGCAGTCGGCCTGTTAGAATCAAGTGAAATTATTCCATTTCCAATGTTCAATAATTGCTTAGGAAATTCTGCTGCAAATACATTGTTCAATAACTGCACACGAATATTTGTGGCCAATGTAAGTTTTCTGAAATACCTCCATAAAACAGATGGTTTTAAACAACTCAATTCGTCTGCAGCAGTTGACCGTGGTATAATCGGCAAAGATTGTCCTCAGCAGCTAAATGATATAGGGCTCCAAATGGGATTAAAAGGTTAAAGTACATTTTTGTGCGCCATTGTGCACTTATCCAACACAACAGTTCGGCCATTGCCGACTTTTTTTTAAATATTGTCATGTCGGTTTAAGACTAATAACGCACTCGCAATTCCAGAAGAAGCAGGAGCCAATGCTTTTTTGTTTTAGTTTCAGATCGTATTGATGCTAAAATTAATGATAGCGAAAATGATTTCCCCATTCCACCGGGTTCATCTAAAAAATATTTACCAACACTTTGATTGACCACACCTTGCATAATGGTGTAATACACATATATACTTTTGTTGATCATGTTACTTCGTCTCAATAGTTTGCGCAAATATTCGTAATCCAATGCAATTTGATTAGTTATTTTAACGAAGTAGTGCTTGATCAAGAACATCTTACGCTGCACGACTTCGAGCAACCAAATCAACTATGGCAATGCTTTATTCCCAAAACGTTTGTGTACACAGATAGCGTAACGGGTACAATGGTTGCACCCCTAAGCATTTTTACTTGCGACATATAGAATATATGGCAAGTATTGAATTCGTAAAAAAAAAAATTTGAGATGAGGATGAGATATGATATTACGATGATAGAGAAGTCGAAAAAAGTGGGTCCGGCGATTCCGTCTGTCTGTCTGTCGGAAAGTTTACAGGCATCTACAGGCTTAACTACTGGTCCGATTGACTTCAAATTTGAAAATTAGAGGTTTGAGCAAAAAGTCATATCCCAATTTTTTTATTTTTGTTTTAAGATCAAAATTTAGGGTAGCCACCATACGATTTTTTTGGCCAAAAATCAAAACTTTTTTTTTCACAAAAACGGCCCGAACGATTTTTTTTAAACTTCCTCGAGTTTAATTTTTTTTAAACATTCATGTGTTTTATGTAAAAAAAAAATTTTGTATTGCTCCAAAACGGTACCTCCCATAGAACCGTTTTTTTGTTATTAGATTTTCTCGAAAACTGAAAGTCCGATCAGCGTAAGTTTTTTTTCGAAAGTACGTATATATTGTTCAAATAATATTTTGTTTTCAAAAAAATTTCAAATTTTTTTTTGGATTTTTAAAAAATATTTTTAACTTTTTTTTCAAAATTCTGTATCTCAAAAACGGATCAATTTTAAAAATCCAAATTAGAGTATAATATGTATATTTACATGGTCTTAAAAACTGCATACCCAAATTAATTTTAAAATATTTTTGAAAAATTTTATATATAAAAAATTAATTTAAAAAAAAACGGCTCCGACGATTTTCAAAAAAAAAAAATTCAATAAATCAAAAATAAGGTTTGAATTTGTTCGGCATTTAAATTTTTGGAATGAAATGTATATATCTGTCATGAAAAAGTGCTTCTCAACTTTGCCGTTCGGAATCGGCGTAAAATTGTAGGTCCCCTCAATTCTTTACACGCACCTAGAGAATTGTTGATGAGAGTAAGCCACTTAGGCCTTGGCTCTTCAAGAGCTGTCGCGCCACTCTATTTATTTATTTTTTTTTAATGAAATGTATATACGAGGTACATTTCCAAATTTTAATTTTTTTAATAAATTCTAATTATTTTTATATATATATATATTTTTTTTGAGTTAAGTGTAAGCTGTAAGTAAGAGTGTAATCAGAATTGCTTAAGGTATATCTCTTATTTTAACACTACCTTTTGCAATTTAAGTAATCATAAATATTTAGTTTTAGCATGCAGGAGCAAGTTCGTACGACCCAGTCGTGCACATTTTTTCACTTTGAATTGCGAATTGCTCTCGCATTTAAAGAGTGAGTTACATGTTTAGTATATCAAATTAAAGCTTAAAGAATCTCTAACTTAAATATTATCATAAAAAAATTTTTAAATAAACAAGAAATCTTATAAAAACTTCAAAATACGAAAAGACTGCGAAAAAGGCACAATCATTGGCACCAAGGTACAATTGTTGGCACCCACGGGAACAATTCTTGGCACCCTTAAAAATGAGAGAAAAACCATTGTTTTTCGTGATAGCTAGCTTTTTTGATCAAAATTTAGTTTGAAAAAAAAAAAAACGGTTTATTATAACAAAAACACTTCATTTAACGCAAATGAAAAAAATTAAAATTATGTTTCATTAAAAAATCTAACATACATTTTAAATTCAAGTTTTTTTTTTTAATTGCTTCATAATTTATTTAAAGACATTTCAACATGTGTTTCAGTCGGCATAGTCCCTTCTGGGAAATTAAAAATTATAATAAACACAACATTATTCAATTATTAAAGCATGCTGATTATTTTCTTCTCCATATTTGTACCTTTTTTGTCCAATTTTTCAAACTGAAATTTACAACTGATACAGGGTACAACTATTGGCAGTCTCTAAAATACAATTATTGGCAGTGCCAATAACTGATGCCCCATAGCACGAATAATTGGCACCCCCCTGCCAATAATTAAACCACAACTTTATATTGGATCAATTATTGGCACCCCTGTTTTAACAATTTAAACATTTTTTTTTACAAAAAACAATTGAAAATATTTAATTTATTATATTTCCTTACTGAGAAAAATAAATATTCATCCAAAAAATGAAAAACGGACAGTGGCAAAATTTAGTCTCCTTAGCGGGAACACTGTATTTTTAGCGCTTTTTTCACGAATTTAGAACGACTTTACTTTTTCACTGTTAAAAATAAAATGAGATTGAAATAATTCTAAATAAAAATGCAGAATTGTAGAAAATTGATACATCTTATAAAAAAATATGATTTTTAAGCGAACGAACACAAAAATTAGGCTGTTCTTTTATATATATAGATTTTACAAACCTTTGGGAATGCCATGGAGCTTATTAAGACTTGGGTGATATAGAGGAACTGAATTAAGGGGAAATTGTATTGAAGGGTTGGTTTGGCGTTTGTTGAAGAAGTAGATCAGAATGAACCATTCAATGAACATGACATAAGCCATCCGATCTTGAAGTAGTGAAAATAGTAAAATCTTAGTTTAAAAACAACAAAGCCACAGAAGCTGACGGCACCACTGCGATGACTTGGTAAGGAGCATGCACCAACTCATCTGCAGAATATGGTCGGAAGAGAGCATGCCCAATGAACGGAACCTCAGCATTGTTTGCGGGATCCTGAAGAAAGGAGACCGTCTAAACTGCACCAATTACGGAGGCATCAGCCTCCTAAACATCGCCTATAAGATCTTTTCTGAAGTACTATGTCAATGTCTGAAGCCTTTTATCAACAAACTGACAGATCCATATCAGTGTGGCATCAACGATCAAATATTCACATTACGGCAGACCCTGGAAAAAAAATTCAAGAACTCTAAACCGACACATACCATATTTTTATCGATTTTAAGGCCGCATCTACAGATAAGAACTATATTAAGCCATGTCCAGTTTTGGAATTCCTACAAAACTCATTCGTCTGAGCAGTATGACAATGGAGAACACATGTTGCTACATTAAATTTGGTAACGACTTCATCGACGCCTTCGATGTCAAGAAAGGCTTTAGTGATGATAGTGATGCACTATCATTTGACTTCTTTAATATCGTACTGGAACGAATAGTGCAGAACTCCTACTTCAACACTGGAAGCACTATCTTCCAGAAGTCTGTGCAACTACTCGCGTACGCTGATAACATTAATATCATTGGGAAAACGCAGCGTGATGTCAACAGTGCTTTTGCGAGTATACAGACAGAGGGTGAACAAATGGGTTTAGAAAAGACACCCAACACCAACGTCTTGGACAAAACGTCACGATAGACGCATCCAACTTCGAATTTGTTAGGGATTTTGTATAACTTGGCTCCTCTATCAACACGGACAATGACATCAACGCCGAGATCAGAAGCAGAATAACTCTTGCTAATCGCTGTGTATTAATGCTCTCTTCCGAACAACTAAGGCGATGCTCCATAAGACCTTCATCCTCCCCGTCCTGCTTTATGGTGCCGAAGTATGGACCTTTTCAAAAACGGATGAGAGCACCCTAGGCCGGTTCGAGAGAAAAGTTCTACGGAAGATCTATAGTCAGCATAAACGATGGATGGAGGAGAAGATTTAACCACAGTTGGGTGTTCAGTGGCACTGACCTAGTTATAAGAGTTAAGGTCACGTGGAGAGGATATGTCACCAATACTACGGCCCGTAAAGTCTTCGAATCGGCCTAAGGGACGACGCAGTAGAGGAAGACCAAGCTTCAGGTTGATGGCTTGCGCAAGTTGAAGATGACGTCAACCAACTCGGCATGTGAAATTTACAGCTAGCTAGCAATTTTAGTTGAGACCTAAGTCCACCGCGGACTGTAGCGCACCTTAAGTAAGTAAGTAAGTGGATCATTTAATTTAGTTCATATTCGTAAAGTACAATTTCTGCAACAAAATAAGCACATTTAGACTTCCTTCTTATGGTACTGATTTCTTCTAGCGGAAGAATACCGACCATAATACAGAACCCTGCGGTACATCATTTTTTTTCGAAATATATATGTTTCTAGTGCAAACAACTATTTCAGACAGGTGAAGAGTAAAGAAATGAAAATTTCTTCAAGCAAACATCACAAAATTGTTCACCAGAAAGTTTTCCACTGTCAACAATTTCCTCCAAAACATTTCCTCACTATTCAAATTCCGTTCCAAAATCAAATCAAAACTCACTCTCTCTGTCAATTTTTAATACTTTTTTTTTATTTTGAAATGGAAAACATCCCATAACAAAAACTATTTCAAACGTATCACAAGCATTTTTCTTAAATTATGCAGCCGACATTCAGTTCAAAACACACACACACGAGTGAAATAAACTAAACAAACACAACTCAACTGTTATGTTCTATTCCAGTAACCCAAATAACTTATCAAGTCGGTGCCATAACACCGGCATTAATCAAAAAACGTCAACCTACACGGGATGCATTCAGCAAAAAGCAAGCAAAAAACACAAAAATCCATTCAGGATACAATCCACTGGTGATGCTTTCAAAATAACCCAAAATAACAAGCGAAAATAAAAATTTGTTTTGAAATTTTATTTCTTATGTCCCCGGACCCGGTAGTGCATAGATGCAAAATTGCTGAAATGGCGTAACAACAACAACGAAAATGTTTCAAATCCAATAAAAAATATCGCTATGATAAAACACCATGCCGTCTATCAAAAAAAAGGAGAAAAACAAAGATGGAGGGGGTGCAAAAAAATATCCTTGATACGGCCAACATATGCGGAAGAAGTGTGTGAGTTGGGCAACTATTCCCGAACCCCCTTTTTCACTCTGAATCGAATTTTTTTACATTTTCTCACTTCCCGATGCCCCCTACTCCCCTAACAACAACAATTTTCAAAGAAAAGTGTGTTTTTTTTTTTTGCTTTGATTTCGCATCACACAAGAAAAAAAAACATATGCGAGAAGCAAGGTCCTTGGAAGGATTTATGGCTCGCAATTGCATATTTTTTTTTGTTCTTTCTCGCTTCCAAATCAAAAAATATCTCCAAATGTTTGTGTGTCTCGCTGTTGTTTGTCTATGAAAAATTCAAAAACTTAATCAAAGAATTATTGGTGAGGATATTCATCATCGGCATCCAGCTCGGCTTTGGTTCGCTTCAAAATGGCGCCCAACCATAATAATACACTTGTAACCAAAACATCGATTTTTGTTCGTCCTTTTTTTTGGACTCCCAAATTCTCATGAATATCAAATCAGATAAGAAAAAAATATCCTTCGACTTTGGAAGAGTGTAAAATTCCCCTTTTGTATCAAAAATCGACCTTTCCAGTTGTGTGGATAGGGGGTCAAAGGGACAGGGGGACATAAAAAGGAGAAGATTTAAGAATGATGAACAAAACAAACCGCAATGGAAATGAAATCAATTTGCATTGCCACGCGTATATCTCGGAAACGACTCACAGCAAAAAAAAAAAACGTTTTTTTTAAAATGAAAGGATAATAAAAGGACGAACAAATTCACACTTGAAAACTTTTTCATCCTGTGCGGTTTCACCAGAGAAAGAGACTAAAAGAAAAGCAAAACTGCGGTGGAAAAGAAATTCCAACAAATGACAGATAATTTTTTACCCCCCAAAAAATTGCGAAGAAGGAAGGACACGAGGATTTGAGCGATGAATGAAACTAATATGGTGAATGGGATGTTTTCACACTACACGCCACTTACTGGTTAGGTTGTGAGTTCGTATCTTGATGTGTTTCGCATATCCGTTGGCAGCTCTCTAGTCTCTTTTGAGTTGTGTATGTAGGGCAAGATTGAAAGGTCCTGTCATTTAAATATATATCCTTCATTTCCCTCGAATTGGGGGCAGAGAGATCTCTTTCTTTGCATATTTTCGAGAGAAATCTGGAAAAAGAGTGTTTGTTCGCCCTTTCTGAAATGGGCAGGACGAAAAGGATATATTAGGATGTGAAGATATTGTTTATCACTGCGATAGAGGATATGTTGCTATATTCGGCTGGATTACAAATTAGCTGCTGCTCCAGGATATACCTCGCTCTCCGTCGCACACCAAGAGATTTTGGCCAACTTACAAGGAGACAATGTTGTTTTGATCGTTGTGCTAGATTGCCAAGGATATATGGGAGCAAGTTTATTGCCATACGAATATCATCATCATCGTCAGAGTCGTCGTCAGCAGAGTCGCAGTCGAAGTCGGTTGTTTCTCTAGACAGACTCAATCTTTAAAAGGGTGTTGAAAAGCGTATGTGTGAGTGTGGGTGAAATGCGTATCCGTAATTTGTGGTGAAAATTGATGACTCTGTCTTGTGATATCATTTTTTTACGTCTGCCGAAAATGACGTTGAATATTTAGTAGAGCTGTAGCAAACCGTATGTATTCGTTACTTAGTAACGAGTATTTTAGTTTATACCGAGTAACGTTTCGGTACTCCAAAATAAATGTCGTTACTGGTATGATCTAGTTACTTTTTTTCAGGTAGTTTTTTCATACTAATACCACATTCTATGCTGGTATGTAATGTGTCATACCGTTGTACCGTATACTGTGATAATGTGGTGTGTTTGGTTTTTTGTGAACTGTGTCATAGTTGAGTATGAGTAGTTGAGTAATGTGAATAAGGAGTGAGTGTGTGTTTTCATTGTAGTTTCTATAATGGTATGTAATGCGTTATCGGTATATTGGATGTGTTTTGTTTTTCTATGAATTGTGTGTGTCATATGTGACTATACATATACATTAGGGTGGTCCATCAGATAAAATTATTGAAGACATTCGCTCAATCGTCTCCAACTAAATAAACAAAAATCCTTGAATTTTTTCAGATTTTTATCTTTACCCCTTACTGGCACTGGAGCGAAGTGAAATTCTAATACTAGGGACTTCGCGGCTGATGTTTGATTATTCCCGTATATCTCCATTTCGGGTTTGCCGATTTTGTTAAAATTTTGTACAATTATACCTAACATTACCCTTAGTGATATTGCATTCCAAGATATTATTTAAAATATATTCTTGAATAACAACAAAATTTTAAAAGAAGTCAATTTTTGTAGTACCTTTTGGGTTTATTACACTCTTTTCTAGATATTTCAAATACGGCTCAACCAATTTTTTGGAAATTTTTTCAACACGTTTTTATGCAATGTCTTAATAATGTTGCATACCAAAAAATTTCATAACTGTTTTAACTTTCCTGATATTTTTTACAAGGAAATTAAAACAGCCTTTTTTAATTGTCGAAGACCCCGGATTTGAGGACTTGTTCAACCAACTGATGTATGGACTTCTCGGACTACGACTTCCTTTCTAGCAGTGACTGTCTATGTCTTAGGTGATTCGTGGGAACTCGAGTAATGAATATTAATTTTGTTAGAGTATTATGAATTTGACTCAATTATTATTTGTTATAAATGTTTTGGAAGTATAGTTTTGTCTCATTAAAAGAAAAAATGTCAAAAAGATGAAATGGCAAAAACATAAACATATATTTTCCAATACAACACATTTGATATCTTTTATTTAAATTTCTCTCAATATTTACTTCATATTTTCCGCTCAGTGCACTGAGAAAACTAATATCCTGATATGAGCTGCATTCAAATTTACACATACACAAACTATCTTTGTGTTTATGTACAATTTTAAACAAGAATGTATCATTTGGCTTGTGCTCTTGTGGATCTGAAATACGTACCTACATACATTTTTAACGAAAATACCACTTTCAATGAAAGTAACGAAAGTAACTAGTAACGATATTTTTGTACCGAGTATTCATACCAAAAGTAACGTATACATACGGGTACTCATTTTAACGTTACTTTGACAGCTCTAATATTTAGGCTAAAGTCAGTTCAATGGAAGAACGGGAGAGACTGATTACCAAGGTTTAGACAGGGCAATGGGGGAGGTTCAAAGCGAACCTGCTTAGCATAAAAAGGGGAAAGGTTTTGTTCTGATTCGGATTAAAGTCATGCATCTATCGTGTGTGCGAGCGTTCTTCTTTAGTGAATCTAATTTGTTTGGCGAAGGCGAATGTGAAATAAATTTTAAGGAGCTAAAGTTTAATGACGACGATAAAATAAACAGAGGCTTCTCTTTAATGTCAGTGCGGGAGGGTAAGTAATAAGGATTTTTCTTATTTTCTCGCTTAGACATAATCACAATTTAAGCAAGGGAGAGGGGGCAAGGAGTCGAGGTAATTCGAAAGAATTAATGGCTTTTTGTTGAATGGGAGATAAAGTCAATGAAAATGACGAATATAATCATGTGACGAATTTGCATTAAAAATTTTGATGACTTTCTTCATAACATTACAGTTTAACCCTGTGTAGACAGAGTAAGGTAGATGTTTTTCGTACTAACTAACTCATTCACTCAAGGAGAGAGGAGCACAAAAGTTGGCAGAAAGAAAAAAAGGTAGCATGAAAAGCGCGCCATCGAGGAGATAGAGGGATGTCACAACAAGAACGAGATTCGAAAGTCTAATAAAAAGTTAATACAAACCACCAGGGGCTTAACACCCCGAACCGAAGCCTGTAGAGACTATCATGGGAACATCGTAGTGGAACCGCAGTCAGAGTTCAGGATATGGAAATACCACTTTTCCAAGCTGTATAATGGCGATGACAAGCAAAAAGGAATTCAATTGGTGTGGAGCAGACCACCAATTCCACCCTCCCGACCTTGACGAAGTGAAGATAGCGATATCTAAACTTAAGTTAAACAAAGCCGCTGGACAGATGGCCTAGGCGCCGAACTGGTCAAAGCTGCTGGAGATGATTTGGTTAGGAGCATGCACCAGCTCATCTGCAAAATTTGGTCGGAGGAAGGCATGCCCGATGAATGAACCTCAGAATCGTATGCCCGATCCTCAAGAAAGGAGATACTCTGAACTGCACCAACTACAGAGGTAAAAGTGTCAAAAACATTGCCTACAAGATCTTGTCGTGCTGTTTGAACGTCAACAACTTTATCAATGTGGCTTCAGACCCAGAAAGTCCACCATCGATCAAATATTCACTTTACGGCAGATCTTGGAGAAGACTCAGAAACTTCAAATTGATACCTACCACATTTTCATTGATTTCAAGGCCACGTATGACAGCGTGTATATAGACCAACCAGAAAAACTCGTCCATCTGTGTTAGATGACAATATAAAACTCTCGCTGTTCCACCATGGTCCGAAAAAACTAACGGACGCATTCGATGTCAATAAAGGTTTTAGACAAGGCGATGCGTTGTCATGCGATTTCTTCAACATCATTCTTGAAAGGATTGTGCAAAACTCTAACGTCAAATCCAGAGGCACACTCTTTCAAGACTCTATCACCTACTAGGATATACAGACGAAATTGACATAATTGAAAAAAACACAGCGTTATGTTAGTGGAGCGCTCGTGGCCATAACACGGAGGCTAGAAAGATAGTCTAGCGGTAAACGAGGGCAAAACCAAATTAATGCTGTCAACAAGAAGGGACACACAACACCGACGTCTTAGAGCCAACGTCATTGTAGACAGATTTAACTTCGAGGTAGTTACGGACCTTGTCTACCTAGGATCCACCCTATAAACTCAGAAAACAACACCATCACTGAAATCAAACGAAGAATCCCTCTTGCCAATCGCTGCTTCTTTGGACTTAGAATGCAATCGAATAGTACAACCCTCTCCTGAGCAACTAAAGTGCCACTGTACAAAATCCTCCATCCCTGTCGAAAGGAATGGTGAATAGACATGGACCCTAACAACATCAAATGAAAACGTTTTAGGCTGCTAGGGAAGAAAAATTCTTCGAGTGATGTTTGGTCCAGTCTGCAGGAGTGGGGAATCTAGACAAAGATTCAATCAAGAACTGTACGAGCTGTTTAGTAAACCTAGCCAGAATAAAGTTAAGGTTCAACGACTTAGATGGATGGGTTATGTAGAACGAATGGAAAATAATACTCCGGCTCGAAGAATCTTCAAATCCAACCAGGAAGAACGTCGCAGAAGAGGTAGATCATGACTCAGTTATAGCACACTGGTGGTAGAGGATCTGAACCAACCTGGCATGCGAAAGTGGACACAGCTAGCTAGGGACCGAGCTTGCTCGACACGCTTGTTGGATGAGGCCCTGGTTCCACCTAGACTGTAGCCCCACCTTAAATAAGTAAGTAGACTCATCCAGCTCCGAGTAGGTACATGTCAGCCTAGTGTATCGACCACATTTTTGAAACAAGGAGCTCGGACACCAAGCGTGGCTGCCCATATGCTCAATTAACACAAATATACGAAATGAATGGCAAAATTGGTGTGGAAAATATTTAATTCTTCAATAAAAACTCCTCATTCATGACCATTTCACCAATTTTAACACTCCACTGAAAAATGTTCGTCGACTCTTTAAAATGCATTCTACCTGAAGGCCAGCCTCCCACTTTTATTTTTCAATTTTTTTTGGTGCAACATGCCTCATGGGAAATATCGAACTTTCCCGCCAGCAGCGGAAACGAATTTTTTTCTTTGTTAAATTCCCAGAAACTTTCCTAACAAAAGTGCAGTCACTGTGTGTGGAGAATAACTTTTTTAATTAAATTTACACCTCGTCCCCGCAGTTTTTTGTTCACTTGCGATCAAAACATTTAAATAATACCAAAACGCACTTGAAAACCTGCAAGGCTTGAAAATGAACAAAACAAAAAACACGCTGCATCCGGTTAACCTTGGGGCGCAATACCGTCAACACACTCGCCGCTCCCAATCGTGTAGGCAGACACAACAGAGCGTTGCATATTCCATCCAAAATGTAGAAGTTTGGTTTTGGTGGTTGCAACAAAGTCCTCGTTTGACTTTGGGATCCAGACCATCATATACCAGAACGAGCTATACAGAACGGCGCGAAAAGGTGGCTTTTTGAATAATAAATGCGTTCAACTAATTGCATCCGCCACCTTTGGGAATACAGTCATACAAAGAGCCTTCCATTCATTCACCCCGACTACTATACTCTTCGATGACGTAAAAGCACTGTCTGCAAAATACTCCTTCCACCAATATAGAGAGACTGAGAGAGAGGACAAGCCCAGGAACTAACCGGAGGCACTCTAACTCGAGTACAAATAGCTGGCTATCCATTCCGCTCGGCTGTGTTCGTTGTTCTGTGCACTTGCATGGGTAATTTGAATATTAATAACTCGACAATTAATCGTGACGTACCAAGCAACTCTTCGAGTTCGAGTACACAGCAACAAACCCGTCTAACCTCAGCCCAAGGATATCAGAACAAAACAAGAATAACGCCACGAACGATGACGATAAAGAGACTTTCAGGGTTAAATGTGTGCAGCATGGCAGACAAGAGAAAGTGGCAACACCTGTCTATGTTATATGTTGCCGCACGACTAGACTTCTACATTTATCATTCTCCATCTGTGTGGCGGGTAGTAGGAGATATGATGACTTGAAATTTGTATACACACCAAGTCATCAAGGTTAGGGTTGGTCGGTCGCATCCTTATGCCGCAACTTTCCCGATTTGAGTTTCCTCTCGTTCCCTTCTGAAAAGTGATGCTTTTACTTGACATCCTTTGATCTTGAAATCAACGGTAGACAACATGGCGACGACAGTGATGACACGAACTCAGTTTTGGGAACTAGTTAACGACTTTTCCATCAGAAGATGAATTTGAATGCAAATTTTGTCCACAATCGTGTCCTACTCTATCAGGGTTAACATTGGAGCACAAAAAAGGAGGCGGAAAATAGTCCCTGATAACTTTGGCTAAGTTATATAATTTGTACAGTCACTCAAGCGATGCTTAATAGGTGGAAAGGTACACGAATTCAAAAACTTGGCAAGATTGGTTCCGATGTGGTTTTTGATAAGGGTCTTTGTGTTGGTTAGTTTCAGGAAACTTGTGAGAGGCTTTCCTGGATTTTCAATATTTTGTTCAGTACAAAGAGATTTCGGAATCCGTTGGTACTGAAACTTCTAAGCTCAAGTGGATAAAATAGGGGCGAACGGCGGTAGACCGCGTTATGAACCGATTTAAAGCAGTATATGCTTACAAAAGTTGAAAAGAATTCGAATAATGAGTTTGACAGCTTTGTAACAGAGAAAATCAGGCTCACGAAGGTAGATAATTTCGATATTACACAAATATTTGATAGAGTTTGGCATGGAAAATGGTGTGCCTAAGGGTTCAGTATTTTTGCCAACATTTTTGTTTGGCTCAGGTCAGTGTCGCTGTACAGCTCGAACAGTTCTTGATTGAATCATCGTCTCCATTCTCCATTAATGTAGACAAGACCGACCAAAAATCACTCGAAGAATTTTTCTCTCGAAGCAGCGCAAAGCGTTTTCATCCGATGTTGTCATAGTCCATGTCTCTGCACCATACATTAGGATCCGGATGATGAGGGTTTTGTACAGTGGCACTGTAGTTGATTTGGTCGAGAGAGGACTTTTACTTTTCAATTGCTTTCTAAGTCTAAAGAAGCAGAGAATGGCAAGAGTGATTCTTCGTTTGATTTCAGTGCGGGTGTTGTTTTTTGAGTTTATAGCGGATCTTAGTTAGACATGGTCCTTAACTACCTCGAAGTTAACTCTGTCTACAATGACGTTGGCTCCAAGACGTCAGTGTTGGGTGTCCTTTCTTGTTGACAGCATTAACTTAGTCTTGCCCTCGTTAACGGCTAGACGCATCTTCCTGGCTTCTGTCTCAAGGCTTACGAACACTCCCCTGAAATCACGCTGTGTTCTTCCAACTATGTCAATATCGTCTGCGTATCCTAGTAGCTGGACGGACTTTTTAAAGATTGTGCCTCTGGTGTTGACGTTGGAGTTTTGCAAAATCTTTTCAAGAATGAAGGTTTAGAAATCGTATGACAGCGCATTGCCTTGAATTAAACTATTTTTTAACATCAAACGCATTCGTCAGGTTTTCCGACGATGATTAAACAACGTGAGTTTTCCGTTGTCATCTGACACAGACGGACGAGTTTTTCTGGTTGGATCTATACCTTTAGGGCGCTGGATCTACGTAGCCTGCTGAATTCAATGTAGGAATGCTTGTCTCCGCCTTTTGAAGTTCCTGGATCTTCTCCTGACCAAATCATATCCAGCTGCTTTATACAGTTCGGTGGCTATAGGCCGTCTGCTCCAGCGACTTTGTTCGACTTATGTTTAAATATCGCTATCTACACTTCGTCCATGTCGGATGGGTGGAATAAGTGGTCTGCTCCACTCAAATTGAATGGTTCTGTATAGCTGGCGGAATGTCGCTCGTCATTGCCAATATGTTACTTGTTTCAAGCGTAGGCCTGGTACTCACTCTTTTTTCCTGCAAAGAATCACCTACACACAGTACTACTTTTTGTTGTATTCTCTTCAAGGACCGCGTTGGTTGGTCTTATGAGTTTGCGAGTATCAATTTCTTAACAGTTTTCGAATAGGATTTTATACTTTGTTTCTTACAATTCAGTTCAAAGAGAAAAAGACTTGAAACACTGTTGTAACAGAGAAACCGTCTTACCTTCGGTGCCTTACCAGGCTCTCGAAGGTAGAGAATTTTATAAGATATTGTTAAGCTTGCACGTAGCAGAGTAATGGTGTGAGTATGAGAAAACCAATATAGATTATTTCAATAATTTTTCGAGAATAACAATGGTCACAAATCTTCCTTGAAAGTGACGAGGACTCCCTCACAGATATGATTACTAATTTGATAGAGTTTGCCATCAAAAATGTGTGCCTCAGGTTTCCGTAGTGGGGCCGACACTCTTTCTTTTTTTTTTTTTTAAGATTTCCTGTCTGAAACCAATAATCCACTTTCTTGCTTTGCTGGCACTTATACCCTTAACTTTTCATTTTCGTGTTTAGACCCACAACCCTGCTCTTCGAATGTGAATTTCGAAGCGCATCATTGACAGCATCAAAAAACAGTCGCTTTGTCTGTAGATTATACATGCATGCCACTATCCATGAGAAGCCCTTGTAGTAAGGAAAGTGAACATCTCATCCGTGCCAATCAGTATAGTCTTCGGTCAAAATGGCAAGTATAGATATTCGTTCTAAGACCGTACAACACGAATGTGGAAATGTTCACTTTCCCCTTAGTTTTCAGGATCCTGAAAAGTTCAAGTCAAGATCTTTTTACCAGACATCCTCTTCTCCTTTCATATAACCCAAGAGGGTATCATAAGCCCCTTGAGAAATTACCATCCCATAGAAGTGTCGACCAATAAACCGCTCTAGTGATTTTTGGAGAGTAAAACAGGAGAATTTGGACCCCACAATATCATCTGAAATTCTATTTTTAAATTTTTCGTATAACTTTAGAAATTAGTTAAGTGAATACTTGAGGAGTGGATTTCCTCATAAATTGGTTCCATCTTTTTCCCATCAGTCAAACAAGGTAAAGTTCTCAGATTGACCTTTAAAAATTCGTTTCCTATCTTCCCAACTCTCATTTCCTTCGATTTGCATTGAAAAAATGTTAATAGGCTCCTAAATTGAAAATAAATTTACAAAAAATTACAAACACGAGCTTAAATTGAATAGAAATTTCGTGTGGGCTTTTTTCAACACTAAGCAAATACCACATACAAATTTCAAGGACAATCTCTTTTCATCCAAATCCTCTTATGAAAAAAAAAACACCAATAAACTAAAAACGCCATGAACCAAACCCGTAGCCCGTAGGTGTTATCTCGTCTCTCTCAAGTTGTTTCATTGAGATAAGTTCAACACAAAAAAAAAAACAACATCCGACCATAAAACGAAATCCCACTCAAAATCAATTTCATATTATCCAACTTTCACTTCAAAGGCAAAACAGCAACAACAACAACAACAAAAACACATTCCTTCACATTCCCATCGTCTGTCTTTGTCAATCAAATCAAACAAATAACTTCTCGTCTCGATTACAAAAGCGAGAGAGATATCCTTGTGTCGCTCTAGTTTGAGAAAAGAAAAAACCCTCCCGGAGCTATTGAAACTCGATAACAATAAATTGAGCGCGTTGTTTAGAAGTCTTCAATAAAAGAAGAAAAAAAAACTCAAAGAAACGATGCTGGCGATGATAATGACGTCGATGAAGATGAAGATTATGACGAAGATCCTTCATTCTTAGTTCTCATCAATTGAAGAAGAAGCATCACGAAGGCAGTCAGTCGTTTGTATTCCTGGAATTTCTGTTGCTTCTTTAACTAAATGTCGGTCGAAGTGTTGCTTCCATGGAAGTCTCACTATACAGACCTCCCCGTTGCTAAGCAATATGCAAACTATTTTCATCTCCATCAAGGACGTTGTTTATAGTATTGTTTTTTACTTCCAATCCAAGTTCATCATCATCGTTTACACGTTAAGACAAATTAAGAAGACTAGATTATGCAGAACGATGAGAGGAAGAAGCACCGGAAGAGGAAGGACTTGTTTTTCTTTCAAGAAGTCTTCCAGGTGTGCGAAGGACTATTATAGATGAATGCGGAAGCGTTCATCTTCTGTTTTGAGGATATTGACTTGTGCTTAGTTGTTTTCTTTTTTGTATGCAAAGCTTGTTGGATAAGTACCTTTAACTACAAGATTGGGTGAACGGCACCGACAATCGCGAGTCCTTGAGCTCAAGAACAAATGATCTGACACTAAATTGAAAACAAAAATTGAAGATGTGGCAAATATCGACCCAAAAACAAATGATTCCTTATTTTTAAGTGAGCCTACAGATTCGAGTATCGAATCCTGTGCGAGGTGAAATTAAATTTTGACAAATTACCGCAAGTTCAATGAATTCTTAAACGGCTCAAGCCCCCCCTCAACGCGACCGACCGATTATGATAAAAAAAAAAGAAATCGAAGGAAAAAATTAATGTCGTCCTTGAATGAAGGGCAAAACAATAGGAAACATTTAGGGGTTTTTGGAGGGGTGTGGGAGCTAAGGAGGGAAATGTGCAAATTTCAAAGAAAACAGGAAGAATGTTAAGTGGCAATTGGCGTGAATATTCTAATATCATTCCTAGAAATGGTGGAAGGCATCACACAGTTTTTATTCCTTTTGCCATTTTTAAGTATTCTCGTCGCAGTTAAGTTAGCCGTCGTCATCTATTTCGTCCTTGACGAAGGCAAGGAATGTGCCTAATCATATTTAATTATAAATCCATCTGTTGGTTTAAATTCGTAAAAATTTAAAACAAAGCAGAAGAAAGTCATCATAAAGTCAGAATGACTTCTGTCGGTGTCCTTCGTAAAGTCCTTTATTTTAAGGATTTCTTTTCGATTTGGTTTTAATAACCGACAAGTTGAAATGTGAGTGCGAGACTTTCAAGATGTTTCTTTGCACTGAAATCGAAGTCTAGCATCATGTTTATAACTTTTTGTACACCCAGCGCCATCTGTAGGCTTAGATTGGTAGCAATTTCACCTAAAACTTGCATTCAGTTTAAAACCTGAAAGGCAAACAAAAAATGTTTTGCAGGCTTAAAATGTTTTTAAAAAAAAACGAACAAACAAATTTTCATATAACATCCCTGTTCATTAGGGTAACCAGAGTAGCTATCGAGATCTAAGGGAATACGCATAATTATAGTAATTTTTTTGCATGATGACGAATTGCCAGGACTAAATCCTTTGGGACCAGCTCTCTGCATCTGTGTGTGTATGTGCTTTTATAGACATCGCCGAGGCCTTAAATTGACTCTCTCGCTATTAAATTTATGTATGAATTTAGCAATTTGCCGTACACCTTTTGTCCGAGCGTTTTATGGGGTGTGTAGCATTGCTCGTGTATATGAAAGAGCCCCGGACTGTTTAAACAGATTAAAAGCAGTCGGTCCGTCAACAAGGGAATTGTTGATGATTATAATATTTTTCCCTACATTCGTCATTCATGCCTGTGCTCCTGCCAAACCGACAGAGAAAGAGAGACAGAGAGTGAGCGGTGTTCTTTCTGACTGTCTGTCCATCATCGTCATATCGAAAGGGATCAAGGAACATTATTTGAATACTTAATCAAATTTTCTGTATATTATGTAAATAAATATAAAGCACAATACAATCCAAACTGCTGCGTGGCCCTGGCCATCATCGTCAACGACCGACCGACGCATACACAAGAAGGACGAACGGACGCGGACGTGGTAAAATTATGCAAACCAAAGGCAAACGACAAAAAAAAATTTAAAGAGGGAGGAAAATCTTTTGCCTGTTGTTTCTGTGAATTTGACAATCTGTCCAAATAAATGGAATTTCTGGCATTCAGGTTGTTACAAGCTTCGGGTATTTTAATAGTCCCGCACAATATTTATACCAAACGTGGAATGGCAGAAGGTATACATGTACATAAATAGCTCCAGGGGTGAATTTTGATTCATTTTTAAGGCGGTCGCGTCCTAAGAGTGGTAAGAGTAAGACAGAGCGAGAGTTTGAATGGCGTGTTGCATTTAATTGGATGTTCAATTATTTACAAACTTCTATGATTATCGCATGCAAGCTTATGACACACACGAAAACAAGGGTGTCGCTTTTGTACAACACATTTTGAGGCGGGTTAATATTATTACTCACTAAAGAGCGGACAGAGGGGTGATTATTATGTTCATTAGGATTCTTTTGTGTCAAGCACACACACACACACAAACAGATTTTGACACTTGATTTTAGTTCGAAAATGTCAATTTTAGATCTATGGGGAGTGTTTTGAGCGAATAAGGTATTAGGATAATGTAATTACAGGAAACTCGCGTTGGGCGCCAGTTAAGAACAAACACATGTAATATGGTGTTTGATGAGCATTATGACAAAAAGGAGTGTCATATATGTTTGGGATGGTTGTTTTCGTTTAAAATTGAGCTTGTAATTATGACTTTTACCATTACATTAAATATTAAAAGGCTGTTTTATGATGGAGAATGACAGTTATTACAGCATTCTGTTTGATTGACTTGTGTCAAAGAAGGGCGCTCGCTAATGGATTGCCGAAAATGCGACGAGACTCATAAATTACAAATGGACTCGGAGTGTTACTTTAGTTTTGTCACCATTTCAGACAACTGTTGACAAATCGAATTAATTGAACAAACTCACGAAAACACAGAGTCTCAGATATGTCGAATAGAAATCCTCTCAAAATAATTGGATTGCCGACAAAAGAAGTCCAAAATGTGTGGGGAATCCTTTTTAATGTTCCAGTTGCTCATGCCGTCAAGCTAAACCGTGCGTGACTCGAAAGGACAACACCTATTTGTTTCGTCCCTCTTCAAATACAAAAAAAAGATGAGAGGATAAGCAAAAAAACATTTAATATCAAACTCACACTTTTCTTGTTTTTCTATAAAGATTGAACAAGGTGGATGGGGGAGAGGTGCTGAAGGATAAGAAGGAAGAAAGAAATCTGTTAACCACAAGAAAATAACACGTATTAACTTTTAAAAAGAATGTGCGATAGAAAATTAGATTCCCGACACTAGGTGGCGTGTATAAATCCTTTTTATTCCTCCATTCTTTGTGTATTTCTATTTGTTCCACATCGTCTTGGTTCCTTGCTCGCTTTCATGGCTGTAGTTTTCGTTTTCTCTCTTCTGGCGCGTACACAATAATTGCCATCTATTGTGATTTGTCATCGTGTTAAAGCCACAGAAAAATAATAGAAAAATCCCAACGAAAATTCTATTTGATGTTGCAAACATACAGAAAGTGTTCATCTACTGGTTTTTGAATTTGCTGCAGTCACAGCCGAAGTGCTCTGTTGGTCCTGCAGTGGAAGACTGCTGAATGGATGACTGTGGCCAGATTTGGAAATAAACCGCAAGATTTTAAACTGGTATCGCTGCGAGAGCGTTGACAGTATCGTTGGGATTGTGGTTGGAAAGCAATAACAGGACACAAGGAGCTGGCTTCGATATATCATGAGGACTAGTAGTTATGTTCAAGGACGTCTTAGGGACCAGTATTGGGGCACTTGGTTTTCATGCCACAAAACAATGTTTGTCTTCGGTTAAGTTGATATGACCTACGTTCCTCAGCTAACTTACGAAATACTTGTAAGTATCCGACATTATGAACACATTCCACAACTTCCGTACGAACTTAAAAATATTTTTTCTATTTTCAAATTTAAGCTAACGTGCCACAAGTTTCTTTTGAATTACCTTCGCAGTATGTCGTTTTGTAAGTTTGCACTCAAAAATTAAGTTCCACATCACTTATGTTAGACAAATTGTTACGTTCCACAAAATCATAATCATAATTTTGAACTTCCATATGTGTATTTATTTCACTCATTCAACAATTACGTTCCCCAAAATTCCAATACTTATTCCATACCTATTCTTCCTTTCGAAAATGTATTCCACAAGACGCAGCATTTTCAATTGCTCTTTAGTGACCAGGAAATTGCATTTGTGTAATTGCGTAAATCTTTACTTATTTTGACAAATGTCAATAACCAGGCAGTAGCTTTGCTTTAATTATCTCTCAGAATTACGTTCCACAATTCTTCAATTACTCTCCACAAACAATTCTCGATATGGTTTGGTTTTTGTGCTCATGACGTTTGCATGAGTATTTGAAAATCAAGAAAAAAGAACTTCAAAACGCATTCCACTATAGCACAATGGTCACGTTATGAAGCTATCCAAATTTGGCACCGCGATATGACTTTAATGTACACAGGAAAGTACGTTCCACAAAATTTACGTGCACTCCAAATTATGTTCCACAAAGCTAAATAAGCTTCTAAAATTTCTCATACTCAAAACAATACCTTCCAAAAAATTTCGAAGGTATTATTCAATGATCAAGTTCTGTAAACTATATCAGGACATTGCTTTTTCTCATTTCCCACATTTCATAACACTCTAAAAATCTGTCACCAAAAAGATTAACTCTCCTTAGAGTCGCTCGTTGTCGTTGTTGGCATAGAATTTTCCTGTCCAAAGCTAAAGCACCGATAGAAGGTACTATGAACGTTTTCATTTGCACCCGAAAAAAAAAGTAAAATCGAATCCAAATGAAAATGCCATCTACTGCGGATTCCAATATCCTTGCAATTTCCAAAATCCACGAACCAACCGATGCAATGATGAGGTGAGATGGTGAGCGGTCGCGGTTCTCCGTCGTTCGGTCTGTGGTTTCCTGAAGAAAATGTAGCATTAGTCGAGTGTGGAAAACTAGCAAAAATAGAAGTCAGTTGGAAACTATTACTTATATCCTTCGTGTTACAGTATAGTGACAGGATTTTCGGAGAAGGTATATCGCATATTATAAATTGTATCGAAACTCCTTAAAAAGACGTCTCTAGCGAGTGGAGAGAACTAAGCATAACCACGTCCTTAATCATCAAACGTGGTCGTGATCGTGTTTCAAACGTGTGTATTACGTTTCCTTTTCGTCCTTCTTATGAAACTGCACATTGACTTTGAGTGCATTTGTATCCTCAGGGGCTGCGGTTTAAGGAGGACGAGGGGGAATGTTTTACATCCAACTATGGTTCTTAGTCTTCCATGAAGTCTGCTATTTCTTCTTGGAGTAGTTTGGGCAAAAAACGGATTGCAGCAATTTTTGAAGGCAATCAATACAATATAACGGATAGCAAATGAAGTCGGTTTGGCCGGTCGATATATACGAGAAATATGCTTGCTTATCCTTAGCTGTGGAATTTGGCTGTTGGGGCTTTTTGGGGTTTATCCTTTTCGATCGAAAGAGTTCGAAGTGAGTGAGAGAGAGAAGGAGGTCCTCATCGTCATCCTCGTCGTCGTCGATGGATGAATGAGTGATGACGAACAATTGGTTTTTATGTAGTTTTTAGTTCTTGTGGTACATTACATGGTACTTCAGGTGAGAAACTGTATGAAGTTGTTATTTCATAATTTGTTACAAGTGAGAGACTGAGAGAGCTTGGAGCTGGAGGGAAAAGTTTTAAATGTTTATATTTTAAAGTGACGTTTTGCGGAAAGTTTTATTGCTTTCGAATGTAGACATTTGGATTTTGGGATGTCGTCAATTTTTAGCTTATTAATTGGGCCTTCAAGTTTGTGTGTGAATTCTATGCCTGTCAATTTAAGGAAGGACTTCTTGGGACTGTGTCACAGAGTTCGTCTTCCACATTGTTTGATCTTATATCTTTCAAAGTCCCTAACGGATATAAATGCGGTTTTCGTCAATAGACAGATAAATTTGAGGAGAAGGTTCCTATACCTTATTTGACAGAGGAGCGACAATGACAACTGAATCCCAACCTTTGAAAGAAAGAAACATCACAAGCCACTTTTTCGATTACTTCTCGCTTAATGGATGTCGAAGAAAATTAAAGTTATAAAATCAAATCCTGAATTCGAAATCTCCGACAAGTTGTCCAAAACAAAGAGGTACCCCTATATGTCTAGACATCTCCCGGTCCTCACATTTGATAGCTTTCCGACTAAAAACATCTCCAACAGTAGTTTCATGTCAAGAAAAACCGATCCATCAAGCAAAAAACAAATCTCAAAGTTTCGACATTAAATTTGTTTGAACGAAAAGTTCCTTTGTCTTGCAAACTGCTTTCTCTCAATCTCAGCAATATCCGTTAAATTAGAAATTCCCTCTTCTTCATCTCCTCCTCATTCAGTATCGTTGTTGACAAATTGTCTCATCTTCGATGTACTTACTTAGTCAAACACAATTGCCATCCATAAAAAAGTAAACTTTTACCATAACAAAGCAATATAATTTTACACCAATCTCCTCTACTGTCTCTAAAAATATCCTTCGCCCATCCTGAATGACTTTTGGTTTGGTCGTTTGTAGAATGAAGTCAATTTCGACACCACCACACACAGCGAACTAATTCTGACCAAGAGAAATGTCATTGTCATAACTTTATGTCAGTTTGCCACTGACGAAACGACTCCGACGATGACGAAATGGTATTAACAATTTTCTTTTGTATACACCACACGCGTGTTGTCACACTCATAAACAAAAAGCGACAAAAAAAGGTTCTACCCACTCAGTCACAGACACAGCGACACAAAGACATAACTTGATCAACTTTTTGTGGAATATATAGAAAGGAGGCACTTAAATTCCGTTATTTTATTGGAACACAGAGCCTCAACTTTTTAACAAAATATAAATCGTCTAGCGCACCTGCAGCAGCATCAACATCAGCTTCGTCATATCGTCAGCATTCTAAATAGCAGAATATGCCTATTCCCCTCTCTTTGCACTCGGTTCGTCCTGCTGCTACTGCTATTAGATGGAACGTGAGAGTGCGGTTGGTGGCCACAAGTACGACGCGGCGCAAACACTTTGCCAACAAAAGTTTGCAAACATTTTTACTTCTCACACGAGCTACATCACTCAAAACACAAAAGAGAGGGGCCCCACCTAGAAAGGACAAAGTTTTGAGAAGGTTTTTTTTTCGTTCTTCATATCACAGAAAAAGGACATTTTTATTTTCCTATATTTCATCCAAGCAGCAAGGAGATATGTCAATAGAATGCTGATGGCACGTCATTGCCATCGGTATGTGCACAAACAAAACGGCCTCCTTTCCCTGTGTTTACCCTAAACAGGATGTGCTCTTAATGCAATGCGGTGATGCCAAAAAATCATACTCAAACAGTTTCCCACTTCTGTAGTCAAAATATGGCATAGTATAGAATATTTTCAAGGATATGTTGAAAATTATGTCACAGCGAGCCAGCAGATTTTGTGAGCTTGACAGGTGAAGGCATGTCGCTTGTGAGCCGAACGTGGCTGTGGTTTCTCGACTGAAGCACGTTTATTGCCGAGACAGAGGCAGCCCAACATGGAGTTGGTCGCAAGAAAAAGAAATCAAATCAATCATTTGCTGAAAGGATGTAAACATTTCGACGATGTTGTTCAGACTTTTCTCTCCTGCATACAATTAATCAGTCAAACATAATTGAAACTAATTCGTACGTTTGTATGAAGTCTGTAACATCATGTCGATGCTGTGGAAACCCAACACAATCATGTCCTGCGGTTTAGCCAGTTCGAACTGTAATTCGAGGAAGCGCATTCGTTTCAAGGAAATTTTTTCCCGCGAAGCTTACAAATTCTCTCGTTGAATTGAATCCTTGCACATCCCTTTCGCATATGTGATAACTTTATGCCCATCAAATCCCCTGGACAGAATAAATTGTTTTGCGGTAGATGGAATGTTTTTTTCTCCGCTCGCTTCGTATATCGAAACAGTTAAATGCGTCCATCAAAATGGTAGATGAATATAAAACCCTCTGCCGTGCCGGTCAGGGATCTATCTCGGCAGCCATCATGATGAACGTCAAATAATGTTGGGACAAACATTGATGGTTACGCGGAAAAAAGGACGATGCAATGCAGAGGGCATAATGCGAATGGGTATTAATTATTATCCTCGGCTGGATGGAGAGTTCAATGCAATCTGCGAGTCTGTCTATCTGTCTACCGATGTGAATGCAGTTTGGCAAAAAATACGGTTCAATTCATTGCAGTCAGAGGGCAAAGGATTTAGGGATATACCTAATCATGACGGTTTGATGGGATTTGATGGCAAATCCCTGATCGATCTGGGATCTAGGGCGAGTTAAGCCCAACCATAGGTGAATGACTGAACGACAGCATAAACTAATTTTTGCTGCTGCATTAGACGCGTTGTTCCAGGAATTGGTAATAAGGATCAAAAATCAGCCGTTTGGGTATTACGGCATAAGGATGAACCCGACAAGGCCGTTTGGGACTTTTTTTTTGTTGGTTTTATTGGGTGAAAATATTTTGCGAGATTATGTAATAACTAGATGTCGATCGTAATTTTTGTTGGCGATGTGTGAATGTTTGGCTGGCGGCTTTTTGACTGTCTAATGTTGAATTTGATTTGCGATGTGGAATTTTTAAGGCCGGGTGTCTAGTATTCAATCAAAATCTTGATTTCCCAGATGAATCACTTTGGAAAAAAACTCGAAATTTGCATTATTGTCTGGAAATTTTGATATAAAAAGTATTAAATCGATTGCATAATCCAAATTCATCTCTTACTTCCGTCTGCATAGCTCTTTCAGCATAAACTATTGAACCAGTAGGAGTAGACTTGAAGTTAGCTATAGAGATTGAGGTTCTCACTAAGATTTAGTTTTTGCTTCCGAGTTTTAGCCAGCAAAATTTTCTAAAAAAAACAGTCTCCGATTTTTATAAGAAAAGAAATTTGTTTGTTGAACTAATCTTATGCAGGATTGAACTGAGGCAATTCTGTCTACGGTAAAAATTTCATAATTGAAAGTTCCCAATTTCCAATTTTCTATTTCCAATTTCCGATTCCCGATTTCCAGTTTCCTATTTCCGGTTTCCGGTTTTTGGTATCCGATTTCCGGTTTCCGATTTCCGATTTCCGTTTTCCGGTTCCCTGTTTCCTGCTTCCGAATTCTATTTTCCTGTTTCTGGTTCCGTTTTCTGAACGGGAAATCAAAGTTTTCATTTTTATAATTCGGGTTTCAATTTTTGGGTTCGAATTCAAAAGCAAAGAATTCGACTATTGAACGTCAACTTCTCTTAAGGAAATACATACCACTTCCGTCCGAAAATATTACATTGATTCTCCAAAGAAGACATACAAATCTCTATTAGTGGACTAATTTCAAGGAAAAACAAAGTGTTGGCGTTCGTTTTGCCCCAATTTTTTAATAACGCTTCGTTGGATTCCAAGGACATCACCCACACTCTTTAAATGGCTTTTTCAACTGTGTGTGGTTTGCACTACTTAAAATCCATCTCATCATTGTTTGGTCCTATTTTTTATTATTTTACCATTAGCATGCAATGGCTTTCGCAATGTCAGCCTCGACAAGCTACATTGCAGCTAAAAAAATATGGTTCCTTTTAAAGGATTGCCTAAAAGTTTTGTTCCGAAAAAAAAATGTGTAAGTACACTTTTTCGCACCCAACCTAAAAATTCTTTTATGTAAATTACAATATTGAGCGCAACACAACAAAAAACAAACGTAATAGCTGTTTTGTTCCACAAACTGCACTTTTTTCCATTTTAAGGATACAACTCATTCCAATGGAGGAAGCACCGAAGGATACTATTGCGATTTTCCCATAACGAAAACAGATTGCAACTCGTTTTGTGCGACACAAAAAAAAGTGAAGGACAAAAAAGAGAACAAAACAGCCAAAAAAAGGATTCACAAGTAATGTTGCATGTTTTTATGAGCATCAGTTTCCTCCATCCTGGTTTTTTTTCTTTGAATCCTTTGTAGGTCATTGCATATTCGTTTGCAAACCCAAAAATACCAAAACACTTTGTTGCAGGACATTTAACTCTTAAAAAGCACAGCCAACACACCCACAACAGCGGCACAATTGCAATTCACTGGCATCATCAGGAAGACAAACCACATTCTCCAGAAATGGCGCCCAACGTCTGATATATGCGCCAATAACACTGATTTATACATTCGTTTTTTCGCCGAACAGCTTCTTGTTGCTGCTTCGTTTTTTCGCCAGTCCTTCTTTTATTCTCTGTTGCTTCGTCTTCATGGAGAGTCTTCTACATCCACACTCCCTACTTCCAGGCAATTGACCTTTATTCGGTCGGTAAAGTTGAGAGGAAGCCGCCTCGATACGCGAACGAAAGAACAAGCAACTCTTCAGTGAGTGGAAAAAAATAACTTTCACGTGCTTCATAAAATTTCATTATGTCCTTAATTCCCTCTAACCATAAACTGACACACACCTTTGGCCAAACGAACAAGAGTACGAGGTATTCCAAAAAAAGAAGCAACAACTTTTTTTGGAAGAGAGAGGGAGAGAAAGAGAAAAGTTTGCGCCGAAAATTATGCAATCTCCCGTTATCCGGTTATAATAGCTCCATAACGAACAACTACATCGCTTCGCAGCTCGCAGCCAATAGTCCTTGCGATATGAAAATATTAGACAGATAAAAATTAATTAACTGTATAATTCCTTGGTCAATAAACAAAAGAGCTGAATTGGCGGCCAACGGTGCGGCACGACGACGACGACGAGAGGATTACCTGGAAAAAAAGTCAGCCACCGTTCTCCACTCGGTCCCCCCAGTGTTGTTTGTTGCTTTGGCCAACTTATTCACAATTTGAAATTAATTTCCTGGATAGAATTTGTATTCTCGAAAACGGTCGGTCGGTGTTATACGACTTAATAAACAACAATTCTGTAGGCACCTCGCTTTCGCTCATCGCGTCGGTCGTCGCGTTCGACAGAGAAGTAGCACTGGAGCCGGTGAACGATGAGCGGTGGTCGATATGCCGGATATGGCTTGTGGTGTTATTAGAATTAATCTAAGGGATCATATTCAAGGCTAAAAGGATACACGCAATGTTCTAAAATCCACCTTTAATCAAAGACAGTGGGGTCATTCTTTCCCTTGGGAGAAATGGTTTCACTTCGAATTTTTGAATTTTTTGTTGAGTGAACTTTGGTCTACTGTGTAAGGGAAGGACCACCCACATCGCCATTGTGCTTCATTATGGAATATTATTTATTTTTGGAGAATTCGTTGTTTACACTTCGTTAAAAATTACACCCCTTTGCCTGATCCTTCGACAACAAAAAAAGAGTTCTCGCGGGAGGAACAAATTTAAACTCAGATCGTGAACAGTAGCACGAGCGGAAAAGAGAGAGAAAGTACAAAAAAAAACACTCGAAACTTTTTAATGATGTCGACAACGACGCCGACGACGCGGACGTCGAAAATGCCGACGACAGGGAATAACTTTTCCAACTTTATTCTTTCCTCCGGAATAATTTTTATTTTCTGTCGATTTTTATATTTACGTGTTCCACCTGAAGGGTAAACTAATTCTTGTTGATTTTTTTTGTGCGCCAATTTTTTCGTTCGGTTTGTTATTGCAAGACTCGTCGTGAGTTCTCAGTTCTGAGAATAACTTTTTCGCTCATAAGAGGAGTTATTCCGCACTTGACGGTTAAATGATTCGGGTACTTTGAGTTGAAGTAGGAGAGGGGGAAAATGCCGATTTGGATGATGGAAAATTGCGGTTTTGACGATTTTTCGTTTTTTTTTCTTTTTTGCAAGTTTTGATTTAATTTGTTGTTGAATGTAAATTGGCAAGAGGAGACCTAATTTTGGAGAAGAGCCGTTCTTGAAAGTTTTTTAATGGGATGTGTATAGTTTGTTGTTTTGCGACTCGCGAGTTGAGAAGTTGCAACGAAAACATGTGTTTGTGCTTCTTGAGGAATTATGCAACTTGCGATTGATGTTTGATGAATTTGAAAGTTCCTTTGGCACATCTTTGGGTATTGAGGTTAAAATAAAACATTTTTGAAAGTTTTCCTCTGTAGTAACCCATTTTTCTACGCTAAGCTTACAGCTGCCAACGAGTTGTTTTCTGCTCTTAAATATTGACATCATCAATTAGAAAAGTCTAAAGAACATTGCCAATGGGTAAATCTCGAAAACCGTGAGAGACAAAACTGTCTAGGCTGAGAATCACGTTAAAGGCCAAGTTCAGGTTTATTGTCAATCTGCTTTTTCAAGCACAAGTTCAAACAATTTTAACAAATATCGAAATACGTAGACATGTCGGACTTTTGCGGGTTTTGTGGCACTTTTTTGGGCTCATTGGATACGATCTTCAATGATAGACTCCATACTTTAATTATTTACCTATCCGACTCCCAATCCGTGAAGGATCTCAACCTTGGACACTACGAGGGAACAATCCCTCGCATGCACTCTGCAGTCAGTAGGTTCGGTCTTCTTTGTTGTCTCGAACCTGGGTTCTGCGATGAAAAGACTTTCTTGGCCGGAGTGTTGTCATCCATTCGCTCGATGTGGCCGAGCCAATGAGGTCGTCTTTTCTTGGCAATCTGGACTACATCCACATCTTGGTACAGCTCGTACGGTTGACGGTTGAACCTTCATCTAAATTCGTCGAAGAATTTTTCTTTCGGAAGTGCCCAGTATCAATTCCCCTTTTTTACATATCCTCCAACACTCGGCGCCGCCGTAGAGTTGGATTGGTAAAATCAAAGTTTTGTATATAGGAGACACTTTGTCCTTCGAGTGAGGAGTTTTAAACCCAGTTGTTTTGCCAAACCGAAGCAGCAGCGGTTTGCTTGTGTAAGTCTTCGTCGGATCTCCACCAAAGTGTCGTTTGTGGAATGATGTTATTTCAAGGTAGGTGAACTCCTTAACTACCTCGGAATTGCTCCTACCAACAGTGACGTTTTTTCCTAGGTGGTGAACAGATGTTGCTTTGTTTGTTGATAGCATGTACCTACTTCGTTTTGTCCTCATTCACTTGAATACCAACGGGTTTCTCCTGTTCTTCAGTCGCTGTGAAGGCCTCAAGCACAGCTCTCTTGGATCGACCGATGATGTCTATGTCGTCCGCATAGCCTAGGAGCTAGGTGGATTTGCGCACTATCTGCTCCTATCGCATGACAACGCATCTCTTTGTCTAAACCCTCTTCATGTTTGAAACAACTCGGATAAGCTGTTACCCATTTGCACACTGCACCTCGTTTTGTTTAGCGTCATGCGGCACAGCTGGATCAGTTTGTTCGGGATCCCGAATTCAGACATCGCCATCATAAGCTCTTGGCTATCATTGATGGTGAGTTTCGACTCGGTAGATCGCCTTTTTTGTAGATGTGGTATGTGGAGCTTATAGACCAGTCAGTGGGCGTGCATTCTTCCTCTCACACTTTGTTGATGACCTGGAGCATGCGGTTCATCAAGGCACCTCCTCCATATTTAAAGAGTTCCACAGGTATGCCATCCTAATCAGCGGACTTGTTAGATTTTAGCTTTTGGATGTCTTTTTCCACCTTTTCTATGCTGGGGGCTGGGACCGGGTCTTCATTGACTGGTTTTGCTTCTTTTTTGTCATAAGCTCGCTCGTCATTTTGAGCATTCAGCAGCTGTTGGAAGTGCTGCTTGAGAAAATCTACAAATCCGTGTTTTTCGATGACTAGGTTTCCGGTTCTGAAACAAGAAGCTAATTGCTTCGACTTTTTGAAGAAACTTCATCGGATGGTGTTCTTGGTAAGAGACTCTTCTAGATCTTTGAGCTCAGAGACTGCAGATGATCTTTTCTTCCTTCACTTTTTCTCATTTCTTCTCTTTTTTCGGTACCTACTCTTCTTTTGCTGCTTGTTTTTGTTCTCCGTTTTAGCATCTGCAAACGTGCACTTTCCGTTTCTCTTTTCGCGCATTCATCATACCACGGGTTTTTTTCGGAGGTGTCTGGTAGCCTTGGGTGGTCTCGGCAACATTTTTAATTATTTTGCGATATTGGTTCTACGAGGTGTTGTTGACAGCTGTAATAAGTGCCACAATTTTTCTTTTTATTGTCCCTGATCGTATGCGTCGAATTTCCTGGATCGCAGATACATATGTCTGCCTTATACTGCGTGAGGACAGAATAAAGTTTGTGAGTTTCTCCTGGAGTGTAGAGTGTTCTTACATTCCAGGTCTGGTTGCCATTAGAGGAGGGTCATTATCCGAGGCTCTGCCTGTCTCTCTCATGCCAGACTCCACCTTCATAAGAACCCAAAACACTACGCCTAGCGAACTTCCTGATTCAAACATCTCCCATTTGAAATAACGGAGAAAGCGTGAAGCAAAGTTTAAACCCATCTCCAAATGGAAAAATTAACCGTAGCTCCACAATTCACATCGCACTATTCCCCACCTATTCCGAAATTCCATCACTCCAAGGTGACTCCAACAAAATTACAATTTTTATCATCTTCATAAAAACCGACCGAGAGATGACTGATGCTTCCTCTCCTCCTTGCTCCATTCAATATAAGAAATTGATAGACGAATAAAAAAATCAAAACATCGACACAAGGGTCCTTTACGACTTATTTTATTGTCTATTACCCGAGCGATACTTCAAATTGAATATTAAGAAAAGCAGCAGCATGGCAACAATTTTTCGAAATCGAAAAAAAATCGTTCCAAGTCGTTTCAATAGTTCATTCCACCCTCGAAAGTCCGCCCGTTATCGACTTTAAAGTAGACGAAACGGTTCATAAAACATATTACAAAAGAATCAAGGAGCCACTTTATTCATGTTTCATCTCTCCCCCTGTCCCTCGGCACCTTATTTAGCATCCAGAAGAGGGAGCAAAAAAGCTGTAAATTTTGCACTTTTCAATCGACGATAATATCAGTTTTATTGTCCAACCAGAATAACCAGATCCCGCCTTCCCTTCCACTCGTGTACAATCTAATCCGCCGCATTCAAAAGTACTTAAAAAGCATAAAAGTTAGTCCACAAAATTTTTCTTCAAGGATAACCACGACTATCTTTTTTCTAGAGCATGTCCTCAGGACATGCATACTTACAACAAAAAACACAACAACAGCAACAACAATAGAAAAACATTAAAGATAGGAAAAATATATAAAATTCTAAAAAAAGGACAACACCGACGAGGACCAAAATATCTTCCTCGTTTTGACCTCTCGAATGCAAATTCTTCTTCTTTTTTTTTCAAATAGACACCGACAGCCTTGGTGCAGTACAAGAATGTCCATTAAGGACATATATCACCCATTTAATGGCAGCCGAGCAAAAAAGGATAACCTTAATGTTGGATGGTGGGTGTTATATTTTAAGGACGACCAACACCCATATCGGCATCCTCATTCTTCATATTAGGCAGCAAGTCCTTATGGAAATTGAATATTTCTTCGAACTATTAAAAAAGGACGAACGGCGCGCGGCGTTAAAAAAAATGAAAAAATAAGGAATAAAAGGATATGCAAACATATTTTAGCCTCGAAAACTGATTACGATTTTTATATGACACATTTCGATGATAAATGGAATCCAGCCAACAACGTTCCTTCCTTACAAGTGTTATCCTGTCTTTTTTTCCTCTTTTGAAAGGACATCATCACCTCCCCCGCCTGATTTTTTTAAAGACGACACTTGAACTCTGATTTCTGTCTCCATAAAATCGGTGGCAATATAGAGGGATCCTTTTGTTCGCTCAGAAGCGGAAAACTACTCATTTTCTTTAGTGTATACAATTTATATTGTTTTCATATACAAGCACACATCTCCATGCATATTGAGTGCGTAAATCACACTTGATTTCATACTGGAGAGGAGGCAGAGTGCATTGTGATGAAGCACGAATTCATATACTCGACTCGACATCCTTGAATAGAAATTCTATTTAAACAAAAGGACTATCAACTCCATCATCAGCCTCGGCCGGTATCCTGGTTCTGGCTGTTGGCAGTTCCTGTACTCGCACGCCCACGCCCACTTCTCTCAACAACTGCTGTAAATGCAAGTTCACAACTTTTGAATACCTATACCTCTATATGGAGGGAACGACGACGTTCCACAAGTTCCACAGACAATGCAACCGGAATGACAATAGAATATGTGTGCGAGTGTGTGTTTGTGATTGTTGTGCAGGGGTGCTCGGGGTCTACGACATGTGTGGCAGGATGCCACATGCCACTATACATGCCCTTTGAACTGTTTCATATCCTTGATGCACTTTCTGGCTTCAACATTCCGTTTCTCACATAAACACACACACACACGAAACGAATGTTGGAAGAGCCCGGGCGACATTTCATTGAACTTTGTTTGTTTGTCAGTGTTGTTGTTATTGTGTGAGTGAGGAGGATCTAGCGCCCAACGGCTACAATAATATTGTTCTCGAGGCTCGACACGGCTTATGGGCCGCATAGAAATTAATTTAACCGGAATTTCTGTGTTCCGGATGATGGCGCAAATAATTATTATCCCTTTTGCGAAATTGAGAAATTGAGCCTGTCTGTAGAATTTCTCACAAATTAAGGACATTAACGTTTCGCCGGTGAAAAATAAAAGCCAGCTCCTGATTTATTCGGAATAATTTGTATGAAATTGAATACTCTGTCAAATTTAACTCCTTTTGAAGGTTAAAGGTGGCCTTGATCTCACACCCTCTTATCCTGCCACCTCTCCTGCCCTTCTGAGAAAACCATGACAATCAGAAATTCTAGAGAATATCGAAAAAAAAGGTTCCCTAGCAAAACAGATTTACCTGACTTTAAGCCAAAATTTCAAGGATAATTCATAACGTTTTGTGATGTGTCTACGTTTGTGTGTGGGTTTCTTATGCTCTCTCCCTATATGATGATGGTGCCTATTTCAGATGGGAGAAGCAACGTCTCGGCTTGAGGCAAGGATTTGCGCACATTTAGGCTTAACGTGTACTTTCGTCAATGAAGCCAATCGAATGTGAATTCGACATTTTTTTTCGACAGAAAGGATACACGATGGAATGTCAGGAGTCGAGTCTTACAACACAGCCAGTGCCTAGGTTACACATTCGGGGAAACCTGAAATCATATAGAAGGCAGGTATGAATGTATTTTTGGTAGAATTTTCAGATTTCTCCCCCAAAAAACACAATTATTTTCGGATTTGGATCTTTAATCCCAATTATTGTTGAAGTTGGATTTTTTTTTTTAGAAGGAATTCCATTGTGATATCATGTCTCAAGTCTCGTGCAAGGTTACAGTGCTGGGGGTGGATTTTTTGGTGATCTAAGCCTTTAAAATTTAATGGCATTTGAAATGTTTTTGTGTTCATTAGGAGAAGATTTTGTAGAATTTTGTGGAAAAACGTGTTGGCTTGTGAAATCGGATCTGGGAATTGGGATTGCCGTGGTTGAGGGTGTTTGCCTTATGTGAGCTCCCACAATGACAGATGGGTGTTGGGTTCAATCAGTTTTGTGGTATCACCGCCACTTCTCAAGGTTTAAAGTTATGCTCTCATATGACACAGGTGAAGTTTGGGATACAAATCTTCCTTAACAGAAACCACTCAGGGTACGCATACGGACCGAAATATAGAGTAACTAGACTGGCCGAAATAAAGTCTAAGTGCGCACAAAATTCATGATACTGGTATGCTGTGGACAACATCAATGGTACCCGTTGTCGTTGTTGCCGCCCAGAGCGTGCGTGAGGTTCGTTCCAAGAACATTGCTCTTGGAGAAATACCTTCGGATGCCAATATCTCGCCAACCAAGGCTTGGATTTACGCACGGTTTTCAAATAAATGCTCAGATTGATATGATCTATCGAATATATGAAACAAATACACATCAATTTGTTCACGATTTCGTCCAAAATCAAGGGCCTTAACCCTGATAGTTTTTGAGACCAAAATAAAAAAATGTTCGGAGACCCATCGAGTGACACATCAACTGAAAGGTCTCATTGAGTTCTATTTTCCGAATGCAAATATTTTCGTTTTTGGTGAATGGTTACTGAAATTGCTTGCAAAAATGATTTTCCAGGGTACAGCATTTTCTCTGATCTTCAAAGTTGAATTTCTTTTGATTTTCCGAGGCAACTCTCATCTTATGATGAGCCAAAATAAAGGCCCAGGAGAAGCTTGCATTGGAATCCAAAGTGATTTTTTTTGATCCGGTACGACGGCTGTGTTATGAAGACATTTCCCATTTTTCCAAATTAGATAAAACAGCTTTCAGCACCCCAAAATCCATTTCCTGTTTTTTTTTCGGTTATTCAATTCATTACTCAAATGGCAACGACCTTAAACAAAAGCAACACCCTCTTTCCTAACACAAAACATCAACATCAAAAGGTCTTCCTCACATCCTGTGCCTTCCCTTGACCATGAGCTAAGAGATATGGCAATAAAATTCCACAAAAACACAACAAAACCACTGAACGACTTCCCCCACGCCTATGCAATTTTCTTTTCTATTTTAGTTGCGACACAATGTAAATCTTTGTTGTCCTCCTTGACACTCACACAAACTAGAAAATTGAACCAACCAAAAAAAGAAGAATTCCATCTCTTCCTGGAACTTCAAAGAAAGAAAACTAAACATAATGCAATTTTCACACTTTACATCATGCACTCCCACACAATGCCATCACCGACCCATCCGCCCGACCTCTGGAATAGATTTTGTTCTGTTACTGGTATTCTGGTGTTGGGTGTGAGTCGGATGACTGAAACTGAAGATTCCACCGAGTCCTGATGGAGTCCTCCCCTTGCTTCTTGAGGACGAATAAGAGGAACTACTCTACTGAATGCGAAATTGAAGATGAGTTTCGGTATGTTCTACATCATCGTCATATCTCTAAATCCGTAAATGAGATCAACAACAACAAACAGAAAATTCAACTTCCACCCCCCACGCCCACTTTTATGTATGGCTTTAGCTTTAGATCCAAAGTGGAAGTGGATGTATATCCTGCCGTCAGAGCGTAGTGAATAAAAATACTTCAAAGAAACTTCACAGCTGACATAAGTGGATTCCCATTTGGTAAGTGCACACACATCACAATCCATCCCCTCCTCCAACCACCCTGTCCTCTCCCATTAGAATAGATTTAGGAGAAAACAAGCAGCTGCCGGGAGAGGGAGATAGAGAGAAAGTGGGTGCACTTCCGTGTTATGTCCTTTCAGGCAAACATAGAAATCGGATTCAAAGGAGACACCAAAAATAAAGCCAAAAAAACGAGATGGCGTAAAAAATAAAGCTAATCTTCTAACGGTGTTTTGTGCAACAGTATGAAAACTGTGTGTGTGTGAGGGAGTGTGTTTGGAGCGAAAGGAATAAAAGAAAAATTGCTTTTTATAGCCAGAGCCAAGAATACCTGTGGAAAAATCTTCTTTCCATGTCAACGAGCAATGTCACTGAAGTGAGGAGTGGGGAACGCGCGTTTGGTCTCCGAACAGAATTCATTGGCATAAAAGAATTTCGACGTAGTCGTAGAATGAGATAGAGTATTAGATGACAAAAGAACTCCTCCTTCGCCATCTCCATCAAATCATCGTTGAGCCAGCTTTGGCACAAGGCGACCGACCCGACCCGGCGAGCGACGACCAAGCGACATGTGAACACTTTTAAGAGCTGCGAATTTTCTAACAATATAATCCGACGATAGCAACGACACGAGTAGAATGAGGACGAAATCATAGAATAGTCATGTTAGTAGGAGAAGCTCACTAGCTGTTCTAATGTCATCAATTGAGACACATCCGAAATTTGGTGTGACCAGAGTGGGTGAAAATTTGTGAAAATAAAAATCTAAGATATGAAAAAATTGTTTATCCCAGAGTGTTTCATGGAGAGGATTTGGAGGGAAAGACATAAAAAGTGGGCATTCCAAAAATTTGAGAGAAAAAACTGCTGGTCACACTATTTGTGTCATTTTTTGTAGATAACCAGGATTTTGCCAGTTTTGTGGATATCTACAGAACCTAAATAATATTCAAAAACTATCTTTATCTTTTTTAAAGCAATTTTGAAGAAATTAAGGTGACAGTTGGTCCTTAAAAACGTTTCCAAAAAAATGTTTCCATGTCTTTATATTCTGAGTGCCTAAAAGAAAACAATTATTTTGAACCTTCTTAAAATCTTTTAGAGTCACAAAATAATTTTCCACCAAAAGCACACCTCTGGTCACCCCATTTGTGATTACACAAATCGAGGGTGATTTTTTCCCAGTTCGCAACAATGTTTAGAGGATGTGACTGGATTCGATTTGCATACCGAATTGAGGTGAAGTAGTACACAAAGTGTCTTCCCCGCTTCCGACCCCAAACCTAGCCGGAGATGCTTCATTCTCCATCACAACAAAATTGCATGTAAGTCCATCAAATATTTACTCTTTCCGTTTTTTTTTTCTTCTTCTTTGCATTCTCAATGGCTCTGCTGATGGCGAAGTGGATTCTTTTTAGTAGTGTGTTCTGAGCTAAGAATATATCCGTCCTGAGCTTACCTTATTTATTATGAAGGATCCTTTGACGTGTGCCATCATTCTTGTCAGTAGATTGGGTGGCAACGCCCCCCTTCCCCTTCACTCAAAGCAAATAAATCCTTTTGTTTTATTCAGATCGCCTTTGCACTTTGCGCGTCGTCATCGTCGTCGTCGTGTTGCTGTCGTTAGTTGGTGGCATGGTATATTGCAGTGTTATTATCCAGTACGACTGACAGGATCCAGGATATTCACAATATGTTAACCGGGAGAGAATGGTGCTTGTTCGATATGTGCCCTGTCACATTGCGCAGTGTTACATTACAAAAGTCAGACGAAAAATTGAAACTTCGTTTTTTTTCAATTATCCTGCCGCAACGAGTGTCAAGAATTTGCGATTTCATTTTGTCACCCTCTCCCGCCCGACCGGTCGGCTCGCTCTTCTCTGTATGTGCATTTTTCTCGCCCGTCATGTTTCTCTATTAAAACACGTGACTTGTTAGTGGTTGCTAGCGCGCTGGCCAGAGTTAACTTGTTTAAGTATTCCTTGCATGAATCTCAAAGGTACAGGAAATGTTCCTGTTTTGGGTGTGTGTGTTTTGGTATTGTCGGCATCGGCTGCGGCGCGGCGGTGAAGTTTCAACGCTCAGAACAATATAACAACGTAGGTACTTCTAGCTCCGCAGACATGTTCTCTTGTTTTGTTTATTTAGATTTTGAGGATGGGGTTAGGGGGGGTTTGAAGTTTTCTTGTTTTCTAGATTTTTTGTCTTTTTCAAGGATGTGTCGGAAGGATATCATGAACATGACCACCAAAAATTGTTTGCAATGACCCCAGAGCCGACGGCAGTGACTTTTAAAATTGCTCAGATAGTGTGTGCCTAGACCAGACACTCTCCTACTCCTCTTTATACCAGCGACGACGATTCCATTCGTGTGTACAGGATGATGAGATTCAGGACAAAACTCCTATACTCTTCAAGTCTAGTTCGAAATAGTGAACAGTCATCCGGCAGAGAAAGAGAAGTCCAATTTGCCATTTTTGGCTTTGTGTGTCCGTCCGACCGTCGTCGTGTGAGCGCGGGGTATATCAGTGTTGTAAGTGGTGGCTCTAGAAGCTTTGTCCAGGACTCCTGTCTGTGCCATTGTTTATTGAGGAAACAGCCTGAGACGATGAATTTTAGAGTGAAAGTCCTTTTTGCAAGTTTCGCCAGGAAGGGAGTGTAATACAGCTCCAGTTCTTGTTTCTGCATTTTTAGAATTTTTTTTTCTGGGAGGGGAGGGGTGAGAGACCTTCTTGTATTTTGGTCATGTTCTTTGATTGCCTTCCTCGCTTGTTATGTGTACATAGGTTTTTGGTACACATTTATTATGTTTGAGAGTTTTTTTTTCAAGGAGGGGGAAAGGGGGGTTCAAAAGTACTGGCTCAAAGAAACGCCACCGGATGTTGATCGTGTTTCTCCTTGGCTGGAGTTCAATGAGGTTATCTGCAACAGAGTAGGACCTCAAACTTTCACTCTTGAACCAAATCAATAGATGTGAGTGTTGGTGGCTGGCTCCTTTGAAGAAGTATCGACAAATAAAATGTATGTTCACTTCGGCAGGATGTTAAATGTTAAACAAGCATGGCAATTTATCTCTGCTTACATTGAAATAGGAGGTCCTTAAAATTTCAGCTCCGGGCAGATGAATTAGAAATGAAAAGAGTCTGGAGAAAAATCGCCGATAGCTTTTTTATAATTGGACAAAGGTTTCTTTTTTGGAAGGGGAAATTTAAGAATTTTTAACACAGAGTAAAGAGTTAAAGTACGAGTTGATCCAAATCAATGGTTCCACCCGATCCCCTCTTATTTCGATTGCTCCATTCTCCCTCGAAATAATCGAACTCAAACATAACCCAAATTTTCGAAACTACTTAATTTAAAAAAATCATGTCAAGGAGACATTTTTTTTCTCAAAAATAAACCCGGAAGTCGGAAGTATGATGACGAATCTAAAGACAGTTTCTTTCACCCATCTCGTCCCCATTTGCTTTCAGAATGAAAACAAAAATCGAAAAATTTCAAAAGGAAATTCCAATAACAAAGACACGATAAAGCAAGGATAATGGCCATCAAACAAACAAACAAACAACATCAACAAAATAAAATCCAAAAACATAAAAAAAAACTATGATAAAATCGATTTTTCGTTTCGTCACAAAGTCAAAAAAACGATGAAAATTTTGTAGTGTGGGTGTGAGGATGTGTGTGTTTTGGAAAAAGTCCCCATTTAATTCTCCTCCTTATCGTTTCAGTCTGCAGGATATTTATCTCTGTGTTCCTTTCAAGAGGACTTTAGGCTGAGTTTTTATTACTTTCACTTTTGTTGTGGTGCTTTCTTGAGGAGATTTCTCTTTCTTTGGAGTTTTTCTTTTTTTTTTGTGAGAAATTCGTCGTCGTCTTCGAGCAGCGACCCAAACGAAAGAAACCCGCCCGTCATGCTTCAACTGATTGTTTGTACTATTTTTGATCCTTTTAACGTTAAAATTGTCTTTTGTCTTCAAAGGGGGGTTGTGTGGAGAGGAGAACATAGGGTAGCATATTATTGTGGCGCCGGGCTAACAACATTCAGCCACTCTGTCTAGCCAGCAAGACGTGTTATCAGGGAGTAGGGGGAGAAATTCGCTATGTCCTACTTTATCTCTTACAATGGAAATTTCGAATCAACTGATAAGGATACTCCAAGTAATTTGAACCATAACTCGATTGCAATCGTAAGGACACCAACACGCACACAAAGATAATCCTTTTCGCCTTGTAAATTGGATGGCCACTTGAATGTCCTCGTCTCTATGACAACAAACTCGACGAAAAGGACTCCCTACACAAATAATATTGATTGATTCGATATCTTGGCTGGATGGTTATTCGATCATAAGCCAATTGAGTCTAGGTGTTTTCTGTTTTCTTCAATGTCGCACTCTTTTTCTATCAATTTATTGGGCCGTTCGTCGTGTCGTTGTTATCCTTGAATCCTGTGCCACACTTCATGCTGATCATATCGCTTGGTTTCAATCTATATATTGGTCACAATCACAAGGATATTTCAGTCGAATAAGCTTTAGAGGACATACCCAATATAATGTATATATATATCTGTATATGTGATTACCCTTTTCTGTATATGTGTGTTGCTTGCACTATTCTATATTGTCATCCATTAAGAGATTAAGATTTCTGCTTCGTTTTTTTTTTTATTCTGTCGATTTTATTGTACCATATCCTTTTTTTTAAGGATATCAATTCTATTCAAGCTGCTGCTGGTAGTGTCAGGATCTGTGATTTGGTCCTGGTAACATTTTTTTTGCTATTTCGATTGTCCTCAGGGATCCATACGCTATTTCTAGTCTTTTTCCAAAGAAGAAGGATGTGCTCGAATCTGCTTTTGGCCTTCTGTAAGGATATGAAAATGGAAAATTAGAAAAATCTATTAGCTAAGCCAAGGGGAGGGGAAGAGGATTCCATGTATTCTTCCTATTTTATTGTTTCGCCTGCGGATTATTGTCATGCTTTGGAATTGAAAAGTCAGCTATCGCTAAGGAGGATCAATTCGAAGTTTACAAGTGGTTCGAAATAGACTGATGGGATAATGTGATGGATTGGAGTAATGTTTGTTGTTGTTTTTGATCTTTGTTTACGGGGGATAAAGCCTCCTGTCAAGTGAAAACTTTTATTTACTTTGATTGAAGTGATATACAGGGTGCGCCATCTAGTGGTGTCTCTTCAAATCAGATGTTATTTTGACACTTGCTAACTTAAGTTCGAATTTTCAACAGAAAAACAAGATTGGTCTTCTTATGCGTTCAATCCTTTGAAAAACGCTGTTATTACTGAATTGAGGTTAGAACATGGCGCCTATTGCATAGGCAATGTCTTGTAAAAAATTGTAAGGCTTTCATGCTCAGGGACGACACCCATGGTAGTCGTCGTCGGGCAGAGACAAGAATAAATCAACTGTTACCAAGAGTGTGGGGCTCAATACAAGATCGACAACCCACCCAACGAGCCCAACGGCAGGGGCGACGGTGGCGCCCCCTTCATGAAAGAACTTCTGATTCAAATATCTCAGCAAACCAGAGCTCGAAATTCAGTGCGGTTTACAGAAATATGCAGGAATGCAGAAATGAAGTTCGGACAATTTATCGTAAGGTAAAACAGCTGGCTCAAGTTCGAGTAAGAACCGATGCCTTCAGAGATAAACAAGGGAATATCGTAGTAAAATTGCAGTCGATGCTGGAGATTTGGAAAGACCTCTTCTGTAGACTGTATAACGGCGACGACAAACGAAATGCCGCCGTCAGTCAGGAACCTTTCATCGGACACGATGAAAGCCAACAATTCCGCTAACCCGACCGAGAAGAAGTGAATACGGCAATATAACAACTGAAATCCAACAAAGCCATATAGCAGATAGTCTAGCTGCCAAGCTGTCCAGAGCAGCAGGCGATGATCTACATAGGAGCATGCACCAAATCTTCTGCAAGATATGATGGGAAGAATGCATGCCCGATGAATGGAACCTCAGCATTGTTTGCGCGATCCTGAAGAAGCGAGATCCGTTGCGCCAACTACAGAAAATCAGCCTGCTTAACATCGCTTACAAGCTCCTCTCTGCCGTAATATGTGAATGTATGAAGCCTTTCGTCAACAATCTGATTGGCCCTTATCAATGCGGCTTCAGACCAGGAAAGTCAACCATCGACCAAATGTTCACTTTGCGGCAGATCCTGAAAAACAGCATCTACAGAGACGAACTGTAGGTCTAGTTTTGGAATCCCTGCCAAGCTCGTTCGCTTGTGCAAAATGACGATGGAGAACTCACGCTGCGCCATCAAGGTTGGCAACGAGCTCAAACATCTTTCTTTGCCAAAAAAGGATTGAGACCAGGCGATGCATTGTCATGTGATATCCTTTACATCGTTCTTGAGAAGGTAGTAAGGACAACCAACACCGACGACAAAAGACATCGCAAAGACTTTGAGGTAGTAGAGGAGTTTGTCTATCCAAGCTCCGCTTTAAACACAGGTAATAACACCAGCACCAAGATCAAACCAAGAATAACTAGTGCTTATCGCTGTTTCTTTTGGATAAGAAAGCAAATGAGTGGAAAAGCCATCTCTAGAGCAATTAAGGTAAAATTGAACAACACCCTCATCGTGCTGTGAGAAGCATTAACCTTGACAAAATCGGAATAATGTCCCTTAGCCTGTTTCGAGAGGAAAGTTGCTTAGTTCTTCCTTGGCCCTGTGTGCATTGAAATGGAGAAGAAGTTTCAACAGCGAACTTTACGGGTTGTACAACGACGTGGACCTAGTCAGAAGGGTCAAGGTCCAGAGACTGAGATGGCTCGGTCATTTCGAGCGGATGGACAAATGTCGGCCGGAAAGCCTTGCTTTCCGGGGACGTAGGAGGGAAGACCGCATCAGGTGGGCACTTGGAGGCAAACAGGAGACCGTAGGACGAGTGCCTGGGAGACTGTGATGGCCAAGTCACAAGACTGTAGCGCACTAAGTAAGTTAGTTTCAGAAATATGCTCAAGTTGATTAGGTCTATAAAATATGTTTATTATTAAATCAATTTTATATCACAATTTTGGTCAGAAAAAGTGTGGTCAGACATAGTTTGGGACCAAAATAAAAATACTTCGGAAACCCATCGAATTATATATCAAACGAAAGGTCTTGTCAAGTTCGATTTTCCGAATTTGGTTTTTCTTTCCTTAATTCATCAGTTACCGAAATATTTGCAAATCATGATTTTCCAGGGTACAGTATCATTTCCGCTGAATTTCAAACTTAAATTTCTCTCAATTTTATCTCGCAGCTCTTATCGGATGAAAAGCTTAAATCAAGCTCTAAGAGTGCTCTTTTTAATACTGAAAACCAAATCCTTTTCTACGTTTGGTTTCAGAGTTAAAACATAAATTATACTGTAAGCTTGTTCAAAAACCTTTCATTTCGAAAAATCATATTTGCTGTTGAGTTACTTTCGCACAAACAAAATGTCTGCATCTGGAGCTCTTAAAGCCCGCACATGTTTTTAAAGAAGCAAGTGCACCCTCAGAAGGGAAGGGATTTGTTAGGGGTCGTGGAGTTATGTTTAGTATTCTTGAACCATATTCCGTCAAAAACGAGAGCAAAGACAACTTTACAGCCAGCTGTGGTGATTATATGCGACTTTTTTTTTGCTAAAATATTAAGAAATGTCTTAGAACGAACTGTGGTTCATGTAGCTTTGCGCCTGACGCACTATGCTGTTTACCACTAGAAAGACATTAAAAACAACTACCTTCACTAAAAGTAATTAAGGCTTCTAAAACGCCATAAAACTGACACTCCAGATTATTTTGTGGTTTGTTGTCTTAATGGACTTTTCATTTTGATTTTGACGACACAAAAACTTTAATTACACAAGTCTCCAAAATCCTTAATCATAATTACCTCTAATTAAAGTCCCACACACTCCTGAAAACAAAAAATCATAAATTCATTCCGACATGGCATTTCAATTAAGCAAATTAAGAAAAGATAACGCTTCATTCAAAAACTAATAAAAGTGAAAAAAATACACACACACACACACTTCCCCATTCGAAAGGAAGACCGGCTTTTTCCTTACACCACCGATAATCCTTATCTCGCTGGCATTATCCAAACATGACTTTGCTTTGAGCTTGAACAAAATCAAAAATGTCTCACAATCACCATCAACATCATCATATTATTATTATCAATGAGCGAGTGAGAGAAAGAACATTAACGGAACCAGGAAGAAGCCCGTTAAGGTGTGTTTTCTCAAAGTCAATTTAATCACATTCTCTTTCAAATAACAAAAATCCTTGCCCCAACCCACAGGACGACAACAGCGACGCCGACGACAGCCAGTGATGACAACCCTCCAAGCACGAACCTTCTCTTATCAAATACAAAAAGAAAAAAAAACGCAAGTATAAAAGGATATTAGTACCTTAAGTCATAAAGGACTTACCCATGGCTCATTACTCATAAATATTAGAGCCTTCCAGCGAAAGGATATTCAACATTCGTTTTAACAACATGAACACGGTGGCTCGATGGCACAGCACTGTGTGGGGGAGTTGAATTTGAATATCAAACACAGTGTAAGAGGTCCTTTCAATAAGGTCACACCAACTATTATCACACCGAGCGGCAATGGCAACATAAAAAGACAAACAAAAAACACAAATACCCCCGCTCGTTCGTTTCGGCTCGATGAATGATGGTGAAATTGGGATGGGATGTTTGCGATAACGGTAATAACGTTGATTACTCCTCGAACACACACACACACACCCACCTACTTGGCGAGCGCTTAGAAAAAAATATCCCTGATCCGATAATAGGATTTCTTTTCAGTGTTGTTTGGGGTACTACGTTATCGTCACACGGTAAGTATGCAGATGAGAATGATGACAAGGTGAGAAAAGCCTCCTTCCACACCATAAACAGAGAAAAAAAACGCAAAAAAGGACCCTCGCGCGAGTTGGGTATATATAGGTCCCATACTTAAGAGAAAGACCGAGGCATGTTAATGAAGTAGAAAAACACTTTGCTATAAAATTATCCGCCTCGTTAACGCCATTTTTCGATGGCCTTTCTGCGTGTATGTGTGTGTTGAAGCAGGACATTCTGGTGATAGATAAAAAAAAGGTCCTGCCGCCGCGGGCGGTCAAACGCAACTTCAGTGACGATTACCATGACGACAAAACAATGATAAGAGCATATTAAGCGCAAGGACGAACACGAACACCAAAAGAAAAAAGAAGGTCCTTTTTATGATAACAGTCATGTGGCACGCAGTTAGTATGGTCGTCTGCTAACGGATAATGGAAATTTCATTTGGATTTGCTTGCCTTACACTTACTCAACCATCAGCATCAGCAACCACAAGCCGAAGGACGAAAAAAAATCAAGGCAATTCTTAAATTATCGCCATCTTGTTAAATTTTTGGAAAACCTCATTTGTGTTTGTTTGTTTTTGGTGTGTTAGAAGGATCTTACGAGTCATTTAACCAGCATCGCCTCGAACCAAATCACAAAAGTGATTACAATTTTCTTTCTCTGGCTTTTCGTCTTCTTTGGCGAGTCAAATGTCCTTAAAAGTTCAATTTGTACTTCTCGTCCTTACAGCCATGATAGTAAAACTGAGAATAGCTTCTTCCTCTTCGAAGTTGCGGGATAATTTATTTGCAAACAAGTAACCGATATTAATTAACCGCACCTTACGTTGGAGGAGTTGTTCGTTTGGTTGGCCCCTCTATGTCTCTCTTGCTCTGTCTGATTTAAGAGGAAGAAAGTCCTTTGGGAAGAAAGTGCAGAGTGGAAAACTTTTCGACTTTAAAGTTCTGCTCTAATGCCTGCCGAACTAAAGACACAGAAAACAGAATTAGGATCTTAAAATATTTTTCTTCTTTCGTCCTTTTTGCTTCTTGTATAGTTGGTATTGGGCCTGGGTGTTACTATTGCTTGCTGGGAACTTGACGATGACTATGATGATGATGGTTTTTGGGAGAACTGGGAAAAGGGTGTGCACACTTTACACCAGAAGTCACCATCATCATCGTCATCGTCGTCGTTAGTCGTTGGGAAGCAAATCCTAGAAATTCATCTCACGAGAAGGACATTAAAAGTATTTTAAGTTTATTGGAAAACTTTTGTGCTCATGTTTTGCGTTTCTTCTTCCAACAGGAATACAAAAAGAAAAATGTAAAATGAGAGAGATACGAAACAGGATTTGACTCCTTTCTTCTGGGTTTTTTTTTTGTGTAAATCGTTTGTCCCTTTCTAGTGTTGGTGTCTTTCTTTTCATTACAAAACATGTTTTGCAAGTACTGAAATGCGGAGACAGGGGCTGGGGAGCGGGAGGGTGATTTAGCGATTAAAATCGAATTGGAATCCTTTCGCTTTTGTTAGTGATGGCGCTGGAATGCTGAAATATCCTGCACACAGATGTCCTTAGGTGATTAAAATGCCTTCTCTGTGGGGAAATATATTGTTTTTCGGTTTTTTTGTTCACGTTTTTTTTTTTGTGAAAGTTGTTTTTTGTGTGTTCGTCCTTCAAGCGTATGCTGGGTGCCCTAGTGCCTTGGATTCTAGTTTGCCGAAAGAAAGGAAAAAAAACCCAAACCGGAAGAATAAAATTGCTACTTTTCGTTTTGAGGTTCAGTCATTTGTTTTAGTCATTGATTGCAGCTTGTGAGGACGATTTGTCCTTGCTCCTTGGGCTTGTGGTTGTTCGGCAAGGCTTTGGTGATAGTTAGTTGCTGTTGCAGTCTCTGACATAGTTTCGAAGGACTTTTTTTTTAACTGGGTCGAAGGTGATCCCTATTGAAATTAAACCTTTTCTTTGAGATGTTTTTTCTGTGTTGCCAGATGCTTGGGATCGTTCAATTCATTAGGATTTCTAAAGGAGGATGATTTGAAAAACGAAAGTGAATTGTGTGTTGTTCTGTAAAAGGGTCTTCCTTCCCTTCCCTGATGGGAGATTTTTTTCGAACGGTTCGTTAATGGTAAACTGTTTGTATCGTCTCGTCAGGTTTTTCATTTCTTAGGGAAATAACTAACTCTAGGTGGCGCTACAGTCGAACTAGGGTTTTGACCTCGGTTACCCAAAGTCCCAAATCGACATGTATCTGACTGTTTCCAAAGGGATATAGTTCCCACAAGTTTCTCTCCTGGGTCTTCGTCTTCTTCTCCGATTTCCACAGGATGCGAAAGGATTTGAAGACTTTCCTGGGCGGAGAGTTGCGGTCCACTTATTACAGTTAAAAAACAATCTAAATCGATAGACATAAGGTCTTCAGACTAGACCGATAAAACTCTCCAGAAGCCTCCTTCTTCCGTCCGGTTAACAAACAGACACTTTGTTCAAAATTTATTTTCAAAATCCTCACTCTCGTTTCCCCCTTTATTTGCCCACAATTTGGTATTATTTTCACTACACGCCTCGAGCTTTTAGAAAACATCCAATTGAATTCAAGCACATAATTGCTCTCGTCCTTGAGCATCATTGTTTGTCCGAGAAACATATTAAAACGTCAAAATTGATCCTTCAAAAGAATAGAAATCTGCCCGTTCTTTATAAAAATCTCAAGGATCCCCCATAACCGAATACAAAAGAGAAAAAAAGGAACAAAACAACTTGGCATCCCATATGTCCTTGCATTGCGGAAATCTTTGGATTAACTTAAGTCTCAGAATATGGAAGCAAAAAAAAAACTCAATATTCTAACATTCAGTTAAGCTCATGTGTGTTGTACCTCCCCCCCCTCCCTCTATCTACTGGTGGTAAATTCTGACCGCTTCAATTTTTCTTTATTTTTCCTGCTTTTTGCCCAAGTGACCGAGCGTATAACAACCTCCCAAGGTCTCATTCCTCCAGTGACTGAACAGACAAAAGGACCTGTCTACACCCTGTATGTTATGGAACACATTCATCTCATCGGCAACCCACTTATGTGAACATGAAATTCATTTTTCTCTCATCATATCCTTTCGACCGAACAGACGGACAGACAGACTGACTGGTAACCCGCCACTGACACTCATACACAACAGAGCAGACTGAACAGGATCAGCCAGCAGAACAAATCCTCCACAGAGCAACTATTAGACTGCCGCATTTATATGATGACAAAAACACTGACCAACAGCTCTCAGACTCCCCCCCATACACAATTTTTTGACAACAACAAGAAAGGAACAAAAAATTGAATGTCAACTTAATATTTGAACATTATTTGCTCTCTCTCGTCCTTTTTACAACAATTTCAATGGGTTTTTCTGTTCGAGTGTTTTACTATTGTTCGGTGATTGCGAGTAGTGTGCGTGTGGCTTGTGATTGTCTGCATTGGGGATCCTCGCATTATGGACACGAAGGTCACACAAAGTCCGACATACACTCCCCGAAATTTCCAGTCCCAGTTGTCATATTATTGTCATATCCTGGTTATTGTATAGGTGCTTGTGGCTAGTGTCCTCATTCTTCGACCGATGAGAAGTCCTTTTTCCCTATTTTGTTATTTATGTATTATTCTTGTTTTTTTTTTTTGCTTTTGAAAAATATCCTGCAGAGTATAAAAATAGCTGTTTAACGAGTAGTGTGGGTGGACCAGGATAATGCCAAATGTGATGCAGCATGTGTCCTTTCAACATAATCTCCTCTATACGAAGCAAATCCCAAAACCGAAGGGGAAATCCTTTTCAGTAATTTAAGGGCCAGGTAAAGGGATTTACAAAAGGATTACTATAGTTATAGTCGAGCCATTGCAGCAGGACTTGGTCTCAATTCGAAATGTAATGCTGCGGCAGCGAGAGCAGCGGGCGGGAGTGAAGTAGAATGTCCTTATTCCCAGTGTTAGAGATTTGTGTGTTTTGTCTTCATTCAGAGCATTGGAATGAGAGACCGAGAGAGAGTGCACCTAATGTGAGGGGATATTTCATTCATTGGAACTCATTTCCGTCATGCAATTGAGATATTGATGTTATGTGGATGTATGGTTAGATGGTGATGGTTTGGTTACTCCTTGATGACCCCCATATCTGCATCGGATGGATAGTGATAGTGGCAGGAGGCGGGAGGGGGCTGGTGATCCTTTGAACAATGGAAGTCGTTTATTGGGAAAATTGAATTTTTATGTTCTAACGGTGCAGAATTATATGCTGAACATCTCAATTTGCGGCAAGGATATCGAATTGGATTTGAGTTATTCCACAGGAAGGACATTTGAAGATTGAAAATTGAGGACTTTGTTTTAAAATTTGGTTTCAAATGTGAGTCTGGAAAGAGGGAGTCCTTCAAAATGCTGAATATATTAAGGAGGAATGATTTTATGTGTCTGTGACTTCACTATGAAGTGGAAACACATTTATTTCTATTTAAGGACCTTCAAAAGCTTAACACAAAATTTTAAGGATATCCAACCAAAATTCTCTTTAAAGACATATCCTTAAAAGTATCCTGTTTCCTTAAATTACCATCGAAATCAGTACTTCCGCTTGGTTCTAACAAGGATAAACAAGCTTCTTCAGAGAACTCAGTTGAAAATTTAATTAAAACTCGAATGCATCAGTTCAACTTGGTCCAAAACGCTACGAAAAGAAAAAAACAGGAAACGAGAACCGTTTCCATAGAAACTGATTTCCTTCCTTTTTTTTGAAGTAACAAATCTCCTCCAGCTGGAGTCCTTAATTAATCCATAATCCAACCAGCAACGAACGCATCAGTGGGGATATCTTCTTTCTAACCAAAAATCCAAACCGACCATATCTCCACAGGAAGAGCAAAAATCCAAGAGGACCGATTTTTTTTGCTCTCCGTCTGTCCAGTTGTCAATAGATACCAAAAATTGCTGGTCATAGCCCTCTTACCAGCCATAACACTGGTGTCCTTCGTTACTTTATCACTGGGCAATGGATTTTTTGGTCATGTCATAGATATCGCATGTCCTTTTATGCCTTCTTCTATTTTTTTTTTATTTTTTTTGTAGACATCGAAGTTGTGTCGAAAGTCGAATGACTTTTCTCCATTCTCGCGTCGAAAAATGAAAATCATTGTCGTCGTCGTCGTTCTCGTTGGCCATGGTCCGCATCTGTTGGTGGTCGATCGTTAAAACCAAAAATTGGCCATTTTTAAGCTCATTCCAGCGAGAAAAAAAAAATATATCAGCCCTGATAATATTTCACTAAGGTTGCACAAGAAGAACAAATGAAAGAATGCGGTCTACCACTTTGCAGCAGGGTTCCGTTAGTTAGTGTACAAGAAAAAAGAGTACAGCGAATGAGAAAACTTTTAAAAAAGTAATTTTTAGGGAGAACAAGGCAGTAAACTTCCATCACCACCACCGCTGTCACCATCGTCCTTCCGTCCTCGATGGGCGACATGCAGGGTTCCAAAGTACACAAGATTAAGGAAGGCGACATTTTTGAACCTGTGGGATGTGAATTTTATTATTATTGTCTCTGTTCGGGTGTTAGACCGAAAGAACAGAAAAAAATGCTTCCCTCTAAATTTGTACATCCTCGCATACTCACGAGCTGGATTTAGTGGACCACTGTACCGGCTTTGTGACAAGCGATGAGCTCGATGCTTGGATACGATGATGGGCTAAAAGTGAAGTAAGTAGAAAAAATATTACCGAGAAAATTGGTTTTCCGCACTCATAGAATGTCCTTTCCAGCTGCGAAGGATGAACAAAAAAATCATTAACAGTTACCATCTGCAAATATATGTTTCTTTGGCAGCAATGGCTTCTGAGTGGGATGCGATCAGATGCGATGAGATGAGTGGTCATAGAAGTTTCACGCTAAAAGCCATTTTAAGGATATTCATATTTTTAAAGAAACACAAGCTTGTCGATGTCCTTTTTGGTTGAAAGCGATCGATGCAAACGGGTAGAAAAAAAAAATGAAAACCAACCCGAAACCCGTTGATTTTTATTTTTCAAGCAGACGGACAATTGGGAAAAGGTCCTTTTCTATTCTAGTTCTTTGCAAAAAAATATTTTTGTTGATTTTCCTCCACCCTTTTAATTGGCTTTGGCTTCATAAGCTGCCTTTACAGCTTCATGGAAGATCCGAATCCGAAAAACGACCGAACGCAGCAGTTAACCGGGATAAAATCGAATTCATGACTGCGGCGTTTTCAATTATTTGAATTTCTCACACCCCCCGGTGAAACCTTCAAAAATTGCGAAGCAGCAAGCAGAATCTAGGGAGGAACAAACAGAAGCTGGGTGTTGCATGTTGGATTCTTTTTTTTTGGACGCTGGTTGACATTAGTGCCGCATGCACTATCCAAAGCAAACTGGAACCAAATCAAACGAAAACACACACACAAACAGAGAAACAGGACGACACGAATCATTGTCCTTAGTCAGCTAATCTGTGAAATGCTAGCAATTAACCGTTATTTATTGTGTCTGGTATAGAATACTCATTTTGAAACATCCCGCATTGCATGCTTCCCATGCAGGACATTTTCATTGTTTTTTAGATTTTGTATGGAAATGTGTGGGTGTGTATCATCCTGTATTTTTACTGTCTCGATCTGATAAAGTTTTCCCACACCAAAAAAAAAAAATGGTAATGAAAATGTGTGCAAACACATAGAGCAACTAACCAACTATACTGACTTCAAAGGAATAAGAAAAAAGGACGAGCAAATTTAAAAAAAAAAAATGTCAATTGCTTCTGTTTTTTGTTTTACTTTGCATTTCAAGTGCAAAGTGGGCAGACGTGTCTAAGTTTTGATTTTTTTGTATAATTTTTGAGGGAACTGTAGCGGACTCATGGAAAAGTAGTACAGAGTTTTCTGTGCTTTTCATTTTCTTGAAAAGTATACATCGCAAGACCTGAAGTGAAACAGGTTTTGAAGATCGAAATTTTAGCTTTCGAAAAAGCTATTCCAGTAAGCTGTAGCTGATGTTCTTGGTTTTTGGCAATTTTTGAACCAATATCGTCGTTTTTGCAGAAAGTTTCCCCTCCAACGTAAATGCGACTGGGTAGGACACTCTACTGGCCAAGTGCTTTCTTATGTTAAGAAAATCTATCAGTATGGTTTTTTTCCTGACTAATTACTGAACAATTTAAGGTAGTTCACTACGGTGTATACTTACTATTTTTTTTTGAAAAGAGGCTTTCTAGTCGTTTCAATTGCTCTGGGTAAAGTTTTCTCGCTATCAGTCTCAATTTTGACATCTCTGGTGTGCTATTTTTGATAAAAACAATGTGGAATCAATTTTCGGAATTAACTCCGAAAGTTTTTATTAGCGATTATTCTGAAGTGGAACTTAATTTTTGAATGCAGAAAGTTGGTTCTACTTTTCAGCCTATTTATGCGCGCAGAAAATACTCCAAAGGAACACTTTGAGCGAGTTCATTCGACTTCCCTGTCCACGTGATTGAAGTACGATTTTTTCTGATTTTGTATGTCCAGTGATTCATGAGTCAAAACAAAAAATATACCACCTCCTCATAGTGACTGTAACTGCAAGGTATATCCGTATCCGGAGTTCATTTATATTGAAAAATTCTAATCTAGCGCCGAGTCGACTGTTGTCCCCCCGTCACTCCTCATCAGACTATACAAGCAAATAGCCGTCAAGTAGGAGGCTCAACCCTCACCACATAGGTGATGACATTTATAAATTACACAAAATTAATTGGCTGTAAGCTGTAAGCTGCCCACCATGCAAGACCTACAAAAAATTTGCATGGCCAAATGTCCTTATTTCCTTTTCATTCTATTTGAGTTTTTTTGTTTTGTTTCATTCCGAACAAAAATGCTAAGTGAAGCTAATAAAAATGTCTGGAGATGATAAGAATGTGTGAATAAGTGGTAAATCGGTTGGTTCTGTTTGTATTTATTTGCTTTGTTGTGTTTTAAATTGGTGCTGGATTTGGCTTTGGTTATAAATTGGCTACTATTTATCTTAGCACTGAACTGACTGAAGCGCATTGGTGAGGGAGGAGTCGTTGTTGAGTCCTGTGGGAGGCATTGGCCAGCTTTTGGCTCAAGTTGAAATGAGGGTTGCAATTGTTTTCTATTAGAATATAAAGAGTTTTAAGTAGCGATGATTTATTGTACAGGAAAGAATTAGGTCAGTGAGTGAGTGGGTGTTGCGTGCCAACAGTCAACGGAGGTGGCAGCGGCGACGGGTGGCTAATGATGTGGTTGTGACTTGGACGCAAAATCTTAACACGGTCCTGTGGTTACTCATTCTTAAATGGAATAAGTGAAACATTTCGAGTTAAGAGGGTGGGGAAGGGGAGGTAGAAACTAACTTTAATTTGGTTGACCTAGTTTTTGATTTTTCTGAGGATTGTATTTAATTGACTTTTGAGGTTTTTCTGCTACTTGACTTTGTGGTGTAAGAAAATAATAATGAAATAAATTTTTCGGAAAACAGCTGTTAAAACTTTTGAAGAAGAAAAAAATTAAATGTCTGCGAAGAGTATATCAGAGAACTGTTCAAGGACGCCTTTATGTTTGAACAATCGTATTTTTAACTAATTAAAATTTCTATCGTTGAAGTTTTCGGAGTATTTTTTCCTTAATCAGACTTTTTTGACACTTTTTGAACATTGGTTTTGAATTCTTGGATATTGTAATGGCTGGGGAAGACAGAGTGTAGAAGAGAGTTCCAAATTCGCATGGTACGACTGAAGACCGATTCTCTGTACATGACAGTACGTCCGAAGTTGGGCTCAAGGCTGAACTGATAGGCATTCCTGGAGGCGCGGGTTTTACGTTTAAATATCTTAAGGGGAGGAATGCAACTGGCTATTTCACTAAAACATATACCGCTGAAGTATCGGTAAAATAGGGTGAGACATGAGACATAACGCCGATGTTCTAAAGATGTAAATAACTCAGTACCAACATGTCACCAATCATTTCTATTGATGCTCTTTTTTGGATACTGTCCAGAAGACTTAAGTACGTCACTGGAGCACCAGCCCAGACTTGAGAGTTGTACTCAAGCTTAGGACGTATGTAAGTTTTGTAGATGATAGCCAGATCAGAAGGGGAAAAAAATGTCTGGCATCAAATTAAAAAACCTTAAGAACTTGCGACATTTTTGTCGACATCGCATATGTGCTCGTTCCACTAGAGGTGGTCAGTGATGCACATATCGAGAATCTCGAGATGTTCGGTCTCATTGATGCAAGTTCCACTTATGGACAGTGGCAGGGGGGTATATCTCGCTTCAACGATACAAAACAGCATTGGGTTTTCGGAGCATTAAACTCTACGCGATTTTGTATTCCTCATTGTACAATGCTGTGTAAATCAGAGTTTAATTAGCTTACCATATTTTGTCGTTCCAGTTCCACATCCGAAGAGGAGGGATGTGAGTCTGGAAACGAATATGAAGACTTGTATTGAACTGTTCGAAAGAAAGTTTCAAATCCAACGAAGGAGGGACTTATCAATAATGAAAGCATGCCTTTTCGATTAGAGAGCCTGGTGCCAAACTCTATCAAATGCCGTTGAAATATCAAGTGTAACAATCTTACTTTCTCCAAAACGATGTCAAAGTTTGTTCCTCTGTTCGGTGAGATAAACCATCACATCACCAGTTGACCTGTAGCTGCGAAAGCCGTACTGGTCACTAAGAAGCATTTGCTCTTCGAGATATTTCTTGAGCTGATAGTTTATCAGCGTTTCCATGACCTTAAAAAGAAGGGACGTAAGTGAAATTTTTTTTTGCCAGCGTGGAAGAACACCTCTGCAGAAATAAATCGGGGATATCATCCGGACCAGCGGATTTATGTATGTTGAGATCCTTTAAGACTCTCGCCACAGCACAAGTGCGGAAAAAGATTTGTCCCATGGAGGAGTCATGACACTCTCTGGCAGCAGAGAGTTGCCGGCGAACCGCCTAGCAAAAAGGATCACTTTCGCGAGAGAGCTTACTACCGAAGTGTCATTGTCAACGAGCGTAGGGACCGAGGAAGAAGAAGAATTCTTCATAATTTTTACAAATGACCAAAAATTCTCACTGCCTTTGGGACATTGCAGTATTTTTGGCTTAATTTTTGGTCATGTAAAAATTTGGTCCGACGAATATGGGCATTGCAGACCTACCTGGCTTGTTTAAACTTGTTCCGGTTTTCCTCAGTTGGGTTGGCTCTTAGACACTGGAACTTTACTTCTTTTTCCCTGAAAACCTCTTTACAGCTTGAATCAAAAAATGTCTTTTCCTTGGGTTTGATGCTTTTAACCCTATTCGGGAAAAAAGTTTTCATTCCCAAAATAATCATATTATTAATTATATCTACGCTGGAGTCTACGTCACTATCGAGGAAGCATAGTGACCAGTTAAAGATCCGAACAAAGGTGTTGGGGCAATCCTAGTTTTCTCGTATTGCCACCCGGCACGAGAAGTTGAAGCTCTGTCCAGGTTTGGGCTTCGATAGAGAAAACATTAGTGAGTGATGTGCTTATTGACGGAGAATTTGAACCACATAAGATTAAAAAAAGAGTTGGAGCAACGTCCATATTGAGGCAAGAACTGATTAGCAGCATTATTCCTAATGTAAACGGCGAGACCATGGTGGGAAAAGAATAATGGGACTAAGCTATACCAATGAATGAGAAATTCTGCAGGGTCGGAATTCTCACCTACTTGGGTTTCACTTAGCGCCAAAACAGCTGGCCTGTTAGACACAGTGTGGATGTACGCAGTCAGTTAATTCGTTCGAAGCCCATGAACATTACAATAATTGACTCCGAAATCTTAAGGAATTGCAATTTAAAAAAAATAAGAACCAAAACAGACGAAAATAAAAAAAAAAAAAAAATACCCTTTACGTTATGCCAACGAACGATTTCTTAGCGTTGTTTGATTTTTAAATTTTGTTTTTTTTTTTTTTTAAATTTTCACTTAAATTGATAAAACACAATTCAACTCCGAAAACATTCATTTGCTGAATACTTAAAATTAGGAATATTAAAAGAATCCTTTTCTCTTGATTCCTCTCAAAATTTTCGATTTCTTTCAATCAAATAGTAACAAAACAAAAACAAATAAACCAAGTCTAACTCAATAGAGCAAAGGTTCTTAAGAATCCCAGACGCTATTTTTGTCAAATTACATTCCTTCGTTCGCTTACTCAAACAAAAAAAAAAAAAAAAAACACTTAAAAAAACGAGTATACTCAAATAATATCCATCGATTAATTAATAAACTCAATAAAGTTTAAGTATTGCGCGCAGAAAAAAAACCGCATACACACAAACCCCAAGCATCCCCGACACTCCTTCAGTGTACGTTCAATTATATCGAGTGCCATTATATCCATCTCTCAGCATAATGGCTGCTCCTACACTCGAACACAGCCACAACAATTCATATTTGAAATTCATAAACGAAAAGCACTTACCTATAAAAAAAATGTTGTACGACACAAAAAAAAATTATTATTATTTTATCAAATATTTATATTTAAACTTTATGCAAGAGAAGAGGTTTTTTTCGTTGTTTGTATTCGAATGTCCTTGATCAGGATAAATTGAGTTGGATTTGAGAGTATTCTGAACAAACAGTTAAGACTCGTTGTTATTGTCCTTCCCCGAACTCCTTTAATTGCTTTTAAAATACAACCTTTTCGGAGAGTGCTCATATTTACTATGGTATACCTATAGGATGTATACAAATAAAATAAATTTTGCATATTTTCAGGCGCATAATAATAGCAACACCAACATCAATTAATTTAAACGAATTTAATTGGCATAAAAATGAAAAGGACTGCGAAAAAAAAAACAACTCAAGCACTACATCGAGCATTGGCAACCATTGGAAACCTCTTTATTATCCACTCAGACAGACGGAAAACTGAATTAAGTACAATTCGCGTATCATATTTACAGTCATAAGCACATAACAGACAGACGGACGGACAGGTCTTTTGTATAATTTTTGCATTAAAAAAAAGCAAAATTTTAAGCAAATAGTGAAATTCTCCAAATGGTTGCAAACAAAAAGGCTATAAACACTTTTGAAGAGTGTGAATTATGGAGAAGTGCGAGTGTTTTTATAATGTACAACTCGAAAGCACAAAAGTTAAGCACGAATGGTAATGAAAATACGAAAGTCAGACACCCGTTTAGAGTCCAGACATCGATGCTATTTGCCCGTCAACATTTTATTGTTTGGACGGAAAGTAGGAGGGCAGCATTGAGTGCATGTTTGCTGTGAAATAATTTTTAAACACTATTTTTAATGTGGAATTATCAAGAGCAAACATTCAATTGAGCTGGCGTTGGGCGCCACTATCGCAAGCATTTAAATATTGAAAAAGGCTATTACGCTATCATTCATACAGTTTAAATTTATGAGTTATATCAGTGTTGTTGACGTTTTTCATTAAACAACAAGTAAAGAGGCTCGCATTGGGCGCCATTTGTTTTTTATTGCTGCAATATGTGCTTGTAATGAAGAAAATGTTGAGCTCAGTATCACTTAAATTCATTCTTCGCTTCTTTTCCAATCAAGCACTAGACAAACAGGAAATTTAAGGAGACCCATGTTGGGCGCCTGCTAGACCAACGTTATTCATTAAAAAAATATCATTCCTGTACAGTTCTCGATATAGAAATACTCAAGTCATACAGAACGTCATAAGAAAGAAGGGTAGAAGAATTCTGACTGATTATTTAAAAATCCTTCATCTGTCAACTTGAGAAGGGCTCACGTTGGGCGCCATCCACATTCTTATCTTTAGTGGCTCCAATCAAAGGACCCTTTGTATAAAAGTTGACTTTGTAGTTGCTTTAATTTCTTTTTTTGATTCTCCAGAAGAAACTAAGAACTGATATGTAATCTTCTTGTTTGAAAAAAATACATCAACGTTTGTCTCCACTCAAACTCTGAGACAACAGCTTACCGGAGCTTATCTCAACATACTTATCTCATTAGCTCTAGAATACCTTTAATGTGTCATAATGCACTATTTATCCTGATCTATCCTTCCTATCGCTAGTCTCTGTATTTCCTTCATTGCCCTTCTCACTCTTCCTTTCTCTATAGCGAACCCACTGCAGCAACACGAAGAAGTTCTCGCAAAGATTCTCTAAGTGTTGTTGCAACATGGCAGCTTGTCTGTCACCCCGAGGCAAGTAAAAAGAAAAGTGTTTAAGATAAAACTACTAAGAATTATTCCAGGATTAAAAATGTCCATTAAAAAGAGGATATATTTATTTTCATTCGCAACACACACAGACACATCATCCCTGCAGCTTGGACAAACATCGTGTCATTTAATCAGACTAAACACAAAGACTGTGGTCAGAGTTTGTTGGTTTTTGCCAAAAACAAGTAGAAAAAAGCCTCCAGATGAAAGGCTTACGGCCACTCTCATCACATAATCATCCTTTCTTTCTGCACTCTCTTGGAAAACATGCCTCCAAGCTGGCAGCAGCAGCAGCAGCATCGGCAAGGACACATTTTTGGTTTTACGACAACCGACCACTATGACGACGACTACCGACGACGACGATGGACACGAAACCGAAAACCAAACGAGGACGAAAACTTCCAAGGACAAAGCCAACAATTAATTTCAATCGTAGAAAAAGACCAAAGACGAAAACTCCTTTTAAGCAGACAAAACGGATGAAAGGAAGAAAAAAAGCAACATCAAGATGGACCGCAATTCACAAACCGCAACATAAAAAGGATGAGAAGGTCCATATTTTAACCCCTTTACGCTTCGTTCGTTCGGCAATCTAACGAAAAACGAATCCCTGATGTCCTCACCAAGACTATTTGTTAACGGAAAGCCAAGGAAAATAACACATTTTAAAAGAAGACAAGCCGGAAAAAACTATTCCATAAGAACAGAAGCCCCATCACCACCAACTGACCACTAAGCAAGATGAGAACTTGTTCACCGGATGTTGGGGCCAGTCGGCGAATAAATGTGGGTTATGGTGGCGGTGTAAACATCTGTCAAAGATTGAGTCATTCTGGAGCCTGCTGAGCAAACTCCTCAACTCTTCAACCAGTTTGCTCGGCGCTCAACCATCAGGATATGAAATTCTTTTGAGGAAAATTTCAGTCTTCCAAAAAACTATGTTTGTTCGCCGATGTTCCAAGTGCACAAAAAGAAAAAACAACACATCCGAGAAGCGAAAGAAAAAGATTCAGAAACTTAATCGGATGAAAGTTGAGTTTTGTGCTTTGCTTGTTTTTGCTGTTTCTTACACAAAACCATGCAAGGGCACATCACACCATGCGGAAATTCTTTTAGTAGTGTTGTCGTGGTCTTCAAGTTCTAAGAATATGGGTTGAAGATTGTAGCAGGGGGTATAGAAATTTAATAACAAACAAGTTTTTTTTGTTAATTTTCCTTCTTGGAAACACTTTGAGGTCGTTGGGGTCGCCTTTCATTTTTCTTTTGCTTTGAAAAGTTTCGAAATGTTTAGATTAAATTCCGCAGCATATATGCGACGATTGTAGACATTGAAAATGGACGTTGGCGACAATGCCGACACAAAAGTCGGAAATGTTTGTTTCATTTCAGAAAATTGGGGACATGTGTTCCTGTTTTTGAAAAAAATCAACAAATGTATGATTTAACCTGTTAACCTCTGCAGAAGCAAATTTTAATAAGTGGCGCCCAATGCAAGCTTTCATTCGCATTTGAAAACTCAAATCTTTCGATGGTTCTTTTTCAACACTTTTTAAAGTCGTAATAACACATTAAAAATCAACAAGAAGACAAGGAGAGTAATAAAGAATGTGGTTCTGAAAGTTTTAGAATTTGGTAAATGGCGCCCAATGCGGGTCATTTCTTTTTTTTTATTATTATGACCATTTTTGACCAGTTTGATGACGAGAACTGAAAATCATTGCAAGTGTTCGGTTTATAAGCAAATATCAAACTATCGAAAATGATGTAAGTGTTAGTCTTCGACTAACCTTCGAACAGATCAGATCAATATCATTTGTCATTGTACAATTGTTCTTTTTTTTTTCTATATCATAATGTCTAAGACGTGTTCTACTTGCGATATTGCAATAAATAAACGATCTAAAAACCCTGAATTTATCGAGTGCGGTTTATTTTGTGGTCGTCTTTACCATAAAAATTGCGCCGGCATAAGTGACAGTGACTTTAAGTCAATATCAGATCGAAATTTTTATTGGAAATGCAATTCGTGTGCTAATTTGAATTTCTCATCTTTTTTCAATAATTTTCGTGAACTCTCTATCAGTGTTCTTGAAATAAAAAATGAGCTCCTCTCCCTTAAAGCGCTCTTAAATAATCGTTCCCCTCCTCGCAAAACTGCAAAAAAATCGGTTATATTAAGTGAAACAACTGATAACTCTGAGCTCGCATGTATACGGAACATTTCCAACGTACATGGTTCTCAATTAAGTGACACTCCATCAACATCGAGCGAATTATTAATGCCTTCTCTTACTTTCGTACCAACTTCTTCAACGTCATCGATTTCATCTTTATCATCCTCATCATCGTTACCTTCAGCGCCATCAACATCATCGTCATCATCATCGTCATCTTCATCGTCATCTTCATCGTCATCATCATCGTCAACAACTTTATCATCAGCCTCATCATTGTTACCTAAAACGTCAACGTCATCAACTTCTACATCATCCTCTTTAACATTTGTAAATCCATTACAAGTCAAAGAGAGTTCTAATGAAGTGATCTCTATTTCTCAAACCGCTAATAATGGAGCAGTAAAAAATGTCTCTTCAATAAAATCTTTTATTGGATCCGATTTAACATCATCTCTTTGTGCTATCCCAATTGTAAAGTGGCTACACTTGTCTAGATTTGACAAAAGCACTAAAGCAAGTGACATTATTCAATGCATAACTGAGAAAACAAATATCTCTCCGGACCAATTTAAGTGTTTTCCTTTAATTAAAAGAGATGCCGACTTATCATCTCTAAATTTTATAAATTTCAAACTCAGCGTGCCGTCAGACAAACTTAGTTTGGTTCTTGACCCTTCTGTATGGGGTTCCAATGTCCGTGTGAAAGAATTCACCACACATGTAAACAAAAAGAGCGCTCCACCTGTTACATCTTTATCAACGACACCCACACCCACTCCTCCATCGATCAGTGAACGCTTGCCTTCTCAATCATCGGAAGTTTCTCTTCAACCACAAGCAGAAATCCCTCTTTCGAATTGACTACCAACTTTGTCAACAACAGTTGGCTCTCAAGCCAACAGTACACTCCACGAATTTATGGGTTATTACCAAAATATGAGTGGTATTCGTACTAAAATGCAACAAATATGCTTATCAACAGCTTCACAACAATACGATTTCGTCGCTATTACTGAAACCTGGTTGACTGATGCTCATCATAATTCTGAAATTTTCAATACAAGCTGCTACAATGTTTTTCGAAAAGATAGATGTTCGCATACAACTGGTTTAGAGAGAGGTGGTGGAGTTTTACTTGCAATTCGTTCTTCTTTTTCTTGCATCCAGCTGTTCTCACATTCATCAACATCAAGTGTTCCCAATTTATACGATATTGATCAAATTATTGTTAAAGTTAACTTTAATCAATTTTGCAAAATAATATTAATTGTTAGCTACATTCCACCTAAAAGCTCTTTAGAATTATACAGATTACATATTAATAACTGTTTATTTTATCTATCTAATATTAAAGATAATGAATATGTTATGATCCTAGGAGACTTTAATTTGACAAATGTAGAATGGATTTATGATTCAGAAGACTGCAATCTGTTACCATTTAATGTTAGATCAGATTGTGAAACGGAAGTTATAGATTCTCTTTTGTGTGACAATCTCAAGCAGATCAATTGCTATAAAAATGATTTAAATCGAATTTATACTTCATCTAAGCAATTTTCATCAGACTCAAATAGTTTTGAAAGTCACATTAGTATTGGAGTTCTTCATATTGGTGTTACTGAAGTTTATAACGCACTAAGTAACTTAAACTGTGATAATAATACGGGTCCTGATGGAATTCCACCAGTTATTCTTAAAAGATGTGCTTCTGCTCTTTCGGAACCATTGACAATTATTTTTAACTAGCCGAAAATACCCTGCGTTGCCGGGTTGAGAATATCTGCGAGAGAGCTATAGGTAATAACGCCAGAAAATGCATCATTCATCATTGTTTGATGTAATATATTGATTATTAATAGTAAAAATGTGCACGACTGGGTCGTACGAACTTGCTCCTGCATGCTTAAACTAAATACTTATGATTACTTCTATCAAAAAATTGCAAAAAGTAGTGCTGAAATAAGAGATATACTTTCAGCAATTCTGATTACACTCTTACTTACAGCTTCCACTTAACTCACAAAAAAAACTCAATATATAAAAATAATTAGAATTTATTAAAAAAAATAAAATTTGAAAATGTACCTCGTAAATACATTTAATTCCAAAAATCGGAGCCGTTTTTTCTTAAATTAATTTTTTATATATAAAATTTTTCAAAAATGTCTTAAAATTAATTTGGGTATGCAGTCTTCAAGACCATGTAAATATACATATTATACTTCAATTTTAATTTTTAAAATTGTTCCTTTTATGAGATACAGAATTAAAAAAAAAATTAAAAATATTTTTTAAAAATCCAAAACAAAATTTGAAATTTTTTTGAATACAAAATATTATTTGAACAATATATACGTACTTTCAAAAAAAAAACTTACGCTGATCGAACTTTCATTTTTCGTGAAAATCTAATAACAAAAAAACGGTTCTATGGGAGGTACCGTTTTGGAGCAATACAAACAATTTTTTTTACATAAAATACATGAACGTTTAAAAAAATTAAACTCGAGGAAGTTTAAAAAAAATCGTAGGAGCCGTTTTGGAGGAAATTGAAAGTTTTGGTTTTTGGCCAAAAAATCGTATGGTGGCTACCCTAAATTTTGATCTTAAAACAAAAATAAAAAAACTGGGATATGAGTTTTTGCTAAAACCTCTAATTTTCAAATTTGAAGTCAATCGGACCAGTAGTTAAGGCTGTAGATGCCTGTAAACTTCCAGACAGACAGACAGACGGAATCGCCGGACCCACTTTTTTCGACTTCTCTATCATCGTAATGTCATATCTCATCCTCACTTAAATTTTTTTTTTTACGAATTCAATACTTGCCATATATGTATTCTATATGTCGCAAGTAAAAAAGTTGATTTTAATTTACTCACCCGCAAATTTTGTTTTTAAATTCAGGAAACTGACAGCCGACATCAATTTTTTGAAATGTCTCTCTATTTTCATTTCATTTCATTTCCAGTTCATTCTTCTAAATTATATTTAAGGCTGAACTCCTACTTAAGCTTTTGGACCAAGACAATGTTTACACCGAACATGCACGATTTTCTGTGCATAAACATTTTCGCTTTATGAATATTGGGTACATTTCGGTCTCTGTCAAAATTAGTTATAACTAACAACATTTTAGTAAGATTTCAATGTGACTTTGACAAAATCATTTAGTGGAACATAATTCTGAATCATCAGTGAGATAGTTACTGTGACCTCACAAATGGAATTGAATTGAATCCAAAATATTTTCATCTTCGAAATCTCAGGAAAAAAAATTCAGTTAGGGATGCATCAGACCAAAGTGCAAATACATAATAGGGTCAACAGTGGACACTATGACGTATACGTAACAATTTTTCATTGCATTGCGTTATGGTGAAAATAGAAAGTTCTTCATGAAAAACTCGGAAATCTCATCGGTTTTTAAAGGGAAAATTGCATGTTATTGCAGGTGCATTGGTTTTCAAATGGAAAACTGGAAAATTTCAAATGACTTTTCGAATGAAAAATAGAAGGACATTTTATGAATGAAGTCATGAACATTTTTAAACAAAGCAATTTTTGGTAGTGCATGCATGGTTTTCAAATGAGACCTAACCCATTTTGAAATTTTTCAATTATTTATTTGAAAACCAATGCACCTACAGTTACATGCAATTTTCCCTTTTAAAACCAATTAGTTTTCCGAGTTTTTCATGAAAAATTTTCTATTTCCATTCGAAAACCCATTTTGAAATTTTCCAGTTTTCCATTTGAAAACCAATGCACCTACAGTTACATGCAATTTTCCCTTTTAAAACCAATTAGTTTTCCGACTTTTTCATGAAAAATTTTCTATTTTCCATTCGAAAACCCATTTTGAAATTTTCCAGTTTTCCATTTGAAAACCAATGCACCTACAGTTACATGCAATTTTCCCTTTTAAGACCAATGAGTTTTATGAGTTTTTCACGAAGAACTTTCTATTTTCCATGCACAGAGATTGGAAAATAAAATCCAAGCCTTTTTTTGAACATCGATGTTAAAATTTTCTTTTGTACAGAAAGTCGTGTCCAAGAGATCGCATGTAAACATTGTTTTGGTCCAAAAGCTTAAGTAGGAGTTCAGCCTTAAATATAATTTAGAAGAATGAACTGGAAATGAAATGAAATGAAATTAAAATAGAAAGACGTTTCAAAAAATTGATGTCGGCTGTCAGTTTTTTTGAATATCCAAACAAAATTTTCGAGTAAGTAGATTAAAATCAATGTTTTTTCCTATTAATAATTATTTCTTTTTCTTTCAGAGTATCCTACTGCACATTCAGTGCATCGCACCATGCATCTATTATATTTATAAGGTATGACTTTTGTTTGTTTGTTGGTTTATCGACTACAAACATACAACCGACAAACAAACAAAAGTCTTACTTTATATATTAGTATAGATAATTCTCTTTCTAAAGGCGAATTCCTCTCTTGCTGGAAAGAATCTTTTATAACACCGATTCACAAGTCAGGTTCAAAACAGGAAATATCAAACTATCGCCCAATTTGCAAACTGTCAGCCATTCCAAAACTATTTGAAAAAATTGTATACGACAAATTGTCATTTCTGTTGAAGGAAATCATTTCACCTCACCAACAAGGTTTTGTGGCAGGTAGATCTACTTCAACTAATCTTGCTTTATTTTCTAACTTTGTCCTTAATAAGCTTGAAGAAGGTTATCAAACAGATGTAATTTACACTGATTTTGCTAAAGCTTTCGATAGAGTTAATCACTTGATTATTCTTTTTAAACTAAGAAACTTAGGCTTTCACTCTAGCTTATTACTTTGGATTACCTCGTACCTAACAAATCGTTCACAAAAAGTGCGCATAGATAATTTTAACTCTGTTTCAATTTCAGTTTCTTCAGGTGTACCACAAGGTAGCCATCTAGGTCCGCTGTTATTTTTAATTTTCATTAATGATATGCCTATTATTTTTAAAAATTCATTTTGTCTTCTTTTTGCTGACGATTTGAAGATTTATAGATGTGTCAAGTCCTCTTTGGATTGTTGTCTTCTCCAAGCTGATATAGATCATTTGGTTAGTTGGTAGTTGCACAGTAAATGATTTAAGTCTGAATGTTGCCAAATGTCAGTGTCTTACCTTCGGTCGTAATTCCAACCCGATTTTGATTGAATACAAAATAGGTGTCAAGACTTTAGAAAGGGTTATAGAAAAGAAGGATCTAGGGATCCTATTCGACCCAAAGATGAATTTTAGGAAACATATAGATTACATCGTGGCAAAAGCTAACTCAATGCTAGGCTTTATAAAGCGCAATTCATCTAATTTCACCGATCCCTATACTCTAAGGTCTCTGTACAATGCATATGTGAGATCTATCTTAGAATATGGGTGTGTTATATGGAATCCATATTACGATATTCATTCTAAAAGAATTGAAAGTGTACAAAAAAAGTTCACCAGATTCGTTGTTTGGAAACTCGGCTGGAACATTGATTTGACATCTTATAAAACAAGATGCCAACTTATTGGTCTCCAATCCCTTGCAAACCGTAGAAAAATGTATGCAGTTATGTTTATTAGTGATATTTTGTCTTTCCGTGTTAATTGTTCTTTTCTCCTGTCTTTAATAAATTTGTATGCTCCTAGTCGTCACTTAAGAAATAGATTTTTATTTTTTGTAAAAGATCATACAACCAATTATGGTTTTAATGAACCAATGACTCGTTGTGTCAGAGAAACAAATCGTTTATCTGATGTTATTAATTTTGATTTTCACTCTAGTCGATATGTCCTTAAATCAAGTCTCAATCTTTATTTCTTAATTAATTTTTAACTTTTTTGTAAACATGTATTTAAAAAAAACTTTGCTTTATATTCAGTAGTCTATAAGATGTATTGTCTAATTGATGAAAATAAATAAATAAATAAATAAATAAATAAATAAATGGCGCCCAACGTAAAAATTTCTGCTCATTTACTAATTTTTCGAGTGCGCCATTGCAATTGTTTTGCAAAAAATGTTAAAATTGATCTGATTTAACGAAAATACTTATAATTTTGGCCGCGAAAACAAATAAAAATATAAAAGCCCAGACACCGTTTAAACCATTCATAACTCTTGCACCAACCACAATCACCGCCTCACTACACTTTAACGAGCATAACCCCAGCAATGCAAATGCAATTTACAACTTACATATTTTTCCTAATTAAATATCTTTTAATCCATGCGATTCGTATTATAATCCAACGGTTAACTTTATTGCTGCTTAAATGGATTCCCGGCTAAGCCAAATAAAACCCTTTTAGACCGGTAGAACAATTCACATGAACACTCAAATAAAGATTCATTTTATAAAAAAAAAGAAAAACAAAAAATAATGAAAAAAAAATAATTGCAGAAATGACACCAAAGCAATTGCAGACAGAGTGCAGTTGGAATTACCATTTAATGTAATTAAAGTCCCCTTCAAATTATCTGCCTCTTAAATTTTTTTTTGGCGCGCCATTTTTTTTTTTTTTTTTTTGTATAAATTACTTTTTATCGTTTTTATGTTGGAGCAAATTACCGCATTTGTAAATGAGTATACACGAGGCAAAAGGCATCGATGGGAAATTATAAAAAGCGGTTTTTGTGGCGCTGCGGTGCACGCCTGCATTTAATTACATCTCACTTACAGAACATCAATAACAATATTACAACACGAAGTTGGAGAAAAACCATATCGTTGACCAACGACAGCGGCGCCACGATTTCCGAAAAGTCCACCTTTATCCTATGAAACAAAGTGAATTTACTTCTGTTCGAGCAAAAATAAAACGCCGTCCAACGTGAGGCTTCTGTTTAATTTCATCTTCTTTTCTGAGTTCTGGTCAAATTAACTTGAAAAGTATTCGAAAGGGATGCAGAAGTATGAAGAGGTAATAAACCTCACAAGCAGTCTATAAGCTTTCCGCAAAAATTTAAAAAAAAAAAATCCCACACAGGAAAGTCAGGATGAAAATGTTCGTGAAGTACCCTTGTGGTGTTCGTAATTAATAATGGTCAAAAAAAAATATGACAAACGTCTGCTGTCATTACCTGCGAAGTTTTTGGAGAAAAAGTTTCACATATTCGAGTTGGCGCCCAATGTGAGTACTCTGAATCATTAAATGGGTTTTCTTGCAAAAACTGTAAATTTGATTATATCCTGAAGCATAGTTTTGGTTGATTTTTTTTATCTATCACTTTAAATGCTGAGAATCCAATATATAACCTACCTCAAATTTGGTAAAAATTTTGCTCTTTCTGAAGTAATGTCTTGAAGAAAGTGGAATTCAATACTTGGTAAATTGTAAATGAGTCTTGTGCTATTATTGCAAAGCTTATAATAATTAAAATCGTTTTAGATGGTGCCCAACGCGAGGTCGTTCTACCATTTTTTTTTTTTTTTTTTTCAATAAAGTTCCTTCGTTATGGATTTATTTAAAGTAATATAGTAATTAATGAAAGATAGATTCAATATAACGAAAAACTTGCACAAAATACAAGATTTTCGTAAAGGGTTTTTCCAATAAGAGGTGTTATTTTTATATTCAAAGAAAAATGGCATTTTTTGAGATAAAAGATCGTATATTTATTTCAATATAAGGAGGAAGGTATGCCGTTAAGAACGGAACTAAACATCAGCCAAATGGCCACCACGACCCATCTTACAGGACCATATCGTTTTATGAATTTTCCAAAACCAAATAGCAAAGTGGCTGTCTATGTCCTCGATAGCCTCACGAATTCCATCTTTGAGATCCTGAATCGACGCTAGGATGTTGGGAAATACCTTATCTTTCAAGTGGCCCCACACGAAGAAGTCGCAAGGTGTTAAGTCACAAGATCTTGGTGGCCAATTGTGATCATCTCTTCGAGAGATAACATGGTCCGGAAACTTTTCCCGTAAAAGATCGATGGTTTTATTGCTTGTGTGGCACGTAGCGCTGCTTGTTGAAAGCAAACGTTCGCTGTATAAATCAATACCATCCAATTCCGGCCATAAAAAATCATTAATCATCTCTCAATAGCGCAATCCATTGACCGGAACTGTTGCTTCAGCCTCATTTTCGAAAAAGGAAAGTCCAATGACCCCGCCGGACCATAAACTGCACCAAACAGTCACGCGTTGAGGATGGAGAGGCTTTTCAACAATAACTTTTGAGTTTTCCGAGTGCCAGTTGCGACAGTTTTGCTTGTTGACGTAGCCTCCGAGGAGGAAATGAGCATCATCAGTAAAGATGATTTTTCGGAGAAATTCTGGATCATTTTCATGCATTTTAAAGACCCAATGAGCAAAGACACGACGTTGTTGATGATCAGCCGGCTTGAGTTCTTGTATTAACTGAACTTTATAAGCCTTAAGACCCAAGTCTGCAAAATACGGTGTAATGACGTTTGTGAAATGCCTTATTCCAAAGAACGACGAGGAATGGACACACCTGAGTTTTCTTCAACAGTTTGGGCTACAACAGCAATATTCTCAGTTGTTCTTGAGCGACGTGCACGGGTTTTATTCTTCAAATCACTAACTTGTCCTACCAGCTCGAATTTGTCCACCAATTTCTGTATTGCGGTTCGATTTTTTTCTCTGTTGTACCTCCCTCCACGGGGTAAGCCTTGACGTGGCGGAGCGGCTTACGGTAACTACTACTATGACGCAAAACTTATTTTCGCAGAAGGGCCTCCCATGGTCAACAGGTCGAAGCGGAGTAGGCTGTTACTACCAATTACCCCACAACGAAGGAGTGTTCCCACCAAGGCACTCCCACCGAGGGACGGCAGCGAATGAATTTCTTCTTTGGAATCAACGGTGGCGTCTCCAGTTCCAGTTAGGCCGAACTACTTGGTGAACACCTTTACGGGCTACTTCGACTTATTTGAAGCGCAGGCCGTAAAAGGAGCGGTTTTTCCGGCTCTTGCACTTGGAGTCACATCAAGTGCCTGGTACTCCAGATTGGGGGTTGTGCGTTGGGGTGACTTCCCGACCACGTAGAAAAAATATTAGTTGCAAAGCAACAACAGGCCTCGGAAACGGACGGAAACACTGATGACGACTCAAGCAAATGTACAAAGGACAACGATAATCGGATATGCACGTGGAATGTTAGGTCCCTTAATAGACCGAACAGTTAGCGGAGACCCTCAACTGCTACAAAGCAGATATAACCGCTATCCAGGAAATGCGATGTTATGGACCGGGCAAAAGGAGGATGAGAAACTGCGACATCTACTATGGTAGAGAGAAGACAGTGCAGAACTCCAACGTCAACACCAGAGACACTATCTTTCAAAAATCTGTTCAACTTCTCGCGTACGCCGATGATATTTATATAATGGAAAGAACACAGCGTGATGTCAATGGCGCCTTTGTGAGAATTGGGACAGAAGCGGCAAAAATGGGTTTAGCGGTAGATGAGGGAAAAACGAAGTATATGCTGTCTTCGGGGAAGGACATCCAACACCGACGAATCGGGCAGAACGTCACAATAGACACGTATGACTTCGAGGTAGTAGAGGAGTTTGTCTACCTAGGCTCCGCTATAAACACGGGCAATTACACCAGCGCCGAGATCAGACGAAGACGCAGATTCATAGGGCTAAGAAAGCAATTGAGTGGAAAAGCCCTCTCTCGAGCAGCTAAAGTAAAGCTGTACAACACACTCATCATCCCAGTCCTGCTGTATGGTGCAGAAGCATGGACCCTGACAAAATTGGATGAAAGTGCCTTAGGCTGTTTCGAGAGGAAAGTTCTCCGGGTCATCTTTGGCCCCTTGTGCATTGAAGGGGAATGGCGAATTTTACGGGTTGTACAATGACATGGACCTAGCCAGAAGGGTCAAGGTCCAGAGACTCAGATGGCTCGGTCATTTAGAGCGAATGGACACCAATGCTCCGGCCCGGAAAGCCTTCGACACTATTCCCGAGGGACGTAGGAGGAGAGGAAGACCGTGACTCAGGTGGCGCACTCAAGTGGAAGAGGACCTCAATCAACTTGGAGTGCAAAACTGGAGACGACTAGCTAAGGACCGAGCTAGCTGGCGGAGACTGTTGATTGAGGCCCAAGTCCACAACGGACTGTAGCGCCACCTTAAGTAAGTAAGTAAGTACGAAAGCTTTGTTATCTGTGCAAATGGCGTCCAAAGATTTTTTTTCGTTTTTTTTTTTTGTTATTGACTGGAACTGGAAAATGTTTACTGACAATCCAAGTGCGTTCTTTTAACCAAAGCAGTTTCAAAGTTTAAAAAAATCATGAATGGCGCCCAATGCGAGACATACAAAATACCCAACATTGGAATATGACTGAACTTTTCATAGAAAAAAACATCTCCAATTGCAATGCTTAGGATATAACATTTCCTCTAATTTCAAAACTTTCCCCATTTGGTGATTCTCAGTCCCTTTTGGCTCTGAAAATCGTCTGAACATGCTCAAGACGAGCATGTGATTTAAATTTGTTTGTCCCCCTCGAACACAACAACCAAAATTGTTGCTATTGGGAGGTCGCGCATCACAAAGAACACGCATGTATATCGTGTCCCCAAAAACGCGAACATATACAATTTCCCTTTCTCAAAAACAAACAATTTAGTCATGCAATAAGAAAACAAAAAAAAAAAAAAAAATCAACAACTAAGACCGAGACTGAAAGTGGAAAAGTTTTACGACTTTGTGCCTCTGCCTGCTTATTTTATGAGGACTACATTGCGTGTCAAAGGATCGAAACAAGGATAAAAGATTGTTTTAATGCGAAAGCAGAAAATAATATCATGCGAGAGAGGGAGAGCTGTACGCGGACGTTTTTCAAATTTATTCGATACCCCTTCCAATTTGACATTTCCTTTTTTTTTTTTGTTGCTTGCTTGTTTGTTGGAAGAACATATACTCATGTCCTGCGGCAATTGAAACAAACTTTAACAAAATTCAAAGGACGAAAAATCGAAATGTCTTGTGATGCGTTTGAATTATACTTTCGTTGTCAGAGAAGTGTTGGTGTTTCAAGCCAATATCCATATTATTTTCAGGGATACGCATCATACCCCTCACCGCCCGCCGCCGTGCACAAGTTTATGTCACAGTCTCTAGTCATGTCAGAAGAGTTGGGGCAATCTTGTTTGAGTAGTTTGCAAGGATACCAAATTTTATTGCTAGCAACCATGTGGCATGTGGATGTGGTGCTACTGACTACACACTGACTGACTCGAAGAACTCTGTTGTGTTGTGTGTATTTATGTTTTTGCTGTTTGCTGAATGTGTCAGCAGAGGACATCGATTTGAAATCTGTGACTCAATTGAATTATCCTTCTGGGTAAGTGTGGCGGACGTCAGACAACGACGACGAACGTTAGAAATTGGTGTGAGAGATGCTGCTGTATATTTCCGGTTCTGGGTACATATAGTTTCGAAATATTTTATTGCGGGTGTAAATTATGTGAAAATATCTGTGAATATTTCAAAAGCGAAGCGGACCCAAGTCAAACGGAACGCAGGACGAAGTACGAGTATAGATTTCCGCATGCATGCACATTCCGACAAAAAAGGATATAAATTCGAAATTCGAGAAGCAATTGAAGAAGGAAATATTCGTATTTTGTAAAGTTATGATGTGTATTTCATTTCCTATATTTTCCCAGTAAAATTGAGAGGAATGTTTCCCATCAAACCAGCTAACCATAGCCAACAACAACAGCAATAGCAACTTACCCAATACTTTTGAATTGGTTTTTGGGAAGTGAATCCATACCCGAAAACTAGGTACAAACTTTCAAGAGTTGTTATGAAAGTTTTCAGTTTTTGTACTTGAATTTGAATCGTCTCTCTTTTCGAGAAAAACATTTTAACGACACACACATAATAGTAATGCATATGGGGATCCATCATCATCAAGGATGCTTGATGATATCGAATGAGGTAGAGCGGAGCATTAAATCAAAGAATTTTCAACTTGAGTGGCATGGAAAGTATAAATAGAAACGAAAGTATTGAATTGTGAATTCAAATGTGTGAGAGTATGTGTGTGTGTCGTGCGATTCGCTTTGTTTCTGTTAATTGAAAATTATTTTGTCAGTCGGAAAATTTTGGAAATAATAATGTATATTCTGTCGATCGCAGTGAATGAGTTTGCTTCTCTTTAAATGTCGAAAACGGGTACCAGTGCTTCAAGTTCTACATTCGACGACAAATAACAGGTGTAAAAGTATGATGAGCTTTTCAGCCGAGGTTTTGCTCGCCGGTCTTTCCAAGGTCTTATTGAAGAAAACGCGAAACTAGAATTATTGGTCTTTTGAGTCTTTTGACATTTTTTTTTAAATCTGTTCATGCAAATTCATCGAAGACTAAAGTAGCTCCCGGCTCACAATCAATGAAGGATCTCAGCCTTAGATATTGCAGCCTCCTTTCTTCAACGGTCAATCACAATCATTCTCCAGTCGCCGAAACCCAGCGCTCTCCAACCTGGGGGCTGGGATGAGAAGACTTTCTTGGCTGGAGCGTTGTCGTCCATTCGCTCGATGTCGCCGAGCAAATGTAGTCGTCTTTTCTTGGCCTTCTGGACTACATATACATCTTGGTACAACTCATGTAGTTCTCGGCTGAACCTTCTTCTCCATTCGCCATTCGTCGCATACGGGACCGAAAATCCGTCGAAGAATTTTTCTCTCGAAAGTGCCCAGTATCAATTCCCCTTTTTTACTTATCGTCCAGCACTCGGCGCCGTAGGGTAAAACTGGTAAAATCAAAGTTTTGTATAGCAGACACTTTGCTTTCAAGTGAGGAGTTTTAAACCCTGCTGTTTTGCCAAACCGAAGTAGCAGCGGTTCAATAGGGTAATTCTTCTCCGGATCTCCACCAAGATGTCATTTGTTGGGTGATGTTTGTTCCAAGGTAGGTGAACTCCTTATATACCTCGAAATTGCTGCTACCAACAGTGACGTTTTGTCCTAGGCGGTGGACAGATGTTGATTTGTTTATTGATAGCATGTATGTTCTTTGTTTTGTCCTCATTCACTTCAAGACCAACGAGTTTCGCCTGTTCTTCAATCGCCGTGAAGGCCTCAAGCACTGTTCTCTTGGATCGACTGATGATGTCAATGTCGTCCGCATAGCCTAGGAGCTGGGTGGACTTGTTGAAGATAGTGTTTTCCGTGCTCACACCTGCCTTGCGCACTATCAGCTTCAGGTCTATGTTGAAGAAGTCACATGACAACGCATCTCCTTGTCTCAACCCGGCGCATGGTTTAGAATAACTCGGATGAGCTGTTACCTATTTGCACACTGCACTGCGTATTGTTAAGCGTCATGCGGCACAGCTGGATCTGTTTGTTCGGGATCCCGAATCCATACATCGCTATTATAAGCTCTTGGCGGTGGATGCTATCATATGCAGCCTTTAAGTCGATGAGAAGATGGTGGGTGAGAATCTAATATGTAATCAAATACAAGCTACTTCTGTGTTGTCTGAAGTAACATTTTAAAGAAAATGACCTTCAATGCTCGCTTAATTTAAATTGCGCTTTTTTCCATCATTGGAAAGCTTATAACAACTTTGATCGTTTTAAGTGGCGCCAAACGCGAGTCCATTCTTCCGTTTTCTTCACCAAAGGGCTTCAGGTATGGATTTATTTCGCAAATTTAGTTAGAAATGATAAATAGACAGATTTCAAGTGTTTCTTTCAAAAAAATGGCGCCCCACGATCTTTTGTACCGACAACTGGCGAAAACAAAAACTTCAATGATTGGTCTTCTGACCCTTTTGACAGCAACCTTTAATTAAGTAAGAGTTAATATTTGATTTAGAACAATTTCTGGCGGATTGCCGTTGGCTGCTGCAGTATCGATCCTCAAGCTAAGTAGGTAAGCTGTTGTAAGCTTTTGCAGCATATCAGCATGTGCAGTGCTTCTGGTTGCAAGGGATAATCTGATGTATGGCCATTGATAGCGGCGGATCAACAGGTGCAGTGACCCTTGTGGCAAGGGATCAGCATGATATATGCCCCTAGTGGAAGCGAATCGGCTGGTACATTCCCCTGGTGGCAGTGGATCAGCAGGTATAAGGCCCCTGGTGGCAAGGGATCAGTAGGTACAATACCCCTGATGTCGGCGAATCAGCAGGTCCAATACCCCTAGTGGCATGCGATCAGCAGGTATAATGCCCATGGTGACAAGTGATCAGGAATAACAATACCCCTGGTGGCAAGGGATCAGCAGGCATAATTCTCCTGGTGGCAAGAGACAGAATGACGACCAATAGTAAAAAATGATACTAAGTACAATACGATAGTAGTAATAATAGGTAGGAGCGATTTTAATATGAAAATGTACTCATACAATTTTCCGAACGGAGTGAATGTGAATTGTATGATCAAATAACAAATCTGTACGTGAAATAAATTATAATAATAAAAACACATGTCCACCACAATGAAACCCTAATTAGATGAGATATCCTATCCAATCCAACGGACAGTCACCTTAACACCGCCTTTAAAATAGTGTCTTTCTCACGGCTGTCCATAGCATTTCACCCAAAACACTCCAGCTACTTTTGATTTAATCAAAAATCTACCCATAAAATTTCTGAGGTACTCAAACTCTGTCACAGAAATAAACTGTCCAAACTAGTTTCATGCCATTATCGGTCACGCAGCTTGTTAAGCATGAACGGATTCCAACTAATAAAAAAAAAAAAAAAAAATGAAGCCAACCTACCACTTACTTTTTATCGTTCTGCATTTCGCGAATGAACAACCACCGACCGATACGAGCAATCAACTCATTTCCAACTTTCAATTTGATCCTTTTTCTTGCAGTTGCCTCTTAACGACACAATAGGAGGACGAACGACGACAACAACGCGACGAAGGAACTACTGCAAGAACGACTTTAATAACACTATTTTGCTGGTCGTTTATATTATGTTAATTTCACTTTTTACGTTCGCCAATAAAAAATTTCCCCCTTCCCTCAATTTTCATCCTTTTTCGTCCTTGTATTCAGCAATAACTACACACGCTACAAAATAATAATACCAGTACCAGCGTGTATGCAGAAATATCCTTATTTATGCAAAAGAAATTACATTTCTCATTCCCATCCTTGTTAAGGTTCCCCTCTCCTCTTGTCCATAAACTCCTATACACGAATAACTTGCGACTTAATTAAAACTCTCATACTTGCAGTTGGGACTTGGGACTGGAACAAAGCAAAACGAACGAAAGACAAAAAAATATGGCGGCAGAGAAAGGCAAAAAAAAAACTCAAATGATAACCCACATCCTTTGAATTGCGCCAATAATCATGCCAATAACGGTTTTCATATTATGCAAATTGCATTTCTTCTTCTAGTTTCTATACATACAGGAACGAACGAATGAGTTTCCTTAATAAATTGTTCAAGGATATTCTAACGGCAGTGTGGTATCAGCAGAAAAAATTCAGCCAACATCAGCTGCTGGAAGGAAACCAAAATGCAATCTACAAGCCAGGATATTTCTATTCTACATTTTATAATCTTTCTCTCTTTCGAACACACAAACAAAGTGCTACTGATCCTGATTGTAGAGGGACTAATAGAAGAAAGAAAAATCGCCGAACAAAGTTTAGAACGAACTGTTGCTGCTGCTGCGGGAAGCAGTTTCGTCCTTTCCACCCAAATCGCCATAAAGAAAAGTTAGAAATAATAAAAATTTCTCGCTACATGGGACTTTTTTTTATCGGCTTTCGACCTAACCTATCTCGTCCTTGTGTTCTTTTTTTTTGCATTTTATTTTTTGACGAAGAGAGGTTAAAAGTTTTTGAATATCCTTGCTGGATGATGGTTAGAAATGAAAACAGTTTCTTCTTTTTTTTTTTTGATCCCCAGCGCTAAGTGACTGAATGAATCCTGTCAAAGTATCAAATGCGCCCAGCGCCACCTGGTTTAAGAATTAAATGACCCGCGAGAAAGTAAGTTTTCCCATTTTCGAATGACCTCAAAAAAAAAGTTAAAAACGAAAAAATGATTATGTACTATGTGAGATGACCCATAAAATCCCCAACACAACATTGGCCGCATGGGCGTTGTAGGGGAAAACGCAGGATAAAGGACATCTAGCTAGCGTGGGCGGTTTTGGCATAGCAAAAGTTTCAATTACAACTTATATTCTGTCGTGAAGCAAAACGAAGACAAAAATTTCAAGCTAAAATAGCCATTTTCGACACTGAGGCTTCCTTGCAATTTCCATACCAGAGCTAGAGAGCTAAAACGGGATAAGTTTTGCAAGGTTCTTTATTTTTTATATTTTTCAATCTTTTATGTTTTTTTTTGTTGCTTCTAGAGAACTCGTTTGCATTAAATTCTTATGCGTCTTCGGTTTTTTTTTTGTAATGATTTTCGATGGAAGGCAAAAGCAACATTTTATTTTTCTTTGTGTCTAGATTTTGATAGGAAGTTTGTTTGGCTTGTGTTTTCCTTAGAAGCATCCAAGGACATTAAAATAAAATAAGGATAACATTTTTATGATGCGGCAGAGGCATTAAGATTTTTTTTTCATTTTTTAAAAAGAAATGATTGTTGGATCAAACGGATACTTAATAGACATTTTGAGATGCTCTCAAGGATAACTGACAGTTAGGATGAGAGAGGACCGTGATCCATGAGTTGTTTCAAGAAATTGAAATTAATTTTTCAAAAGTCAATGAAAGACGAAAAGAAAGATTTTAAAAATTTGATTTGGATTCGAAATGAGGCTCGAAGATCCGGCGCTGGGAATGATGGAAGGTCATGTTACACAAAATATGATATGGAATTCATTTTGGAGTATAGAACAGCGTTGCTATCTAAATAGGCAGCTGTGTGGGAAATGAGGGATTTAAAAAATGTCAGTTAATTACCTTAAGTCAATTTAAATCTTACGCCGTCATTTTCTGCTGCTGCTGGAATGAAGTCCAAGCCTCTACCAATTCCGATCGTTGGCTTTTCATATCCAGATTCGTAATCCAAGGCTTTGGACATCCTGGCATTTGTCTTCTTAGAGTTTGAGGGGCACTTCCTGCGACCAGCAAACTGGACCCGGAATCCACCAAGCTTACATTTTGTTATAAAAGGCTGTTTTGCAGATTGAAATAGGTCAAGATTGTATGATTTCCCAAATAGCCCTTCCTCACAATAGAGGTCAAATGTTCCCTGAAAGACTTTCTTCGCTGCTTAGAGTTCAGAGTGCATTTGGCTTAGCATACAATCTCTAAGTTTATCCGTAAGCTTACTTGTGGACTTGGGCCTCAACCAACGGTATACGCCAGATAGCATTGTCCCTATCTAGCTGTCTCCAGTTTTGCACTCCAAGTTGATTGAGGCCCTCTTCCACTTGTGTGGACCACCTGTATCGGTCTGCTTCTACTTCTACGACCCTCGGGAATAGAGTCGAAGGCTTTCCAGGCAGGAGCATTGGTGTCCATTGACTCTAAATGACCGAACCATCTTCGTCTCTGGACCTTGAACTTCCTGTCTAGGTCCACGTCGTTGTACAACTCGTAAGGTTCGCTGTTGTATCCTTTTCTCCATTCCCCATCAATTCACATGTTGCCGAATAAGATCCGAAGAACTTTCCTCTCGAAACAGCCTTAAGGCACATTCATCCGATTTTGTCAGGGTCCACGCTTCTGCACCATACAGCAGAACTAGGATGATGAGGGTGTTATGCAGGCTTACCTTAGTTGCTCGAGAGAGGGCCTTTCCACTCAATTGCTTTCTTAGCCCAAAGAAACAGTGATTAGCAAGAGTTATTCTTCGCCTGACCTCGGCGCTGGTGTTATTTTCTGTGTTTGTAGCGGAGGATAGGTAGAGAAACTCCTCTACTACCTCGAAGTTATATGTGTCTATTGTGACGTTCTGTCCGAGCCGCCGGTGTTGGGTGTCCTTCGTCGAGGATACCGAATACTTCGTTTTTCCCTCACTTCTCGCTAAACTTATTTTTTTCCGCTTCTTTCTCAACTCTCACAAAACAATATCGTCACTCGAGAAGTTGAACAGACTTGGAAGATAGTGCCTCTGGTATTGACGGTGGACTTTTGCACTATCTTCTCTACGCCTTGTCTGCATCCTTTATTTTGACATCGAAATATTCCGTAAGCTCGTTGCGAACAATGATACATCGTCATTTTGCACAAGCAAACGAGCTTGGCAGAAAGCCAAAACTAAACTAGATTTATTCAGTTCGTGTGTGTACTGTGTACGTACATGCTATCATACGCGGCCTTAAGATTGATGAAGAGGTTGTTATCGATTTGGAGTTCACAGGTTCCTTCCAGTATCTGCCGCAAAGTGAACATTTGTTCGATGGTTGACTTTCCTGGTGTGATGCCGCATTGATAAGGACCAATCAAATTGTTGACGAAAAGCTGCAGACGTTCACATATTACAGCAGAGAGGATCTTGTACGCGATGTCAAGTAGGCTGATCCTTCTGTAGTTGACGCAGTTAGAGGATCTCCCTTCAGGATCGGGCAAACAATGCTGAGGTTCCATTCATCAGAAATGCATTCTTCCGACCACATGTTACGGATGATTTGGTGCATGCTCTATCTAGATCGTCACCTGCTTCTTTGACTAACTCGGCAGCTAGACCATCTTCTTCAGCAGCTTTGTTGCATTCCATCTGTGATATTGCCATTTTCACTTCTTCTAGGTCGGGTTCATGGAATTGTTGACTATTATCGTATACGATGAAAGGCTCCTGGCTGACGGCGGGATTCATCGTCGCCGTTATACAGTCTAAGGAAGTGGTCTTTCCACAACGCCAGCATTGACTGCAATTCTACTATGATGTTCCCTTCATTATCCCTGCAGGCATCAGTTCTTGCTCGATGACGTTGAGCCAGCTGTTTCACCTTCCGGTAGAAATTCCGAGCTTCATTCCTGCTGGGCTTTCAATATCCTCGATCAGAAGCTTCTCATGCTCCCTCTTTTTTCTTCTGCGAAGCTTGTAATAGTGAAGCTGTCATTTATTCAGTAAGTTTTCTGCTGAGCTTTTTATTTAAGTACACTTATCATAGCTCTAACATACCTTTAGGTATGTAGCAGGCACATTGGTAAAACTTCCGTACCAATTGCGTTTTCAAATTCTTTCTGTGTGGCTTCTTTTCTGAGCGTTTTATATTACTTTCTTAGAGTCCGCGTTCTGCGAGATTGTTGCATTGGTCGGTATTATAACAATTCAGACTCTAGCTGTATTCATCATCAAGGCAGTTGATCCGATCTCCACGACTTCTACCTAGGATGGGGTTAGCAGCACCTAATGACGTTGTTTTTGAGACGTGTTCACTTATATTTGCACTCTGGTTTCAGGTTTACTCTAAGTCCAGTCTAAGTCTAGGCTTGCGACTGCCCATTGGCAGTGATCAAAATTGATTTTGTTACTTCGATTCGAGCGTATCACGATTGGGTTCGCGGAATGGCGGTGATTTATCAACTCGTGATGTATTTGATTTGGAGTGACTCCATTAGGTGAAATACGCTGACTTGTTGGATGCCTTTAAGCGGGAATCTGCTAGATACTTGCAACGACTATCCTCTTCGGCGAAATGGTACCGTTGAAGAGGATAGTCGGTACAAGTATGCTGTCCATTGTCATTTCATTGGTGTTTTCATGCAAACTATGGTAACCAATGTGTTGCCTGAATACATCATGCGATGTAAGACAGCTGAATTCACCATTTTCTCCCATCAGCTCACGCTAGTGGCCTCATGACTTTTCAAAACAATTTAATCTTCAAAATCAAATCAAATTTCGCATCAATTTCAAACCATTTTGAATATTTATTAAAATTCATAATTGGACTTCAGGCCATTTAATTGATCCGACTTTAAATTTTCCAAACATTTTCCCGCGACTCCGAGCATTCATTGCGATGCAAAATACGCAACTAAACCCGCGATTAAAATTAATTTTTGTAAATCCCCGGTAAAATTTTGCCATAAAATCTTTACAAAACACAGCACACACACACTCATGCACGCAGGCTGACTAAAAAATTCCCTTAGTGACTTATGCATGCATATTATTTGCATAAAGAACGTTTCCATAAACATCGAACAATCCGCGTCTCTACGGACTTGGTAGCTATGACTACTTGTCGCTTTTAAACAAATCCAAAGCAGCTGCACAGCAAACAAAAAAACTCGACTACAACTAAAATCTCACACAATAAATTAATGCAAAATTGAATAACAAATTCATGGCGGCGGTGGTGGTAGCGGCGTCGTCATAACAAAACCGACAACGACGACGTGGCAACGCTCCCCTTCCAAAGTGGAGGGAGCCTGCCTGCAGCTAGAGCTTGTGTTTTATCAGGTGAAAGCTTAATTCCACGCGCCACACGCATTAACCCCAATTTTATTTATGTGTGAATTAAAATAAATACCTTTCTCGCTTACATAATATAAAATTCTGTTGAACAACCCCCAGCCGAGTAGGCGCCCGCGATGAGCGAACGCAGCCTTTGGGGCTATATAACATTTGCTAACAAGCTCTAGAACGCGCCACAAAAAAAGAAAAAAAAAACAGCTAGAAAACACGAGTACCGCGCACCACAGACCGTTGCGTTCGGGTAGGTCGCTGCTGGAATGGTCGCTGGGTCTGTCGGTTTGTCTAGCGGTCGCAAACAACTCCGATTGTATAAACACATTGCACCTAAGCCCTCCCGCTGGGCTTGCACATAATTTCTAACGAACGAAGGTCGACGAGTTTTTTTTTTGTTCGACTAAAAAAAGGGATTTCGTATAATTTAAGAGATATATTTGTGCGAGGGCTGTTTTTGCGTATTTGTGTGCCGGCGTCGAAAGTAATAACTCGCAGGTGACTACTTTAGAGCGCCAGTTGTGGTCGCCTGGGAGTGGGCGAGAAGAGAAACAATCGCACTCGATGATTGCCATGATGATGTGAATAGATGCAGACTTCTCCCCTGTGGCGATGAAAAATTGTAAAAATCATAAAAACAAACTCGTCCCAGAAGTGCCGACTAAACGGGATTATTTTTTTTTCTCCACTTGCCACTCCTAAGGAAGAGTCCGAGAACTCCATGGTCATTGGACCGGTGATTCTCAAAATTTTCAAATGAGATATTCATTTGATTATGTTTTGCAATTTTTTCTGCCTCTCTCCCTTGCTTTCCCCTGAAGAAGGATATAGTTGGCTTTTTATTTGCAACCGTTAGCGCCATCTAGTTTTATGACAGGTAATTTGTATGCTAAAGAGTTTTTATGCGTTTATGGACTCAAAGTCGACTATGGCTTGGAAATAGTATAATTTGTATTTTGTTGTCTTAATTTGAAAATTATTTCGCAACAAAAAAAAAACAACAACAAAAATAGTATAAGCAAATTGAACTTTACGGCGACCGACGCCCGGGAGTGTAGGGGGCTTGAGTAGGTATAAGGGAAAAAAGATGGCGCTGTAAAATTATTTTTTATTGTTATTCGGTGGAATTTCGGAGTTTAATAGTCCGGAAAGAGGGGTTATGGTTGATTTTCTGTTTGTGGAGTGGAAATAGAATTGTTTTAAGCAAAACGGAAGCAGAATGGCGATGGTCAAGTTCGTCTTTGAGAGTTATGGTTATTATCATTAACTGGTGGTTATGTCCGCAAGAAGAATAAAATTTGGTCGTTATTTTGTCGGGAAGTCCTTCCTTATTGGAATAGGACAGTTTGAAGTTTGAATTTATGTCATAATCAAAAATCGGCTTCTGAGTTGTAGGTCGCTTGTTTTACCGAATTGGTCTATAACTTTCGAGGAGATAAATTCGATTTAATACATCTAACGACTCTGATGTAAAACTGACAATTATAACCCTTGGTCAAGAAATTAAGGACCTATAAAGGCACCTGTTTCAACTGGACATCAAGGAATGCACATTTTACGGCCTTTCGGATAGAGCCTACGGAGCCTGTCCAGAGTACGACGTCAAAATCGTACTCGGATATTTCGATGCAAAAATTGGGAAGTAAGACATCTTTGGCGCGTGGTAGTGGCTCGATTATCAAATACAAAAAACACGAGCGGTCCAAGGAAAATAGTTCAAAATCGATTGCCTTATCACCCCGGAGAATGCCAGAGACTACAGTGAGCGCCTGAGTGAGCGACACTCCCCCAAGGTACCATAGATGTCAACATCTTGTGGAACCAATATCACGATATAATAAAAAATGTAGTTAAGACCACCAAAGGTTTCCAGACACATCGAAAAAGAATCCGTGGCGTTATTGAAGAGACGGAAAATGTGGCGCAGTGTCATAAGTCCGTAGGTCATAAGTCCGTAAAGGACTTTTGACCCACTTAGGTGGGTCAAAACTTCATAAATGGATTATGAACTTATAACCCACGTAAGTGAGTCAAAAGTCAGCAAAAAAAAGAGCCATAAGTTCTTGAAATCAAATTTTATTAGATATGGCGAAAATTATTTTTTTTTCTTTTATGAACTAGACTAAAAATACAATAATTTATGAAGCTATCATGATACAAAATGGAATTAAGAAAAAATATTACGCTCTCTTTGTTACAATATGCCTGATTTATTGATTTGCTGTTTGAACTGCTCGTTAAATATTATTATTATTATTTTTTTTTTTTTTGATGCTCAGAAAACAATATCCACACTTTTCTGTTATCGACCCTTTTAGTTGGTACGAGTAATCTATTTAACTTTGAAAAAATAAAGCGTTGCACTCTGAGATGTCAAAGTACGGCGAGAGTAGGGCATCCTATAACCACAAGAATGCGAAGCGAGCGGAAAAAATTTTGCCCAGAAGAGAATCAATTTGGGGTGTGGATATAAAAAAATTCGCGCAAGAATCAATTTCTCTTTTGGGCAAAATTTTTTTCGCTCGCTTCGCTCGTAATCAAACCAAATCAATCTTGAGTGTTTCTTATCGGCCTCATCCACAATCGAAAATAAAAAAAGATGCCCAAAATGAATCTGCTTGAAAAATTCTCTATGCATTATAGGATGTGTAATTGTGTAGTGGTTACTTTTTAAAATAGAACGAAACAGCTTAAAAAATGTATTTAGTCGACAACTAAAATAAGCTATGATATTAATCAAAAATATTGGGCCATTCATATTATTTTTAGAATGTTGAGAACTGAATTTGGTATTACTGAGTTTCTGAATGATTTAGGTTCTTTGATTTAAAAACATAAAAACTCATTTTAACATTGCTCAGTACTTGAATTCTTACTTAAGTTTGTCTGGTTCAATGGCAGTTCATTTCACATTCGTAGGGAACTAGAACCACTAATGGGTTAAGGAATTTAATCCTCACCGTAAACCACTTTACAAAAGTGGACCAAATCTTCACTTAGTGGAAACTAAATCCCGCATTGGAGTAAGGTCCCGTGGACTTATTTTCCTCCACCGCTCAGAATAAGCAAAAAAAAAAAAAAATAACCCACCAAAGTGGGTCAAAAGTCCTTTACGGACTTATGACTTACGGACTTATGACACTGCGCCGGAAAATGTACGTTTGCAGACGTTGCAAGGGAAAACAAGAGCAGCAAGAGAATAGCACTGAACAAAAAGGAGAAATGAGAAAATACCCTGCGATGGAAAAAAGAGCATCCGCAGTTTCTCAGCTCAAAGATCTAGAAGAACCTCGGACCAAAAATAACACCTGACGTTTCTTTCAAAGGTAGAACCAATTAGCTTCTGGTTTCAGAACCGGGACACAGGCTCTTCGAAACAGTGAAACCTAGTCACCGACGCACAGAAAATTGCTGATGTTTTCAAGCAGTACTTCCAACAGCTGCGGTTTAGAATGCACATAATGTCGAGAAGCCAATGACGAAGCAAGACCATGTCAATGAAGACCCACTTCCAGCCCCTAGCAGAGAAGAGGCAGAAAGAGCCATCTAAACGCTTTAATATTACAAATCCACCGGATCGGATGACATACCTGCGGAACTATTTAAATATGGAGGAATTGTTTTGATGAACCGCATGTACCAGGTCATCAACAAAGTGTGAGAGGAAGAATGCATGCCCACTGACTGGTCTTTAACCTCCATATACCCCATCTACCAAAAAGTCGTTTATGTGTCATGCAGAAATAACTGAGGCATATCCTTGCTTAATGTTGCATACAAAATTCTATCCAACGTACTGTTTGAGCGTTTTAAACCGTTCTACAACACTTAGCCAAATCCTGAAAAAGACCAAAAAATTCCACCACCTTTTCATCGACTTCAACGCTGCTTATGATAACATTCAAAAATGCGCAGGGCTTAGACAAGTCATGCGATTTCTTCAACATAGTCCTGGATTACCAAATCCACTCAGCTCGTAGGCTATGTGGACGACATGGACATCATCAGTCGATCCAAGAGAGATGTGCTTGAGGCCTTCACAGTGATTGAAGAACAGCAAAACACGTTGGTCTTGAAGTGAATGAGGACAAAACAAAGTACATGCTATCAACAAACAAATCGACATCTGTCCACTGCCTAGGACAGAATTTTTATTAGCAGCAATTTCGAGGTGGTTAAGGAGTTCACCTACCTTGAAATAACATCATTCCACAAACGACACTTTGGTGGAGATCCGAAGAAGAATTACCCTAGCAAACCACTGCTGCTTCGGTTTGGCAAAACAACTGGGTTCAAAACTGACCACTCGAAAGACAAAGTGTCTGCTTAACAAAACATTGATTTTACCAATCTTAATCTACGGCGCCGAGTGTTGGACGATAAGTAAAAAAGGGGAATTGATACTGGGCACTTTCGAAACAAAAATTCTTCGAAGGATTTTTGGTCCTGTATGCGACGATGGCGAATAGAGAAGGAGATTCAACCGAGAACTGTACGAGCTGTACCAAGATGTGGAGTAGTCCGGAAAGCCAAGAAAAGGCGACTAAGTTGGCTCAGCCAGGTTCAAGACGACAAGGAAGACCGAAACTACGATACAAGGACCAAGTGACTGCGGATGCCAGATCGCTTGGTTTTTGCGACTGCAGAGTGTTTGCGAGGGACCGTACCCGATGGAAGCTCCAATCTCAGGCTGAGATCCTTCATGGATTGAGAGCCGGTTAAGTAAGTAAAGGCAGACCGACAAAAAACCAATAAACAACCATCGTCTCCTCTGATATCAAGGTTGTAAGTGCTAGTCCTGCTATTGAAAACCAGTTCAATCGGGATAGGTTTAAATCGTGTTTACAAATGCTGTTTAACCTTCTGCCTGGCAAAGAAACATCTGAAACATCTGAAACAACATTACGAACCGATAAGGAATTTAATCGACTATTCATTTCTCATATTAAATTTCCCTGATTTCTTCAACTCAGAAAGAAATCGAATCACAAAATGAAAAAACACTACAAAAAAATATAAATTGAATCAATCGCGTTTCAATATGAAAAATAAAGAGAAAAGTCCTTTCCAAAGGATCTCTATTAAATTTGCAACACGATGAGAAAAAAAACAAGATTCAAAAGAAAAATTTGAGGCGCTCGTGAAAAAAATCGCTATCCCTTTTGCAAGTTTGCTTTGTGCGCGCTCGAACAAAACAAGAAAAATTGAAAATAAATACCTCGTTCTCTGCTGCATTTAACACCCATTTAATCCCGGTATTTCAGTTCAAGCTTCAAACGACACGACACGACGACATCCATCTTCGCTTCTCTCCATTTTAATCTCACACTCTCCGAAACTCTCAACTTGACGGCAAGGAAAACAGCCAAAAGGATTTCTTTTTCGCAACTTGCAACGCGAATATTATTTTGCACAGGATATGCCGCAAAAGCATTAAAAAGAAAGCGAAAAAAAAATGAATTTGGATATCGTAAATCAGGAGGTTCAAAAAGAGTGGCGAACAGATTTGCTGTGACGATGATGACGATGGAGAAGGACCATAAGGACCAAGTTGTATAGTGGCAAAGAAATGCAATACCCCCGATGTCAGGAGGAGAAGACTTGCCATCGCGGTTGTTGATGCTTTTGACGAGGATACGATGATGGTAGAGAGTCGGGAAAAATTAACAAAACGATGGTTGAACCAAACAAGATGGCTGCCATATTGCTACCTTAAAAATATCGTTTTCTTTTCCATAAAGCTGCTCCTCTTTTGATTTCGCTTTTTTCAAGGTTCTTAAACGTTTTCCGAAGTCTTTCTTAACATTTTTGTATCGAAAGGATGAGAGGACGCGAAAACCTTTGCTCTCCATTCAGGATGCTATTCCCACGGTACAGTGACAAGCAACCGGAAAAGCCCCTAAACTATACAAAAAAAAGCGAAAAAATTATTCACGGAGTAAACCAAGGGGAAAAAGAAAGGTTAAAGGATGCTTCAATCGATGCTAACCTCCATCGCACCTATACATGGAGTGGGAATGCCACCCCATACCGCACCCAAGAACCCGAAATGAGAAACGTGAATCTCATGCATCCTTTCCCAGACCCGATAACGTCCTATACACTCCTTCAGCTATTGTGTGATTATTTTGTCATCTCGAGCTTGAGCAAGCGGGCGAGAACCGCACAACGCGAAACCAACACGCCAACGTGAGCCCGAGCTGAAGCGTGAGCGTGCATAATGCCGCAACAGTCAGCGTGGTGTGAAATTAAACATGCCACGCCATATTATGTATTCATGTACATTGTGTGTTTGGTTTGTTTTCTTTTTTTATTTTGAAAATTTATCCTGAAAAAGAGAGAAAGAGGTGGCCATCAGGACCTCATCTCGTCAATTCCCCAAAGAAATGTGTTTTTCGAGAAATCAAAGACACGTCGAGGAGCTCCTGTCGGATATGACGAGGAAATGGCTGTTTGTTCACTGCTCTGCTTTCTCGAGGTCCTTAAAAGCAAATGTGGCATTGTTACTCCTTGCTCTTGTCCTTGTTTTGGATTTTTTCATGTTTCGTTTTTTCTTAAGGCGCGTGTAGATGTTATAAATAAAAAATCTGTGCAAAAACGAAGACGTCCTTATTGGATTACGTTTTATTTGCGGCAAGTGATGATGAAAACAACAGAGAAACAGCATCAGCAGCGCGAGCGAAAGACATCAGCCAAAATCATTGCAAGGAACATGTCATTTTGAAGAAGGAGTGAATAAATATTTATGGAATTCTTTAGTGTGCGCTCTTACGGAATTTATCTTACAAGCATTAAAAAAAAGTGCGAGTCAGAGGCATCATCTTTCAAGGTGCACGGATCAGAGTGATGTGATGCGAGTGAAAGTGGAAATGGGATGAACGCTCAAACGAATACATCATCTTGAGGAAGGGATATCAAATTTAGGACATTAAGGTAGAAAGAGTGAAAATGTGTTTTTGTTCTTTTGTTTTATGCGAGAAATCTGTTGAATTCTGGCAAAAAAGAAGTGAAAGCGTTCTATTGGCTGAGAGGGGAGGTTTTTACGAAGAGTGTGTGGACTTTGGGTTTAGGATGAGGTAAGATCGACGCCGGTGTATCCAGGTTGCTGGAATTTAGACAATCAACGGGAGAATATGGCGAGTTTTTACACGAAGACCCTTTACCTCTGCTGACGGGAAGTCCATGGTATGTTAGATAATTTACTAACATACTCCTGAGCGTACGTCTGATCTCTCGAATCCAGACAGAAACGGGAGAATATGGGGAGCTGTAACACAAGACTCTTTACCTCTGGTGACGGGAAGTACATGGTATGTTAAAGAAATAAAACAGAGTGATGAGACAGCTCTTGAAGAGCCAAGGCCTAGGTGAGTGTGAAAATTGAGGGGACCTACAATTTAACGCCGATTTCGAACGGCAGAGTGCCTGGGAAAGATGTAAATAAAAACTATGGGCACGGGAAGGACTTGAACCCACGACGTTCTGCTGAGCAGCCAACGCACCTAACCACTAAGCTATGGACACTACCCATGGTATGTTAGGTAGTTTAATAACACACCTCCTGAGCGTACCTCTAATCTCTCGAATCCAGACAGAAACGGGATAGCATGGCGAGCTGTAACACAAGATTCTTTACCTCTGGTGACGGGAAGTACATGGTATGTTAGGTTATTTACTAACATACCTCCTGAGCGTATGTCTGATCTCTTGAATCCAGACAGAAACGGGAGAATATGGCGAGCTGTAATACAAGACCCTTTAACTCTATTGACTTAAAGTCCATGGTATGTTAAGTATTTTACTAACATACGTCTGGTCTCTTAGAGTACTGATCAGGGAGGCAATGGGGTTTTGTCCAAGTTGATTCTATTGAACAGATGGCAAAATAATCGATGTTTACTAGATTGTCGGTCGGTCGACAACTGGTCTACGGTCGGTCATCAACTGATGATAAATTGACTACCTGCTGGTCTATTCATAGTGTGGTCTGGTTTTTTTTTTGTTTAGACAGTTGCAAAAATTGGTAATGAAAAGGGTAATGCCCTCGCGAGCCTTATACACTATTCCCCAGTCTTCGATTGGACGTCAATATTTTTCGTGACAATTTTAAATTTAAGCAATCCAAGTTGTTTATAACCGAATTGCGTTGAAACAATCATTAAAAATAATGGTCAACAATTTTTTTGTAAATTTGTTTGTGTTTTTGTTGTTTATGTCAAATGACTGTTGCATATTTCATTAAAAAACTGACAAAACAACCCGCCATAACCATTAACCCTGACTCTGACATACCACACAAAATATCAAACACACACTAACAAATTCAATTCATAAACTAGCAATGGCCGCCAATGACACACAAATGGCCATTAACAGCCCCGTTTAAGCATCATTTTGTGTCTATTTTAATGTTAAAACATTAAAACCAACTCATCGCCGCCGTCGTATAGTCGTGTGTTGGCGTTTTCGACAAATAATAATAATAATAGTCGAAACCGAGTTCCCCATTCTCTCCTGTAGTTCTCGCAACTGCCACGTGCCATTCTAAGTTTTTTGGGCAATTTTCGAGCAATTAACGTTTATTTTCATGAGAATGTGAATTTTTCGAAATGGGCTCTCGCGGTTTAACGGTGTATTTTTTTTTTTTTTTTAATTTGACATTTTCACGTTTTCATAACTCGTCGACGGCGATGCATTTGAATCTGTGTTATCATCACAATAGCACAATTTCGACTTTAGACACTTGACAGGGACGAGAGAGACGGCCGTACTTGTGTTTCTGACAATTGATTTATCATTTTGCCAGAGCCATTATAACGGTTTTTTTTTGGTATATCAACCATTTATTTGGTCGTTAATTTTCGGACAGTTGATTTAATGCGATGCTTATGTTGTATTTACGAATGCATTCGGTTTGAAGAGTGGAAATTGGTGGGGGAAAGGGGAGATGACATATTTTTTGTTTGATATTTTTCTGTATTCATTTTTGAAGAGTGTCCTGGAAAATTTACGACTGTTTGAATGCATTTTTAATGCCATGAAAATTATTTGTGTTCACAAGTGAAATGTGATCAATTGACAATATAAGTGTGTGTCTCTGAAAGAGCTGTATACACAGGTATCAGTGTAGTGAGGTCATTCGGAGTTATAATAAATTATAGATGTTTCATATGAATGGTATTTTAATGTCGACAGGAATGTAACAGATTGCGATGGGAATTTGTTGTTTTTTTTACTTTCGAATGGAATGCGATAAGTGGCAACGCGATATGAAATTGACAGATGAAGGACATGAAGGGATTCGGGTTGAATGATGTTGTAATCCATTTCCAGAAAGATTCCTGATACGACCAAAATCATGTTAAGAATTCATAAAAACATATTTTGGTGCAGGACTCGTGAAGCTTTGCCTCCATGGTAAGCTGAAAATTCAATAAAAGTTCAACTTATTTTCTTACCGTTTGAAAATAGCTAAAATGTCGTTTTCAAAGCACTCAAATTTTATTTAAAAATATGTTGAGAAATTTTCAAAATTACCTTAACTCAAGACAGATTCCAAGAAATTGTGAACGTTGGGCGCCAGTTTATAAGTATAAAAATTGTATGTATGTAAACTGAACATTGGGCGCAAGTTAATAGCTGGTGGTATTATCTTCGCTTCGAGGGAGTGCTATGATATAAATTAAAATGCGATTGTGGCATATTTGTTTAGGGATTGATTACTTTCACTGCAAAGGCGAGTGAGCACTTTCTTTAATTTCTTTTTAATACTTCTTCCAATACTTCTATTCAACACGCACAAATTCGTTTATTTCCCTCGTTTGTCCATTCCCATAAAATCTACAATGCCACAGCTGTTCCCTGACAAAATCCAATAAACTCTCGATTATTCCATTTATACGCTGCCGCTATCACTTCTGCCGCTTGTACTTTGGAGTTGCGTCCGTCGTTATCTTCCCAATATTACTCGACACTCTCGAATCCTCTTCACAAATTAAAAACCAACCAAACGACGACGAAAAACAATAAACGACCACACGCAATAAATTTTTAATTAGACACACCTCTCGGCTCGTACCCATCAAATTTGATATGGTTTTTATGATAAACGAGGATCTTTCCAAAATTTCATAAAAGCGGACATCGCAATACCACAAAAACATTCTCATCCCCGCATCATTTGGTTTTTCTATTTTTTTTTTGTCGGGAGGCGCAATGATAAGCACATGTTATGATTGCCATGGGAATATAATCATTAATTGCCTCTCTCCCGCACAACATGACGAACACATGACGGATGCAATCAGGCTCATACACACACACACTGTCCGAGTTGTAGGACGACGAGGCTGATGACCACATTGCCACATTAAAAAGCGACCAACGAATAAAAATGAATGAAGCGAAAACATATAAATTTCGGAAATCTCGTTCAGTTTCGATTCGACATGGCGGAACGGATCTGAGTTGATTCAAAAAGTGACGAAAGAATGTAGAAAATATCAAACAAATGCTACCGAGGTATTATTTTCGATTTTTTATTATTATTGGGAATTTATTACAGCGATAACAGTGGTGCATTTCAATGGAATTTCGTCACTTGTCCGCTACTGCACCGCACTCACGTCCTTAATTGAATTCTTTTCGGTGTGATGCGGGCCGTGGTTGTGAGTATTTCCATTGCGAGGGATGGGGTCAATACGTGCATAATAAATTCTCTTTTCCTCTTGAATCTTATGAAATCAAGGCCGCAGTCATTCTTAAAATGATTTGAATAATGAAATCTCCACAAAATCCATGAATTATATATAAAAAATCAGCATTCTATGTTTTTTCTATTTTTTTTTTCTGTTTTAGTAGTTCCATAACTTTTCCTTCTTATTTTGAGTTTGATCAAAGTGATTTGAACGGTAAAAGGAATTTCTATGTTTTCTTTACTCGGTTATTCTCGGTTTGAAGTTTTCAGTCGGTTCTATTTTGTAGTTTTGTTAGAAAAAGTGTTCTTTTGTATGTTCTCTATGACGTTTTTATAAATCTATCAAATTTTTCTTAACAGATCGGAATTCTATGTTATTCTATGTTTTTTCTATGTTTTCGTTCTTTATACTTAAAGTATTATTAAATTTTTTCTGATATATTCCGTTACTGATTTGAACAATTCTATGTGTATTTGACTATTCTATGTTTTTCTTTACTCGGTTTTCTTCCTCTTATATTTTTTTTGTGGCTCTTTCTAAGGAATTAAAAGTTCTGTATTCTAGAGTTAAGAAGTAAATGTATTTTGGCAGCCATGAATAAGTTTAACTTACCGACAGTCCGCTCCTGTAATTTCAACGAATTTATTTTTAATTGTCTTTAAACTTAACTGCGAAGCCTTGCTGGCATGTCAAATTGTTAAATTACATTGAATTGGTCATAATTTTCTCATCATTACCAAAGCGACATAAGGGCTTGTAAGGACTCTACGACCCCCCTCCCCCTTCCCTCTTCATTCAACCGAGTCATAAAAAATTGCAAATAAAAACACAAAACATCTGTGGATTTCGGCTTAAAATAATTGCTTGAATGGAAATTCTGTGTCCACCTTCAAGGATCTCGTAAAAAAAAGGACGCACAATAATAATATAAATACTCGTCCTTATCGTAAAATATAAATGTTGAAGGAGCAGCTCATTAATTTCCATTCGTCGTTTATTTCGATGATGATGTTTTTTTTTCCCTAAAAGGCTGCTCGAGGGGGGGGGGGGCGAATGAGAGAGGGGCATATGATATTCTTGGATTTTTGTAGATTTCGTCAGCACCGAAAAAAAAACACATCAAGCTGATGCTTTAACATGATTGTGTGTTCATGTCACGTTCGCGTCGTGTAATCCTTTTTGAGTGTGCGATGCGGGGCGCGCTTTTCCTATGCCGCATTTTCCAGCCATCGACATCGAGCAGCATCGCAAATTCATTCCATATTCCTTATAAATAAAATACAATTTCTGTTGTGGTGTTTTTTTGTTGCTCTGTTCACATATCCGGTTTTATTTTTGTGGTTAAAGAAGAAATTGTCGCTTGAGTAACGTTAACCGCACGCAAAAGCACCCATTTTGGGTTTTTGTTTGTTGTGTGCTCTGCTCTCACTCTGGCTGGCGATGACGTCTATAGTTGTGGAATTTGGGGGCCTAGAGAAAGGATGCGGCATAAAATCTGACTTTATGAACGTATTGAGTGCTCGTAAATGCTTTTCGCCTTTTCTATATGCGAAAATAGTAACTTTTGTGCATAGAGTCTGATGGGAGAGTATAAGAGGAGACCGACGACGAGGAGACAAACAGAGAAAATGATGAAAGAAATTGGCAAGTCGATCTAATTTGACATGGAGTACGTTTAAGGGGTGAATTAGGGAGTAAATGGGGGGTGAACTGGCAGAACTTGCGAAGAGTTGCCATTTGATATAAAATTGATTTATGTAAATCCCTATGGAGAATTTACTTTGATGACAAACAATGAAGTCTTTTTATGGTGTTTGGGTATTCAGCAGAGGCGACCTTAAATGGGGGGATCAAGTCTGCATCGTGTCGTGGCTCAATGGGACTGGATTTTGATGAAGTATATGGGAGGACTATTTCAAATTCTTTGGGAGAAAGGCATTTACTTCCTGATTTGGATACAAAAATATGGAAAATATATGGAAAAAAGTTCGTTTGTCGGATATAGTTCACATTCATGTTTTGTCAAAAACAAAACATGAGAAGTACCATGATTAGTTTACTCCCCAGTTTTCACACATTTCGACAGACTTTGTGTGTACTTCCAACCTTTTAAACAGTGGTGTCTGTTCACAATACAATTCCACAGTAGCGTCCGCTTCTATAACTCTTTGGTCTGGGTCCCCTTAATGCAATTATACTGTCGAATCTCTTTCCTTAGACTTCTTGAAATAGCGTTTTATTGAGATCACTTCTAACAGTAACGCCTGCTACAGTAGCGTCTATCACATTGTTGTCTACTCCCTGAGGCAATTATATCGAGCCGTCCCATTTCTACGACAGCAACTATACGTTGGTGTCTGCTTGTGTAACTATTCAACTTGAGACCCCGATCACCACTTGAAACAGTGGTGTCTGCTTTGTGAGATGAATAATGACTGACATCTGAAACAGTCGAGCCTACTCTCCAGACTGTAACGCCTGATTCTTCATAATGTAACAATTCATTTGCATCTATTTCCTGAAACTACAATTATACAGTGGCGTCTACTTTCCCAGCACAAAATTAGACACTGGCTTGCTTCATCAGACTAAAATTTACAGTAGAGTCTGTTGCCTTAAAGACAACTTTAACATTTCTTTTCTTTCTTCCGAATGCAATTCAACAGTGGCGGCTGCTTATTACATTTTAAATGTACAGTAGCGTCTTCTTCATGCTCGAGCATGCTCAGGCAAATATACCAAATTTAATATACAGTCGTGTCTGCACATAGGCATAACCGCGAATAGTAGGTTAAAGTTTCTCTGTAAAGCAAAACATGGATAATTGCACTGCAATTCGTACAGATCGTGTTATTCATGAGACCTGGAAACCCTATCTAATCAAAATAACTATAAGACCTCAAAAATTTTCCACAGGAAGAAAGTACCCATCATTTACTAGAAAAAATTTCTAAAGCAAAAAATTGCTTCCACCATTCCCGCCTTCCGAACAACTTCGACTAGATTTTTAAGCAACACGCGAGCCATTCCATCGGAAATATGTACAGAATTAAGTCTTAAATTTCATTGTTTAAGAACCCGAAATTCACTCTGCCAAGCTGTGAACCCTTTCTAGGTCACTTCGCCATGTTGCGAAGCACTGCTGAATAAGCTGAATACAAATGACTTCCACACTGGATACACGGCTGAGTAGTGACTGGCTTGGCAGGAAGTTCCTGACACAAAGCATAAAAGGCCCGAAAACCAAAACCCAACTATATCCGAGATAATTCCAACTATTATGTGCTACAACGCGCTTAATTAAACTTTCACAAACAAGCACATAAGTCCTTTACAATGAGGCTGCCACTCTGCTAGAAAAGTTTTGCAATGAAGGACGAAATTTACGCAATGAGGACGACTATGACGACGCACGATGGATAAGTGTAAACAAATATTACCTTCTTCGCAGTCGTCAGCGAGGCAACGTCAGCTTGAACGTCATCGTCTGTGTCAGTCTCATCATCGCAATATTTCCTATTAAACAGCCAACCAAGGCTCTTGACAATAAACAATACACAAATACAGCTTAAGAGTATAGTTTGCACAGTAGTCATGTGTTACAATGGTAATCCTGCGAATTCAGGACGTTGGGTATTTGCACATCACGAGAAGTCTATGATGAGCTGATGCGGATGCTGCGTTCAGAAGTTCATTATGCGTCGAGTTCTTGTCGACTACTCTCTCTTCGATGGCAAATGAATGCAAGAAAGGATAATTGTAACTGAAAACGAATGAGTGCCTCCACTTAAAGGAATCTACATAATTGAATGAAGTTTATAATTCAGCAGTGTCGCCCATCACTCAGAAATTCAGTCTTTGTAGTTCGATATACTGCCACCGACCGCATTCTGGCACGCACACTCTTCTCCTGCGTCCTCGAAAGTAATTTAAACAAAATTTTTACAATCTCGAATGGTTTTCGAAAGCTCGTCCTCATTGTCAAGAGTGTGACTTTCCCAAGAGACACATATTAAATTCGTCGCAGCTGGACGAGAGAACTGGAGGTCCTGGAAAACTCTTAACTCGTGTATTTGAAGTTTGCAGAATCATTATACGCCAGCATAGCGTAATTTACATCATTTATAGCCATCGCAGTCAGTCACATCAAAAATTGGAATTGTTACGGACTGGGGACTGCGAGATTTTGAGACTCTCTGACTGTCGTCGGTCGGTCGTCGTGCGAGACCGGGAGTTTGGGACTAGGTACTCTGGAATTTCGCAATTCGAGAAGTTGTGTGCAAACATTGACGCAGTGTTTGTTTGTTACTCTGTCGCAGTTCGAGTCGTTTATTCATTATGTTCGCTGCGAGATTTCTACTTTCGAAATTTGTGTCCTGGCTCACCATCCTGCCATTGGACATTATATATAATTTGAGATATCTTTTGGGTTGGATTTGATTTATGATTTTCGGTTTAAACGTACACTCAAAGCCAAACCCCATGGGGTATTCTTGAAACGGTCGGTCGTCTGTAAATATAATTAAACTTATATGTCAGATGGGATGGGCAGCTGCAGAGGACCTCAACACTAGCAAGGACGGTCGGGGTAGGGAAGTCTGTTTGAATTGAGTAAAAGTGTTTTCTTTTGGGTAGATTTAGACTCTTGAGATTTGAGAGAGAGAGAGAGTTCAGTTGATAGTTGAAATTAGAAAGAGAATTTGTTGAGATAGGATGGGAGGAATTTGCATGGCTAGAGCTAGTGGATGTCTGCATGGTTGAGTGTTTTTTCGGAGTCCTTAGAGATTGTTTGTGGTTTAGTGATTCATGAGCTTGTTATGGTGCTGGTTAATATGACGTTAAGGATATAATTTTGGGTATTATTTATCAGGGTATGAAAAATTGGTCTAGAAAGTTGTGTTTATCCATTTGTGGGGTTTGTTGAAATTCTTAAGGACATCCGTATCCTGATGTGGTGAGTTTCGTGTAATCCATGTCACTTTCTTTACTTTCTTTGGCATCTCAGTTGTTTTATTGGACAATTCTATTACTTTCTTAAAAAAAAAAAAAAAATTGAAAAAGACCAACATATTTTTATAGATTATTTTATTATTTGCTGCCCGTGGCGTAGTGATAATGTGCGTTGGGCAAGGGTTCGAATTCTGCATGTGTCCATTAAGTTTTTATTTCATCTTTCACGGGCACTACCTCTTGCAAAGAACTGACAATACTTCCAAGAGTATCATCTGTCATGCAAAGAGTCCTTCTCAACTTTGCCGTTTGAATCGCCGTTAAATTGAAGGCTAATGAGTCAGTGTAATTCACTTAGGCCTTGCCCCTTCAGGAGCTGTCACGCCACTCTATTTTATTTTCTCTTATTTTACTATTTGATACTTTTTATACCCATATTTAGAACATAACTTGAACTTCAAGAAAAATCCGTAATTGGGCGCCATTCTGCAAGGTTGCAAGGTTAATGCTCTTTCCGACATTTCCAAATACTACTTCGCCATGAACCACAACAGAAAATATTAAAATATAACAAAAAACTCGGAAACCATTTCATTCCACGTCTTCATACACATATTTACTTGAAAGCACCTACCCCACGTTGGGCGCCATTACTCGAAGCATCTTGCCAAAATCAAATCCATCACATTTTTTAACATCCTTTTTCCGTATTTTGTTTTCTTTTTTGTTGTGTGCTTCTTCAGGAGAATATCTAATTTTCTTTTTCGTTCAAGCAGTACCGCAAATTTACAAAAAAAAAATGTTTTGCTTTCCTTTCCCCTAATGATGTTTCATTGAAAAAATATTTCTTTTAACGATCCTTGTGACCTCATAAAATGCCTATTTGAATATATTACTTTAGCTCGTTGTGCTGTTGTGTGGATTGAGAGTCGATTTCAGCGGCAAGCACTCGGGACGTAATTTAAATTTTTTTTTTTTTTTTGAAAAATTTCGGAAGGAATATAAAATGTTATCACCGAAAGGGAAAATGAAAAGTTTTTCAATGTTTTTCATTCATTTTCACAATTTTCTCTCAGCAGCCGAGCCGATTCGAAGGATCCGTATATATCTGGATTTCTTACTCATTCGCCCTTAAAGCAGCGTTTTGGTGGGAAAAAGGACCAGGGCCAGGATCAAAGCGCGTTTATCTTAGTACTTACAACGAAGTTTCCTCCAGTTGCGGTTGCTTAGGCTTTTGTTGTTTTCAACTCTCCTGGGAGTGTCTCTCATTTAGCGTATCGGGGGGTGACATTTGATGTGGAACCTATAGCCACCGTGTCGTCGTTCGTTGCGCTGCGTGTATGAGTACCGAAATGATAATATCAAATAAAGAAGCAGATTCAGGTCTCTTTCTCAAGTATCAACAAAAGACGCAAGAGATAGAGGGGAAGGGGTGAACAAAATAAATCCACATTGTCATCATTTCCGTGCCGCCCACTTCTCGCCGCTAAATGAATTACCACGAGAAATGTATCGGAATACGTCTTATACGTGTAACGATGTTTAGACGCGCGTAATGTTTGATTTTTCATGCGAGCATTTTTGTGCGTTACACAAAAAAAAAAAAAAAAACAAACAAGGATATGTGTGCTGTTGAGAGGAATTTTTCAACGGAAATTAAACCTTCTTTTTGGAAAGGGAATTCCTTTTGTAGGTATATATAGCGACCGAAGAAAGAGGACTACTCCTCGGCTGATATGGAAATGGAAGCCTTGGCTAGGAGTATAAAAGGTAATAAGCGTCAATTAAGTCGGTGGCATTTGTTCTTTTTAGAGTGAAGAAGAGCGAGAAGGGAACACAAACAAAATTTCATAAAATATAAGTCGGAAGCTCACAAAGTGTATTATGGATATACGAAAAGGATGTTACTTAATGTTAATTCAGTTTTTAACCAGAAAATACCTGTTAGCACCAGGCAGGCAAAGGGAGGGTTCGAAAGTGGAATTTAATGCTTTTAGGGAAGATATTGTTCGCATTTATAATAATTTCTTTTTCTTGGGAAATTATTATTTTTGATCATTAGTGTTGAGTTGTGTTGATTTGTATTGTCTGGGGGGTGTTAACGGTGGGACAGAAAAAAATTGCAATACACTGAATATTTTCTTATTTTTTTCCAAGTACTGACGTGAGTTAAAGCGGTGTATGTTGTCCTCCATGTGGTTAATCGTTTCAGGCATATCGGTGTAGACTAGCGATTTATAATATCCCCGCAGAAAATAGTCAAGCGGTGTTATCACACGATCTTGTAGACCAAATCACGGATGGATAACGTAAAACTACGCGTTTACCAAACGTTACCCTCAATAAATCAAATGTGGCACGAGCTGTGGTTATATGTTGCTATGACTTGTTGATACCTTAGCTCCTGCATATCACGCTGATTCACGGGAACGTTATATGAAATAAAGCGTTACCAAGCGTATAAAATAGTCAAGTCCTAGCTCTTAAGCAAAAAAAAATAAATATGATGCGATGGCACGAACGTTGAACACAATGGCGCTTCCCAAGTATTACCCCTACGTCCACATTTCAAGAAACTCACACGAGTATTGCCGCCGCTATCATTCTCAAATTCCACAGGTAACGTAACGTGTCCACTATGCGCAGTTACCAAGTGATTACAGTACAATGACATAGTAGTTGGTATCCCCGTACGCTTCTAATTAAACATTCGTTCTTGTGAAGAAGATCAGTGCAAGAACTCCAACGTCAACACCAGCTGAGGCACTATCTTCCAAAAATCTGAATTCTAACTTCCTACGTCGAGCTCCGCGATAGATATTGTCTATAATGGAGAGATGCACACCACGCGTCGATTGTCAATGAGACGTCCGCCTTTTGTGGGAATTGAGGATCAGAAGCGGCAAAGTAATGGGTTATTAGGCGGTAAATGAGAGGAAAAACGATAGTATTCTGCTGTCTCTTCGAGGAAGGACACCCAAACACTCCGACGGCGTCGGGCAGAACGTCTCACACAAATAGACGCGTTTGCTAACTTCGAGGGTGAGTAGAGGGGATAGTTGGCTCTACCTATGTGTCTCCGCTATCAACACGGGCAATAACACCAGCGCCGAGATCAGACGAAGAATAACTCTTGCTAATCGCTGTTTCTTTGGGCTAAGAAAGCAATTGAGTGGAAAAGCCCTCTCTCGAGCAACTAAGGTAAAACTGTACAAACACACTCATCATCCCAGTCCTGCTGTATGGTGCAGAAGCATGGACCCTGACAAAATCGGATGAAAGTGCCTAGGCTGTTTCGAGAGGAAAGTTCTTCGGGTCATCTTTGGCCCCGTGTGCATTGAAGGAGAATGGCGAAGAAGATGTAACAGCGACCCTTACGGGTTGTACAACGACATGGACCTAGCCAGAAGGCTCAAGGTCCAAAGACTCAGATGGCTCGGTCATTTAGAGGGAATGGACACCAATGCTCCGGCCCGGAAAGCCTTCGACACTATTCCCGAGGGACGTAGGAGGAGAGGAAGACCGCGACTCAGGTGGCGCACTCAAGTGGAAGAGGACCTCAATCAACTTCGGAGTGCAAAATGGAGACGACTAGCTAAGGATCGAGCTAGCTGGGTAGCTGTGATTGAGGCCCAAGTCCACAACGGATGAGTGCACCTGAAGCTAAGCAAAGTTGTTACACGAGCTGTGGGACATGTTGCGCCGTCAAATTGAAACCACAGCTACTGCAAATCATGTTGATTCACGGGAACGTAACATTAAATTTATGCGTAACCAAGCGTTACCATCACTGAATCAACTATGTCACTAGCCATGGAACATGTTGTGCCGTCGACTTCAAATCACAACTCTTGCATATCATGTTGATTCACGGTAATGTAACGTAAAACAATGCGGTACCAAGCGTTACCTTCAATGAATTAGTTCTGGCACAAGCTGTGTGCCATGTTGAATCGTTGAATTGAAACCATATCTCCTGCACATCATGGTTCTTCAATTGGTGAACGAAATAGTCAGTAATCGTGTCTGAATAGGCGTTACTATTGACTGTAACGTCCTGTACGGACCAATCGTTTCACCAACCCTTAAAGCACACCAATCAGTCAGTTCTTGTGAATGTAACGGTGTCTCATCATCACTGCAGGTATGACTGTTTTGGTTATTGACGTGTTAATTCAACAAAAAGTGAGCTTCATCGCTGAACGACATTTGGTTACGAAAATCGACGCGACGACAATCTTGTTTTATCTACGTCTTACTCGGTGATACTGTGGCTTCAATCCTTGAAATGTAAAACGAAATAAATCACTTGACAGCTGGCAAAATGGCAGCCAGTTAAAAGAGTGTTGCCAATTCAAAGATTATACCTCTTGGGGTCATCGAAATCCATTTTACATTTAATTAAAAGTATGTAATTCCCAGCGTTTGCTAAAACAATGTTCCAAGCCTTGTTGTGCACAAATATACACACAAATAATATATTAAGCTTCATACTCTCTCTCTTTCACACCTTTAGTATACCTTCTCCTATTCAGAACTCTGGCATCGAAAAAAAAAAAAATTCAGGCTCATCCTTTTCGACGTTAATTAAAAATTGAACCAAAAAACACGAGCAACAACATTCATCTTACCCAAGTCATTAAAATTTTCTTCCCCAAAAATTTTGTCGTTTAACATGAAGACATTGAGGTGTGCTGGCAACAATACCAACTGTCAAGAAGAATTTTTCTGAAAAATCTTCGCAATGAAGACAAAATCAGCACCGCTGAATGGCTTGATGACGCATGGCGACGCGACGGGTGAAAGACATCACCGGCGTGACGATGGACTTGCATTTCCACAAATACCAAAACGGACCGCTTCAAAATGCGGATGATGATGGCTGATGGCATGATGGAAACAATTTTATTTCATTCCGCTCGAAATTTCCTTGACGATGTTAATTACCATCCATTTGGTAGACTCCGTTAAGATGTAATATTTTAATTTGTAATTTTTGTTCCTTTTCTACCTTCGAAGAGAGAGCGAGAAGCGAGTATAATATTTTACGCAATCTGCTTTTAGGGGTTCCTGACAAGCCACCTCTCGCCCCTCTGTCACCCAAGTCAGGACTAGAATGTAATCGTCTATAAATTGTGTCCTTGAAAAAAAGAGAGAAAAACAAAATCATCCTACTGCCAGACGCATGTATACAGAATGAAAAGGAGACGAAGTGAAAGAACAAAAAGTAAAAGCGTATTTCTAATTATGTTCCAGGACGACTACATTGTGATTATTATTACTTTAAAGGCTTATTATTATGTTCTGCAGTTGTATTTGTAGTTGTGTGCCAGAAAGTCTATTATTTAGTCCCGAGGGATATCTTTGTTGGGTTGATGCTGACGATGGAATTGTCCTGGAAGTCATCCTGAATTAAAGCTTAGGGATTGCGCCTTGGATTTGGTAAGGAGAATTCATTTGCATTTACATAAGGTCTCACTCCCGACTTTTGTGTTGGTATTGAGGTGAAAGTAAAGTTATAATTTTTGACGCGATGCTTAGAATGAGAGGGGGGAGTCGAGAGGAGACTTTTCATTGAAAGTTAAAATTCCTCTCATTCTACTTTTAGTTTGTGAAAATATGAAACTAAGAAAAAAGTCATCATGAAGTTTCAAGGCCGATCAGGACTTCATTTTGATGTTAGACGATTGCCGAAATTCCAAGGGACCAAGGACTAAATGTCATATTTTCCAAACTCAAATGTCCTTTTTCTACATTCTCCGAAAACGCCAAAGCAAAAATCTAGACTAGTTCGTCGTCATTAGCAGTATGAACTAAGATCTCCCAACTAACTGGAATCCTTTCATTTGACGCATACAAAAGGACATCTCTTAAGCCAAGTTCTCTTATAAGCGAAACTAGTTTTTATCGAAGCTACGAATTTGGAAGAAATCACAAAATTGAAATAATTGGCAAGGATTGCAATGAATGTCCAACAAAACAAAAAAAATCCTGCACAGAAGAGCTCAGTTTACCAGGATGAATATGGCAGGACCTTGTCATCATCATACTCTACTCGGATTTGTTATCCTTTGTGCAAAAAGAATGACCCAAAAAAACTTCCTTTTAATCCTCATAATACTGGAACACTGATGAACATTGGAGAAAAATGTTATAAATTATAATTTCGTTTAAAGGACGAATAAGGATGAGTTCAAATTACAACTTAACATTACATTCGTTTGATGTAGATGAAGCATCTTTCGGGACCTGTGTATTTAGAGCATATTCAAAAGCCAGGATGACACATTAACCGTACTCATATTCAAGCTTCATTAAAACACACACACACACTCACACAACATATCCTCTTGAAACTTTTCGAAATATATACGAAAACAATATATCCGACACATTTTTTGATAGAGGAACGAGGTTATGCCCTCTGTCCGTCCGTCCACCCCCCCCCCTTATTCCTCACCCCCTTCTTGACTCCTTTCAAACTGAAATGGAGGCATTATAATAAACGAGTACATTTACTCTCAACTTGACAAAATGGCGGTCATAAATTAAGCTAATTAAGGACAATATTATTCATAACCATGAAATGGTATTTACAAAATTTATATACAAGTCCTTTTCTTTAATTATGTAGGTTTATTTCTATAAAGGTGTTGGTGTGTAAGTGTGTGCGTTTGCTAGACAGTATGATATAATGCACAAGATGTGTGTTTGTTGTGATTATGAGTGCGAAGGAGACATGATTTGAATTTTCTAGTAGCAGGATATCTTCTTAATTTGATGTGAAATTGAAGACGAGTGAGGATGGAGGTTGGGGGGGGGGGGGAGTTGAGGAAGGTTAGGATATTGAATATGACCTTAATTTAATAAATGCAAAAAGGATGTCTCTTTAAGTTGGGTTAGGTTAGAAATGATATTGAGTACTATGCTATAAGGACAAGGATAATGGGTTCATTGGGTGATGGTGACATCTGATTTAATTCGAAGAAAGCATCAAGTGGGAGAGTGTCAGAAGGTCATTTTCGAGCTTCGTTCTTAAGTTGACTTGGAAGTTCATATTGAGGTAGGACCTTTTTGGATCTGCAAAATCATGATGAAGTCTAAGGATATCCTTAAAGGCACAGAAATTAAAAAAATCTCTCTAAGAAGTTCTCCATCGCTTTTAAGCTGTTTCAGACGCACTCGTTAGCTTGATTAGTACAACTGAAACACCTGATTCCTCAATTTGTATTTTAATAATAGTTTTTTCGCCCGAAACTAGGCCAACTCCTTAATTGCATTATCATTGATTGTTCCCTTTTCAAGTCCCAATCAGTGGAGGTCGCGCTTTGTCTAACTAGCTATTGTTGGGAATTTTTTGTTGCTATAATATCTCTGCGCTGCTCAAACTATCGACGTCCATCATTTTCACATGATCGAACTACAAACGTCGATTAATACAATCGCCCGCATTCAATTGAATTGGCATTCATTTTGCATTCATTCAAATGACCGTCCGACAACGATGACGACCCAAAACCTCTCCTGCAGCACATCAGTGGAAAAGTTTGAACCTACCTGTCCCACCCATCATCGGCCGCCCACAACCGTCAGAACCAGGGGCGACACGAATATATAGCGGACGACGAGTATAATCAAATATTGAAAAGTGAAAAGGGTGTGGCGGATACTACTGCGGTCGGGGGCAACTGGCTGTGGGAAAATTTAAAGCAATACACGATTGCTAATTGAAAATGCGGGCAAATGAATTCGAAACCATTCCCTTTCGTCATACATATATAATTTCCATCGGCCCAGGTCCCATGCCAATCTAGTACAATCAATCTCCATTTTATCGATTGCCAGCTACTTCCAGAGATATAGTTGAACGAACGCGCACAAGGAAGAAGAGATTAAAAAGCGAATGACCGCGAGACAACTTTAACTGTCACAACAGTTAGGTAAACGTCCTAGGCGAAAGGACAAAACTTTATTGTTTTTTTTGTATCCACGAGTGCTACAGTCGTTCTCCACCAACACACCTGAACACCTGACGCAATGGCACAGGAAGGACATTAAAACAAAGCGACAAAAAAAATGGGACAAGACAAAAACCGTAAAAAACATTTTCTGTCCTACTTTTGCATGAAATTCTCTCTCAATGGTATTTACCTGAATGGGTGCGAAATTGGGGTAGATGGTGTCTTATATTGTTGTGGGAGGGAAGGGCCTGAGTGACAGGACAAATCAGTAAATGCCAGGTGCTGACGGATAAAGCAGCTTCAGGACTTGTTGTTTTTCGTGCGAAATTAAAATGTTGGAATGCACTTAAAGCGAAAAAGTAATAAATTCCCAGGGTAATTAGTGTCCAAAATCCCATTCCATTTTGCAGAGCCAGCCAGAGAAGGTTTAATGAATTAAGGCGGAAGAAGCATCTTTAACGTCTTTGTATTCCTTCTCCTGACGTGTTCGTCCTTGTTGTCCCTATCTACTGCTCGGGTCGTGTCGTGAGTTTGGTCTTTCAATTCGCGTGTCTTTGGGAGAAAATAAAAATATTTTATGGAGCAAACGTGATTTCGCTTAACGGTGGAGGCTCCTAAACACCTTTTTCATTCCCGAAAAAAAAAAATTAAGAAAAAAAATATGTCACTTTAGGGAGCCTAAATCTGACATTCCACAATAAAGTGAGAAAGCAAGAGATGGCGAAATGGGGAATTAGAAATGAGGCCATCAGGAAGCGGAAGCTCAAGAAGATGTTTTTAATATAGACGCCAGAATGCCAGAATATTTCTTTTTTTTTCTTCATTTACTGTCAGAGGATTCCGCTTTTGTTGCCATCAATTCATGTCAATTATTTTACGATCTTTTTCGTTGTAATGTAATTAAAAAGTTTTCGCTTGCAGCTCTAAGGAGATTCCTTGCACCATCGGTAAGCTGGTATTTTTTATTTTGTTTTGGATTATGTAAGCGGGTTCTTTTGTAATTCCAATAAAGATAACTTCAAAGCGAAAATGGACCCTTAGATGAGTTCAATAAAATGAGAAGATCTTTTTCTGTCTTAGTGGTCTTAAGGACATAAAAACGAGACTAAAAAAAGCTTGTTTCATAATTATTATTGTCTGTCCCCTGTCCGCTTATCTCCTTATAGTTTTATCACTGTCCATCCATCTCCTTGACCCTACCGTTCATCTTTCCTACTTACGTATAAAAACATTCCTGCCCCCTCCCCCAATCTCTGCCATCTAGTTTTGCACATGGTTGAATTTAAAGTCACATTTTGTGCCTCCCTTTCGCATGATACAAAAACAAACAAAAACACGAGTATAATCAGTTGTCTGCTTACCATCGTACGATACACATCGAACTGCTGCTATCAGCTTCCGATCGACTGCATAAGAATTAAAACTATCAGTTGTAGACCAACCAACACACGCTGACCGACCTGTAAACACCATTAGTTACCGACCGACTGCCGTCCAGTTTAAACCGGCTTAACACCATACGGATCAAAACAGTAAGCAACTAACCACCACCCAGAAAACCACATGTGATATCATACAATCCACAAACCAAACCAACAGCAAAGCTCAGTCAGCAACCAACACTAAAACCGAACTGACGTTATCTCAGCAGCTAGCTGAATTAAAGGTAAAACATACTAACCCTGTTGCCAAGTTCGTACGATAATTCCCGGCGTCGTCCGTTAATTGCCTGGATTCGTCCGTTGTTTGCCATGATTCGAACGTTCAGCTTATCCGGATTCGTCCGATCAGCTTGTCCGATTCAAATCTTTAACTGCTCAGATTTGTATGTAGATTGTGTGGATTAATCCTTGATCGGATGATGCCCTAATTCGACATTCCATTGCATGGATTCGTCCGTTGAGCTTGTCCAGATTTTTCTCTGATCGACTGGATTTGACCGTTGATTGCCAGTATTCGACCGTTGACCGTTCATTGCCCATATTCGTCCGTTGATTTTTCTGATTCGTCCGTTGATTGCCCGGATTCGAACTTCACTGCCCGGATTCATCCGTTGATTGTCTGGGTTGGTCGTTGATGTCCGAATTCGACAGTTCATTGCCTGGATTCGTCCGTTGATTGCCTAGACTCGTCCGTTGATTGCCCGGATTTGTTAGTTAATTGCTTGGATTCAACCTTTCACTGCCCGTATTTTTTCTGTGATTGCTTCCATTTGTCCGTTGAATGCCCGGATTCGTCCGGTGATTGCCTTGATTCGTCAGTTGATTGACCGGATTCGACCGTTCATTGCCCTGTTTCATCTATGTATTACTCACATCTACGCTTAGCAAGCAGTTCTAGACAGCTTACTTAGTGAAGTACTAGCAAATAGCAGCACGAGATTTGAATATTTATCAAAAATTTAATTTCCAGCTCTCTTAAAACTAAAAACTTTGGAAATACTCAATTTTCTACAACAAAGCTTACGAATGGGTCCCAAAAAGAGTGAAAAATCCTCGACATCAAACCACTGCATCAAAGAGAGTCTGCCCTGAAGCCCTCTTAACCAAGTGTCTGTATGTGTGACTGGTGAGCCTCACCTAAGCATGACACCTTGAAAATTGGCTTTAAAACATTTCGGTAACCCTGTCTGCTTTATCTAAGCTCCTGCCACATCACAAAATGTTCCTGCCACAAACTCTACACCATGTCAAGTTATGCTCCCTCATTTCCAACCTTCAAAACAATAATTTTTAATGAGAATCATACATGATCTACTTTTGGCTCATCATCCAACCCCGACTGTCTCGCATGCACAAAGCATTATCTTAGATGCCTTACATTCAACTCAAAAAGTCTCTCTCTTCTTCAACTGCACCCATGACACGTTTATGCTCCCTGTTCCGCTTCTTTTTTGCACTTCTCCTTTTGTGTTTTCCAACTTTATACAAAATTTCTGCCATTCAAGTAGCCACAAAACTGCAACAAACCAACACTAAAGTGGTTACGACCTTGTACACACTCCAGACTCTGCATTTAACTCTATCTGATGCTCGCTTCCCAAAGAACAAAAACAAGAACAAGCAACAAGACCCAAAAGACGAAGATGAAGAAGAAGTTTCTTCACACACAAAAAGGATTACACCGCAGAGCTCTGTACCTATACCAAAACCACCACTGCCTTTTGCCACAAAAAAGTCGGGCTGTACTCGAGACTCGAAGAAGAACTTCTCCTTCGACCAAAAATGACAACCAAGAAACTTCATATATGGCGATATGATGGCATAGAATGGCGGGTACTTCAGGGTTTAGAACTTTGAACTTGTGACGAAGAAACTCCTTCGTGTGTCTCAGTCGGTCGGTCGGTCTGTGTGTAGTGAGGTTCGTTACCAAAAACTCTCGAGTCTTCTGAAGGGTGAAGAACTTTTCAAACCATATTCTTCGGTGCCTTTGCATCCACATCCACTGGAATATGAACGGTAGCCATTCTGGTTGCAGGAAGGATGAGAAAAGTTTTCCATTGAAACAAAGACGATAGTGCGCGAAACTACTACTACTGGCTCAAAAGTTTTCTTTTTCGGTTACAAAATGCGGTTTTCAATGGATAGTGTCCCTCCGCTCTCTTCTCAGCTGGAACGGAACAGACTTCCTTTCCTACGTGCGGAATTGTCTTGAATTTTGAAAACGAGCGGTAAAGTGTCAAGAGTAGGTACCTTATTATAACAACCTTTAAGCCCTCTTTCATATCGACTACAACCGAGGACGTTTTTTTTTTTTTTTTGCTAATGTGCACAGTTGACACATTTAGGTTGACACACTTGAACGATTGTCTATCCCTTTTGGCGGCGCGGTTGTGGAAAGTTTCCGCCTCGTTCCGTCTGAACAATGTTGTACATAGCCGCGCGCTCTACCTTGTTAAGTATCGGAAGGTTTAAAGAAGGAGTAGGAACACAGCACACATACCGCCCAACCGACCATGCCGTGCGGTATATAAAAGTGAGTTTTCCAGGTAATTGAAGTGTTAAATTTTGTGGGGAGAATCGAAAGATTAAAATTTATTGGATTCCAAATGGTAACGGTGTCATGAAACGTAAAGCACGTTGCCGTTATTGGTGATCCATTTACACGGCTATGCGCTGCTTCGCTATGAGTCAGTCGCTTTAAGTGGGTATTGGTTTTGGTTGAGGATTCTCGAGGAGCTCCATGGATGATTTGGAGAAGGGAAGTTTCTTGCTGGCTGGATATTATTTTGTTGGTGAGAAAGTTATACCTACTCTTGGGTATGGCATTGGCAATTGAGATTTTGTGTGCTTTTGGGTTGTCGTCTTCGTCGAGTCGTCTAGATTTTGAGTGTTCTGGTTTGTGGAGCATCTATCCTGTTTTTTAGGAGGGGAATAAATATCTTTTGAAATTGTTGGGTTGTGATTTGAGTTCGTTGAGTTGAGAATATTATAAGGACTTTTGAAGGTTGAATGACATTAAAGAGGTTACTGTCAATTTTCGTTAGCAAATTGTTACAAGCAGTAATTGTGTCGTGGTAAGCTGTGGAGGAATTTTCATAATATGAAGGGCCCAAGATGAAATTTCGAGTACCGGTGCAGGGACAGGACATGCAGTCAGTAACCAAACAATCAGACAGACATAGATATCGAGGTTTGGCTCTTTAGCCTTCACCACATTCTTCTGAAGAAACCAGGAGACATGGTTGAAAGTAGATAAACAGGATTAATATTCTTACTGGCACTTAATAGAGCTGGCAGAAACTCAGGTAGATCACCAGTAACGTCATCGATGAAGGCACCTAACAATTGAGGCCAGAACTCCAGTACAGCTGAGGTTAGAATATTTCGAATGCCCTCAACAGAGCAGGCTGATGCTTGGTAGATCGACATGTTTGACGGATCTAATGATCCTCAGCATACTCAGCATAGGAAACCGGAGCTCTTGTAGGTAAACAGATTCCATATATCTGGCAAGCTCAACCGAATAAGCTGAAAGTCTTGCAGATAAACAGTTTCGACGCATGTAGAATCATTTCAGCAAAGCAAATCATCATTCAATAGAACTGGCTGAATCTCTAGTAGACCACCATATATGGTTGGCGGCACTCAGTAAAGAAGGCTGAAGCTCTTGTAAATCGACAGAAGTTCGATGCATCTATCAACATTTAGCAAACTTGACGGGAGTAAGGAGAAGATTAAGAGTTACATTTCTGTTCCAAATCAAGAGAGCAGCTTTTGTAGATCACAAGATACTTGAGAACTGAAGATTGGTGGGTTCGATGCTTTAAAATCAGTCGGCATAGCAGACTGGAGTTCTGCTACATCACCAAGCACAAGCTCCTAGTGGAACTCAACACAGCAGCCCAAAGACCTCAAAGATCAGCAACATACCATACCGAAGCTCTTAAAGATCAGCAGATACAACATTTCTGCCAGAATTCAAGAGGAGGTATAAGCTCTGGCAAGCTGATCGAAGTGCTTTCAGGAGGACACAAGGGTGAGGGGGGCAGGGTATGCATCCACTAAGACATGCCTCCTTTTGAATAGGTGGCAGTGGAAGAACTCCCTACATGTAACCAACAGTGTGCCCTATGCAGTTCCAGTCAAGATGAACTACTTATTAAACACCTAATAGGGCTAGTCAGTCATAGGAGCGGTTTTGCCGGCTCCCCGATGTGTCTGCCTCGACCCCAGACAGAATTAATGATGACGACCCATGCAAAGAAAAAATGGAGAGTGGAGACGAAGATTCAATCAAGAACTGAACGAGCTGTTCGGCGACATTGACTTTGAAAGAAAAGTTAAGGTCAAACGACTTAGAAGAGTGGGTCATGTAAAGCAAATGGAAAATAATGTTCCGGCCCATAGAGTTTTCGAATTCGAAAGTCACAGAAGAGGAAATCGCTACTCAGGTGGAGCACGTGGATGGTAAAGGACCTTAACCAACTTGGCATGCGAAACATACATAAATCCGCTGGTCCGGATGGCATCCCCGCTGTTGTTTTGAAGAGGTGTTCTTCCACGCTGGCAAAACCCTTGCGTAAGCTTTTCCATCTATCCTATTCTTCTGGGCTCGTTCCGAGCAGTTGGAAAACAGCATTTGTCCAGCCAATCCCAAAAAAAGGTGAATCTTCTTATCCCTCCAATTATCGTCCAATTGAACTTACGTCCCTTCTTTCGAAGGTCATGGAAACGCTGATAAACTATCAGCTCAAGAAATATCTCGAAGGCCGAAGCTTCTTAATGACCGGCAGTACGGCTTTCGCAGCAACAGGTCCACTGGTGATTTGATGGTTTATCTCACCGAACAGTGGAACAAATCTTTACATCGTTTTGGAGAAAGTAAGATTGTTGCACTTGATATTTCAAAGGCATTTGATAAAGTCTGGCATCTTGCTCTTTTATCGAAAATGCGTGCCTTCGGTATCGATGAATCCCTTCTTCGTTGGATTAGAAACTTTCTTTCGAACCGTTCAATACAAGTTGTTTTGGATGGATTCAAGTCTGAAACCCACAACATAAATGCTGGTGTGCCCCAGGGCTCCGTTTCGTGTCTAACCCTCTTTATCAATTTTATTAATGATCTCCTGTCTGTTACTTCTAATCCAATAAATTGTTTCGCTGACGAAAGTACCCTAAGGTTCTCATATTCGTTCCCAGATTCACATCCCTCCTCTTCGGATGTGGAACTGCAACGGCAAAATATGATAAGCTCATTAAACTCTGACTTAAACAGCATTGTCCAATGGGGAATTAAGGACCGTGTAGAGTTTAATGCTTCGAAAACTCAATGCTGTCTGGTATCGTTGAAGCGAGATATACCCCACCTGCCACTGTCCATGAGTGGCACTTGCATCAATGAGACCGAACATCACGAGATTCTCGGTATGTGCATCACTGATCACCTCTTGTGGTCCGAGCACATACGCGATGTCGCCAAAAATGCCGCAAGATGTTTGGGTTTCTTAAGACGGTGCAAGAAATTTTTCTCCCCGTCAGATCTGGCTATTATCTATAACACCTATATCCGTCCAAAGCTTGAGTACAATTCCCACCTTTGGGCTGGTGCTCCTGCTACTTACTTAAGCCTCTTGGATGGAATACAAAAAAGAGCTGTAGGAATGATTGGTGATAGAGAGATCACTGACGCATTCACTCCTCTAGACCACCGTCGTAACGTAGCGTGTCTCTCCTTGTTCTATCGCTACTTTCACGGTAATTGCTCTAGTGAAATAGCCAGTTGCATTTCTCCCCTCAAACAATTCGCCCGTAATACTCGCGCTTCTAGGAATGCCCATCAGTTTACCCTCGAGCCCAACTTCGGACGTACTCTCAAGTATAGAGAATCATTTTTTAGCCGTACTACGTGAATGTCGAACTCTCTTCCACACTCTGTCTTTCCAGTCATTACAATGTTCAAGAATTTAAGACCAATGTCCACCGACACCTCTTTTCCAATCCCTTCTCTTCTTCCTAATGCACTCACTGTGTCTCTGGCATACCATAAAAATCCCTTGAGTGGGTGCAAATTAAAAAAAAAAAAAAACTGGCTACAGCTAGCTAGGGACCGAGTTGGCTGGAGACGGTTGTTGGATGAGGCCCTGGTTCGACCTAGAATGTTGCGCCACCATAAGTTAAGTATCAGTTTAAGCTCTGGAAAATTGGCAGGTTCGACGCAATTAATGGCACTCAGCATGTCAGAGTCAACAGAGAAGGTTGAAGCTTTGGTAGAACAGTAAGGAAACGTCCCTGACGAAATTAATCACGACAGCCTTATTACTGGTATACCACCATATACTGATTGAAGTACAGATATCAAGTCAGCTTCGAATAGTTACTTTTTTTTGGACATGAAAAACGGTTGAGTTAGTAGTAGAGCCCCATCCCAAGCAAGACGATCATTCCGGTACTAATTTGTGGTGCAAAGGCAAAGCCTTGATAGCTTCGCTTAAGTTTAATTTGAGAGAAAAAATGTTCTCCTGAACTAGACTGGTTATACAGCGACACAGATCTAGCTCGATAAGTTAAGGTCCTACGGCTTGCTACCGTTGAGCGAATATACAATAAGGCTTTTGCCCTAAGGATATCGCTGAAAAGGAAGACTAAGGTGAAAGAGAGCAGCAACTTGGCGTCTGCAATTGGAGACACCTAGCTACTGTGAGGGCTCGAGTCGTTGGTTGGATGGGGTCCTGTTCGGACCTCGGCTGTAAGAAACTCTTAAAGTAAGTGATTTATTCAACATATAAATATAAAGCCTTTAAAGCACACTAAAGACACATTCTAATTATACTCTTAAAATTGCTTCTAGTCTGCCAACCGGAGAACCCATCTTGTCGGAATGCCATTTGTTTGCATTTCTATGGCCTTTTGCCTCCGGCAATCTTATTTCTAAAATTGCATAATCTGGGGACAAGCAATTAAGGGCCATACAAAATTGCTCATTCGTGCAATTTAAAATTGAAGCATTTCTCTTAATTATCAATACTTTTGACGCATGCAAAATGCTACCCAAAAAACCTCATCCTAACCATAATATACTCGTCCAACAGATGTCTCTGGTAATCCCACAAAAAAGTTCATTATAATCATGGTCATATCTAATCCTATTTCTTCCCTTTTCTCTCTCTCTCTTTCTCGTCCACTCTCTTACCAATCTTCCTTTTAACCTACGTTTATTTAAATTATTTTTTAAGTGAACCATTTGTCATTACTTACCATTGCGCTCTTCTTGTTAACTTTTTCATTCATCCTGTGTTTTGCATGAGCAGTGTCCTGTGACATTTAAAATGATGCAAAACGAACTATAAGACGTACACTACCGACACAGTCTATACAATCCTCGAGGAAGGCTCTTTCTCTTTGTGCAGTTTCATGTTTCCATTTCCATAGAAAATATAGGATCCCCAAAAATATACTTTTCCATTAAACTATGAATAGTGAGTGCAGGAAGGACAGTTTGTTGTTGGTACATTGAGAAAGATTTTGCCTCAAATGACTGGAGGGGCCTTCCTTAATGTTAGAGGAACTGACGAAGGTACCGGTCGGTATACCTTCTGACAACTACAAATATGCAATAGTTTTGTGGCACTACACGTCGGTCGTTGGTACTCTCCTAAGTGCATGGTCCCCTTGAACATGGCCACCACTTAGTTTAATTAAAATGCCACCCACTCTCTGCTGAGGCATGTCACCCTCCATCACTCATGCCAGCCAAGGCTTTGGTAGTTCTGTGTCATCTCTCACTCTCTCTGTGTTCCGCTGTTTCTCTTGCAACCAACTCGTGGCTTGTTCCTTGTGTTTAATCCTTTAAGCGTCTTATTCACTGTTATCGCTGGAAAATTGTTGCAAAAAAGAACTATGTACATGGACGCAAGTTTCAAATAGCGAAGCACCTCATACTTGCCCAACAAGTCCTTCAGTTAACCTCTGGTGGCGTAATTATGCAACTGCTAGTGCAAGTTGGACGGATTGGAGGCACGTGGTTTTGGTCAGGCGAAGGGTGCAGTAGTAGTTCTTGCCCTGTATCAAAGTCCGGAAAATCTCTCTTTCTCTCTCTTTCCTATTGCTGAAATATCAGGAGCTCAGAACGTCTAACTACAACTACAACCTGTGCAACACCTCCACAACAGACAGATAGTCAGAGAGGAAGCGAGCCTATGTGTTTAGACTTATTATATACGTAGCGAGACCATCATCGTGATGAATCTGTGTCATTTGTGGGAGGCCCTGAGGAGGGGGTTATAGATTTTCCATAGTTGAAAAGAAATTTAAACTGAAACGTTAATATCACACAAAAGCGAAAGACAAGAAGAGGATGGGATGAAATTCCTTTCATCGCTTACCTACACCGGATCTCTTTTAGAACTGTGAGGACTCAAGACTGTATCCTGTGTATATTGCTGAAGGCAAGCAGCAAATAGATAAACGACGATGTGGGAATGTGCCGAAGGACAGATATCCCTGGCAAGTTTAAAAGGTTGTGGGTGCAAAATGCAGAAAAATGAACAACTATTCGACAGAAAATATGTCTCATAAGTTCAGGGAATATTTAATTTTTTTTTTCTGTATTTTGCCCATCAGCTAAATGATGGAAAGGAAGAGTTCTTGAACTCTTCGGTCGTCTTTGGTGTACCTGCCTTCACTTAAGTTGCATTTATTGGTTAATGGAGTTGTCTGTTTCAAGGCAGAACCAAGCACCAAGCACCAAGCCATTGGAATGAGCAGAATTTTATGAAGAACTTTCCTGAGAATTCTTGCTTTTTAATGGAGTTTAAACTTGCCTAAGCAAGGAGGTTGGTCGTTTTGGGTGCCTTAATTAAGACCTTAGCAAGAATTTTCGAAAAAGTCTTGGGATGGAAGGTGAATGAAAATTCTGGATCTTGGAGAACAGGCTGAAGAATTTAAAGCATTTTTTGAGGTTTTAGAGTATTTTGAAAATTGAGAGTTATTTTTGTAGATTCTAAAAAATGTGACATCGGTTTTAAAGTTGAAAATGACTTTTACTAAGAAGAGAAAAGTTGTGGACATCATTTTTAAAGGGTTTTTCAGTAGGGACGCTACAAAAGTTTTCTTAAATAAAACAAAAAAGGTTTTGGATATCAATGAAATTCTTCCTGTGGAAGTACATTTGATGCCATTATGTATGGAACTCGATTTCTTTTGCATGGCCACCACGGGCACGCTTGCAGAAGTCCAGACGCTGAACCCAATTTTCGACGGTTTTCAAGCATAAATCGGCCGATACTGCTGCAATTTCACGTTCGATATTCGTACGAAGTTCATCAATCGTCGCTGGCTTGTTGGCATAAACCATAGATTTGACGTAGCCCTACAGGAAATAGTCTAACGGCGTTAAATCGCATGAACGAGGCGGCCAATTCACAGGTCCATTTCTGGAGATAATGCGCTCATCGAACTTCGTTCTCAATAATTCGATTGTTTGGCCCGCTGTGTGACATGTGGCACCGTCCTGTTGAAACCACATATCGTCCAAGTCCATATCATCCAATTCATTCCAAAAATAATCGGTTAGCATTGAGCGGTAGCGATTCCCATTCACAGTAACGTGCCGGTCTTGATCATCACGGAAGATGTACGGCCCAATGACACCACCAGCATGTAAACCGCACCAAACAGTGATTTTTTCGGGATGTAATGGTGCCTCGTGAAGCACATGTGGATTGCTGCCTGACCAATAACGCATATTTTGCTTATTGACGAAGCCATCCAGCCAGAAATGAGCCTCATCGCTGAAGATGATTTTTCGATGAAAATCCGGATCATTTTCAAGTTGTTGCTCAGCCCAATTCACGAACATACGACGCTTCTGGTGATCAAGCGGCTTCAGTTCTTGCGTCAATTTGATCTTGTAAGGATGTAGGCCAAGATCTTTTCGCGAAATTCGCCACAACGACGTCACAGAGATGCCCAACGCTTGAGAACGACGTGTGAGAGACTGATTTGGGTCTTCCGCAATTGATGCGCTAGCGGCAGCAATATTCTCGACACTACGGGCACTTCTTTGTCTCACTGGCACGGGAACATTTTGTACTGAGCCTGTGGATTCAAATTTTTCCACTAGACGCTCAATTGTTGATCTGGCAGGACGATTATGACGACCATAAATTGTACGTAGCGCTCTTAAAGTGTTGACCACTGACTCCGAATTTCGGTAGTATATTTTAAAAATTTCGACCCGTTGTTGGATTGTATACCTTTTTAATGATAAAATGGCAAACCTTTTTGAAGAGAAATGTCAAAAGAGCGGGAAAAAATATGGCGTCGTTTGCTGTCCCTATCGGTCTACTTTTATAGTGTCCCTATTGAAAAACCCATTACATGCCGACATCACGAACCTCATCCCACCTCCCTTCAAATCAACTCCAGAATAGTAATGTAACACATTTTACATCAAAACCCAATGATATTTATATGATGAAACACTGTGTCGTATGAGTACTTTCCTTACATTCGTTTGTTTATCATTGGTATTCTGGTTTTTAAAATTTCATAGACTATATTCGGCTTGAATAAATGTTTAAATAATGCAATGATTTTCAGTTTTATATCATAAGCTTATTTTGTATAAGTTATCCTCAACTTCTGGGTTAAGACCCTTAAAAAAGACTTTACTTTGATTGAAGAATATCTATTTGCCAGCAATGAATGTTGTGTTTTGAAAGTTTATAGCGTCAACATCGATATGTTTTGCAGATTAGATAGCTCGTAAAAATTATTTGGCAAAGCAACGTTTAACTGGACAGCTTGTAGGATATAAAGTATTCTATAGCCATCTCCTGGTTGCAAGATACATATCCCCATCGAATTGGGCCAAATCGGTTCAGCTGTTCTTAGAAATTATCTATATGGCAAAACAACGCTTACCGGGACAGCCAATATGGCTTATTTGTAATTTTTAACTATCTACGGGACCACCCGAACGTATACGAAAACAATCATTTAAATCGTTCCAGCCGTTAAGGAGGAGTTCAGTGATATACAGTCGTTCTTAGGAATTGTTTGTATGGCAAAATAATGTTTGTTGGGTCAGCTAGTAGGCCAAAAAGTATTCTATAATCGTCTTGTTGTTCTAATCTACCGCCCCATTAATTTTGAGCCAAATCGGTTTAGCCGTCTTAGAAATCTTTCATATGGTAAATCAACGTTTACCGGTCAGCAAGTAGAATAAAAGTATCATGCATAGACTTAATGATTGAAAAAAATGAATGAATATATACAAAAAATAATTAATTCACGTCGATCCAGCCTTGTTATTGCATAATTGCATTATAGATAACGACCGCAGCGGCATCTGTTGGGCTGATTTTTTTTCATCTTTGACCGGCACTGCCACTTGCGAAGAACTGACAAAACTTCCAAGAGTATCATCTGTTATGAAAAAGTGCTTCTCAACTTTACCGTTCGGAATCGACGTTAAATTGTAGGTCACTCAGTTCTTCTTCAGAATTGTTGATGAGGCTTAGGCCTTGGCTCTTCAAGAGCTGTCGCGTCACTCTATTTATTTTTATATTTAAGAATTTTGAAAAATCATCAATTTCAAAAGAAATGTTATATTTTTTTATAATTTACACCCACCAAGGGATTTTTATACCATATTTATGCCAGAGACACAGTGAGCGCATTAGGAAGTAAGGAAGCGGTTGGAAAGGAGGTGTTGGTGTTCATTGGTCTTGAATTCTTGGACATTGTAATGATTGGGAAAGACAGAGTGTGGAAGAGAGTTCTACATTCGCGTAGTACGGCTACAAAAAAGATTCCCTATACTTGAGAGTACGTCTTAAGCTGGGCTCGAGCATAAACTGATGGGCATTCCTAGAAGCGCGAATATAACGGGTGGATTGTTTGAGGGGAGGAATACAACTGGCTAATTCACTAGAAAAACTACCGTAGAAGAAGCGATAGAACAGGGAGAGACACGCAACATTATAACTGTGGTATAAAGGGGTGAATTAGTCAGTGATGTCTCTATCACCAATCAAATGATTCTTACAACTCTTTTTTGTATTCCATCCAAGAGGTTTAAGTTAGTAGCTGGATCACCAGCCCAGAGATGGGAATTGTACTCAAGCTTTGGACGGATATAGGTCTTATAGATATTAGCCAGATCAGAAGGAAAGAAAAATTTCCTGCACCGCATTAAGAAACCCAAATATCTTGCGGCGTTTTTGGCTACATCGCATATGTGCTCCTTCCAACAGGTGGTCAGTGATGCACACACCGAGAATCTTGAGATGATCGGTGTCATTGATGCAAGTGAGCTCCACTCAAGAACAGTGGGGGTATTATCTCGCTTCAACGATACAAGTCAGCATTGAGTTTTCGAAGCATTAAACTCTAGGTACGTGATTTTTAATTCCCCATTGTAATTGTACAATACTTTTTAAGCCAGAGATTAATGAGCTTATCATATTTTGCCGTTGCAGTTCCACATCCGAAGTAAATCTGGAAACGAATAAGAAAAGCTAATGCTCTATCGTAAGAGAAGCAGTTTATTAACTTCCCAAAGGAAGTTATTGTCATGGGGCCGATTTTTTGAATCTCCAGTTTTTGCATATCTCAATGTTTCAATGTCACTGGAATCCAAATCAACCCTTTTTATCATGATGTTTGTGTGTGTGTGTACGTATGTTCTTATGTCGTATGTGCGTTACGTATTTTTCTGCTCAATTATCTCGCAAACCACTCATCGTATTGCCATGAAATTGCAAATTGGAGCGAAATCGGCTTAGTGGTTTTTTAATGGGAGTCAAAAAACTAAGACTACTTTAATATAATAAAAATTATGATAATTTCAGCAAAAATTAAAAAAAAAAAATTATTTATCAACGTAATAATAATATATTTGTTACGAACAATTGGAAAATTTGTTTAAGCGGATTTTCGGGGCACACCAGCATTTATAATGTGGCCTTGTGGGTCTCTAACTACTAGCTGATCCTTACAGATGTTTTTTATTGTAATTTTGAAAATTAAGGCTAATAAATGATTTAAAACGGTTCAATAGATGTTTATGAAATTTTGGTGCTATCTAAGAAAACATTGAAAAAGCTGACTAGCGAACCCGACAGACGTGTCCATAAGAAAATCTAAGATATGCAGCTAATTCTTCTAAGTTACTTCAACAGTTTTGACCAAATTTGAATATGCATAAAATACATTCAAAAATCGCTAAATTTCATAATTTGGGTAACTAGCTGACCCAAGAACCATCGTTCCATAAAGGAGTCCTAGACGATACCCAAAAACTGAATGTCTGCTGCATACCATTGCATAATGCCACTGGCTTGAAATTCAAAATACTAGCAGTCTGGTCCGACGTTGTTCTGAAATGAAATGCACCATTGAAGAATTCCGAGGAACATGTAATAAAATCTTGAATAGCATTAAGGATTCACAAAACAAAATTTTTTATTGTGTTTGGCTGGCAATACGATCCCTTTTTGAGTAATATATTTCTCAAAAACGGACAAAAATCTATACTGTCCAAGTGAATCCCTCTGTTTCTGATGTTGTCATAGAGTCCTCACAACAAGTAATTCAAAAACCTAATTTTCAAAGACCTTGCTAAATTTAATAACCTCCAAACTGCAAATTGCGGAACCCGTTTGACTCTTTGACAATCTGAATTGTCAAAGAAAAAAAGGAACCTCCATTCTCTCACAATTAAGACAAAACCTTCAAAAATCCTCGTAAAAAAGATGTAAAACCCCAAGCACGTCCTCTTGTTAACCCTGCTCCAAAAAAAAAGACTTCCATTGCACATCGCTCCGTGCATAACTCTTTGCTTGAATTTAATTAACCCTTTCCTTTACATGTTGGAACAATTTTTCGTCGACCTCCTTTACATTTGTTACGTCTTTCTTTCTTTTTGCTGTTTTGTACTTCCTTTTGCTCTCATCTTGAAAACAAGACAACAAGAACAAAAAAAGCCAAACAAAAGTCCTTTTTGTTGTATGCGTGTTTGTCCTTAAATATGAGCATCTCATCTCTCTGGCAATAAACTACGGAAAACCATCAACAAACAAAATGAACGGCACAAAAAAAAATGGCCGAAACACAACACATCACACATGCATCCGCTCTCTTTGGGGGCCACACGCTACATCTACATCACACAACACACGCCACCTTAACGTTATATGTCGTCGTCAAAGTAAAGTACATGTTGACGTTGACGGTGGGTAGAGAGCCGCCCGCCTGCTGCCGCCGCAGGACATAGTTCACAACTACTTAACCGGTTTTTTTTTTTTTTGTTGGCGCCTCTTTCGTGTAGATTCTCTGCATTTTTGAATGCCACTATCCTGCTGTTAAGGGGTATTATGTGTACCTTACTGTTTTGTGGGAATGTTTCTTTTACGATCCCAGCATCCAGCAGGTGAATCTAGGAGTTTGCCCCAAAATGACAGCTACACGAGGCGGCAAATTGCATGTGTTTGAGCTGTCTCGAGGGTGGCGTTGGGTGGCGGTAGAGTGACAACAAAAAACAATTTAGAACGACTTTTCGACTGTGTGACTTCGTTCCTCAATTTATGCAGGTGTCACTTGGGTGGCATGGAGGTTTACACTACTTTTTTTTCCGTTGTTTTGTGATAGAGCCAGCTCTCAGTCTGACACGCGTTGTACCCGTAACCGCTGTAACTGAAATAAATGTTCTCCAGGTCATGCACCCACTCTGCGTGATGCTCTTTCGAATGGAGTAAGTTGAACAAAAGTTTGGAAAATATAAGATCGCCGTCGTCGTTGAGGAGAAAAAAAAATGATTGCAGGACGAGTTCAAGGATAAGTTGGGAAAATTCTATTTTAGAAAAGTGACTTATTCTATTCCAGCTCCTGCTCCAGCCAGCAGCGCAGAGCACGACATGCGATAAAGGTGAGAATTGAGATGGAAGTTTGATGGCTGTGGAGGAGTGTTGAGTATTTTTGACATTTTGAACGAGTGTCAGTATCATTGGTGCGTGGTTGACATGTTGACAAATGGAGAAATAAAAGCCAACCGTCTGTGAAGTTTTTTCTTGTTGGGAGTGAGATGTCTGCGGAGTTTTTTTAATTCTCCAAATAAAGAATACCTGGCTGCATAAGTTTGACAAACTTTTGAATTATTGGGAAGTTGACGTTTAATAAAATTTGTCGGAAGACTTTAAATTAATTTTGAGTTTGGTTCTTACAATTTATTCTTCAAAAGACATCTTGGGGATTCCAGAGAGGCAAAGAAGAGTCTTCTTTCTTCTTCTTTTTTCCCTCAAAACAATCTCAATCAGTTTTTTTGTCTACATCAAAGCTTCAACACGCTTTCGTCCCCATTAACTGATTCTTCATTTCATCTGTAGTCCCAAGGCAACGAGCCAAGTTGCTATTATTAACATTGCAAGTCCTTGCGACTCACTTATGCGTGTAGAACAAAAGAATATAATTCTCGCACTTGCTCCATTCCCTTCGGTTAAATTTCACGCTCTAAATGGATTTTAAAAAGAATTATTAAAGTCCCCTTAGCCCCCTCAGCCGTATGTTGAAAATCCCAACTGAGAGTGCTGCAAAATAAAAACCATACTGCGCCACCACTTGGCCACAAAAGTTAAATGACTTTGTAACAATCCTTTGCCATTGAAAAATTATTATTCTTCTTCGCTGTTGAGAGCGAATAAATTCTTCATCACCTTAAAGCACTTTCACTCAGCTTCCCTCCTCCCCCCTCCTCCTCCTTACCATGAAACGACATGGCGAATGACGCACACTCCAACTCCCACACACAAGAATATAGAAAGGTCCATATCCGTTTTTTGCATAATAATATGTAATCTTCTCAATATAACCACAATACACACACACATACACACATAGAGCTTCAGGATTCTTACAGTTTATATCAACATAATATCCTTATGACAATTAAATTTTACACTCGATAAAATTTCGGGTGACCGTAACACAAATTATTCGTTCATGATTTACATGCCAAACATATGCTTTACGGTTTTACATTTATGTCCTGTGCAAAGGACTTTATCATACGCAAGAAAAAACAACGAAACAATAAGATGAACATCAGCAAATTAAATTCACAACTGCGTCGTAGAAACTTGCTTCATCTGAGGCGTCCGAAATGCCATTTTAACGACTTTCGAAATATGCCGTTTTCGACCTTCAAAAACAAGTTAAATACTATTGATCGAAATTTTCTATCAACAGACTAGCTGACCACAAGGATTTTGCATCGAAAAAAACACTAGTTGTCCTTCAAACAACCGTTGGAATTAGTGCGGGGTGTATTACAATCATAAAACGTGTAACACGTCCCGCATACAATTTTGTTATACGAGAGCCAGACCGGAACAAAATGAAGAAAATAGTAGTTTTCTGCTTGCGTTGAATTATTCAATTTAATTGCAAACCCAAAGAGAGAATTAATTCCACTCATCCTCTTTTTAATTTATATGGTAAAACAAAAGAAGGATATGTCGTCTGGAGGATTATATAACCGACCAAGAGCGACACAGCGACAAAGTAACACACCAACAACGACACGACAAATACGACGGCTTTTTAACCTTTGGTAACCTTAAACCGGCCCTCGCTACTCGCTCAGTGTAGCTTGGTTTGCTCAAGCCTCACGAGTGGGCGGGCAATATAGAGTTTTTAATATGAGTAGGGTCTTACGTGAAGAGCAAAGCTTTTCATTTTGTAATTAAAACTTTTTTGCCATTTTAGAAAAATAGAAAAAAAAATAAATAGAGGTAGAAGAAAGAAAGAATTAAATTTTTCGTGTCTGGGCTCCGGAAACCGAAAAACAATCAAAGCGAGAAAATCAAAATAGTTTGTTTGTAGTAAAAGGTTCATTTTACAACTTTTCTGTTTGACCCGACAAAACAATTGAAAAAAAATATCGAATTAAAGTTTTTTTTATTTTGGCTACGTGTGTGGTTTTCTGGCAGAATGTGTGTTTTTGCAAATAATAGAAATACCAACAGGACGCCAGAAGAGCGCTATTGACTACTCGAATACCTGTCCGATAAAACCTCAAAATAGAAGCAGACTTACAGACCAACCAGAAACAGATGAGTTTGAAATGGAAAAAAAACAAAACAGAGGGCAGGAAGGTAGGGATAGATTTGGTGCAGTAGTTTACAATATAGTTAACCTTCAAACTTTATTTAAAGAGCTGCATCTGAAGGTTATTATTATACATACGTTGGGCCAAAAAGCTAGATCGTGTAGGTGAGCTCACGAGGAGCTCTTGTCCTTCTATGCAGCGCCGCTTTGTATGCCTCCTGCTTGGCTGCATGGGCCTGCCTGCATTCTTCATCAAACCAGGGGTTTTGTTTTGGTGGCTGTGTGAAACCCAGCACATTAGAGGCGGCATCTCTAATTGCTCTTTGGCAATGTTGCCACTGGTCTTCGATACTTGATGTTGGCGGCATAGGACTCCTTAAGAGGTTACTTGACACTCGATCAGAGAATGATCTGGCGATCTCTTGCGATTGTAGCCGTCCGACGTCGAATTTTCTTGCAGCATTTCCTTGTTTTGGCCGTTGTCGGGATATTCGTAGCACTACCTTGGCTACGACGAGGTAGTGGTCCGAGTCGATGTTAGCTCCTCGGAAAGTTCGAACATCTAAAATGCTGGACAAGTGCCTTCCATCGATCGCAATGTGATCAATCTGGTTGACGGTTGATTGATCAGGAGATCTCCATATACCTTTATGGATGTTGAGATGAGGGAACCAGGTGCTTGCTACCACAACATTTCGCCCCGCAGCAAAATCAATCAGCCAGAATCCGTTATCGGTTGTGGTGTCGTGCAGGCTGTGCTTTCCGACCGTTCCACCAAAGATGTCCTCTTTTCCCAGCTTTGCGTTAAAATCGCCGAGGACAATTTTAATGTCATAACTAGGACATTGCTCGTATGTTTTGTCGAGGAGCTCGTAGAACTCGTCTTTGGTGTCGTCCTTTTTCTCTTCTGTGGGGGCATGCGCACATATTAGGCTGATGTTGCCGAATTAAGCCTTGATTCGGATTGTCGTGATGCGTTCGCTCACACATTTGAAGCTCAAGACTTTTTGACTGAGTCTGCTTCCCACGACGAATCCGAATAGTCGCTGTTGTTGCTCTCGTAACAATTACCATAGTAGATGTCGCAGTTTTTCATCCTCCTTTTGCCCGGTCCATCCCATCGCATTTCCTGGATAGCGGTAATATCTGCTTTGTAGCAGTTGAGGGTCTCCGCTAACTGTTCGGCAGCACGCGGTCTATTAAGGGACCTAACATTCCACGCGCATATCCGAAAATCGTTGTCCTTTGTATATTTGCTTGGCGCTTGGGTCGTCATCAGTGTATCCGTCCGTTTCCGAGGCCTGTTGTTGCTTCGCAACTAAACTTTTTTCTACGTGGTCGGGAAGTCACCCCAACGCACAACCCCCAACCTGGAGTACCAGGCACTTGATGTGACTCCAAGTGCAAGAGCCGGAAAAACCGCTCCTTTTACGGCCTGGGCTTCAAATAAGTCGAAGTAGCCCGTTAAGGTGTTCACCAAGTAGTTTATTAATTTATGAAACATTAACCTTTCTTTTAATATTTGTTTTGCAATTGGAATTTTATGAGGCCCAATAAAGTAGAACAGTATTGGATTTTATCTGGATTTATCTGAAAAATTGCGGTTTAATCATCTTAAGCTCCTAGCAGGTAGAATCCTTCACCGACAGGTGGCCGCGGCCCCCAGGCATACGATTTTTTCTTGTCTCAGCTCAACCTACACGCTCTAGCTTTTTGGCACAACGCTCGTGAATCACCCTGTATAATATTTATGAAAAACAATAATTTCGAACAGCAATTTTTAGGGGGCCCCCCTGGTTTAAGCTTATACTTTGACACTTTTTTATTTTTTGTTTAATGTTTAGTTTGTATAAATTATTATCTATATAATAATATAACATAATTGTATATAGTATTTAAGAAATTGCTTGTAGTAAGCGTAAATAAATTGTTTTTTTTTTTTAACTTTTTGAACAATTTTCTCTTCAGGGTTTCAAAATTAGTCTAACATAGCATTAAGACAAAATAATTATCTTGAAAATGATTTAAACCACTTTGAATATGATTCAAATTGGAAACAAATTTTACAAATGTATTCTTATAATATGAATTGAGTATTTTGAATCTACCTCAAGGTTCTTATGTAGTTAAAAATATTTAATTTGAATTTACTTTTTGCTCATATATGATTCATGCATGAAATTTATGTCTTTTCTATGCATTTTATTTATAATTTTTGAACTCATAATTTCTTGAATCACATATGAATCATATGAGGTTACTTACTTAAGGTAGCGCTACAATCTTTTGTGGATTTGGGTCTCAATCAACAGTTTCCACCAGCCAGCTCGGTCCCTAGCTAGCTATCTCCAGCTAAGCACTCCAAGTTGATTGAGGTCCTCTACTTCAACGTTCTTCGGGAACAGTAACGAAGTCTTTCCGGGCCAGAGCATTGATGTCAATCCGATCTAAATGAACGAGCCAACTGAGTCTTTGGACCATGGCCCTTCTGGCTAAGTCCACTTTGTTGTACAACCCGTAAGGTTCGCTGTTGAATTTTCTTCTTAATTCCTCATCAATGCATACGGACCCGAAGAACTTTAATCTCGAAACAGCCTGAGGCACATTCATCCGATTTTGTCAAGGTCCATGTTTCTGACAGCAGAACTGGTATGATGAGGGTGTTATAATAGTTTTACCTTAATTGGTCGAAAGAGGGCTTTTCCACTCAATCGGTTTCTTTGACCAAGGAAACAGCGTTTAGCGATGGTGGAGTTTTTCAATTTCTTATCAAGAACGATGTTAAGGAAATCGCATGACAGAGAACCTCTTTAGACATCGAATAATTCCGTAAGGTCTTTGCCAACCTGTTGGTGATTGATGATTTGATGGCGGCGTGAGTTTCTCCATCGTCATTTTGCACAAGCGAACAAGCTTTGCAGGCCGAGACTAGACCTAGCTTTATACAGTACGTCTCTGTAGATGCTGTCATACGCGGCCTCAAAATCGATGAAAAGGTTATGGGTATCGATTTCGAGTTCAAAGGTTTTTTCCAGGATCGGTCGTAAAATGAAAATTTGGTCATTGTTGATTTTCCTGGTCTGAACCAACATTGATAAGGAGCAATCAGATTGTTGACGAAAGTCTTCAGACGTTTACATATTAATATTACGGCAGAGAGGATCTTATAGGTTATGTTAAGTAGGCTGATTCCTCTGTAGTTGGCGGAGTTTTGAGGATTTCCCTTTCCATTTATCGGGCACGTATTCTTCCGACTATATTTTACAGATGATTTGGTGCATGCTCCTAGCTAGACAGCTCGGCAGCTAGCACATCTGCTTCAGCGGCTTTGTTCGTTTTAAGCCGTGATATTGCGGTTTTCACTTCTTCTAGGTCGGGTTCACAGAATTGCTGGCTATCATCGTGTCCGATGAATGGCTCCTAGCTGACAGTGGGATTTTGTTCGTCGTCACCGTTATACAGTCTAAAGAACTGGTTTTTCCAAATCCCTAGCATTGACAGTGATTCTACTATGATGTTTCCTTCTTTATCCCTGCAGGTTTCGGTTTGTGCTCGATGAACATATGCCAGCAGGTTAACCTTCTCATAAAATGTCAAAACTTCATTCCTGCTTTTGGTTCTCTCAACATCCCTGATCTGACACTTCTCATTCCCCATAATACTTGTCGAAGTAGCCCGTAAAGGTATTCACCAAGTAGTTTCGGCCTAACTGGTACTAAACATGCCACCGTTGATTCCAAAACAGAAATTCTTTCACTGCCGTCGTTCGTTGGAAGTGCCTTGGATGGGAACAATCCTTCGTTGGGGGGTAATTTATAGTAACAGCCTATTGCGCTTCGACCTGTCGACCATGGGATGCACTTCCGCGAAAACAAACGATCGCGATCGCATAGCTCTAAGCTTCACTGTAGTAAGCTTTCCCCATGGAGGGGGTTTATATAGGGTTGTATAAGGTTAATACAGATTTCGATGTATCAAATATGATTCATAGGATCTGATATTGATGTCTGGTTATCGATATAAAAATGTTACTTAGAGCGTTATCTTATAAATAGGACTCAATTAGAACTTTCGTCTAATGTATCACTCGATGGGCCCGGAAAATTTTTCATTTTTGAATCAAATATGGTTCATGAACAGTGTAAGGTCGGTTTATATGATGATATGCAGGTATGCATTAAATGTCATTCAAAGGATCAAATATAGATGTCTATAAAAATTTAAGATTCCTACAGAAAAATTCATGAGTCAAATATGATTCATTCTTCAAATTTTAGTTTATTTGAAACAAAGATATGACATCATTGATTTTTCAAAATGCGTTTCCTCGGATGAGAAGAAGTAAGTTGTTGATATTGGTGAGCTAAGAAGATATTAAGAAATATTAAGTTTTTTTTACCCTTTTGCCTTAAAAAAAAAAAAAAAAACAGTTTGGATTCACACATTTGCTCCCACCCAATCCACAGCTCTTCACCTTGTACACACCAATTTCTATAGGTACAATTTTACTGAAGTGGTTGAGTGGGAGTCTGCCAACGAATAATAATAAACTCACCCTTCCCTCCCCCCCCCCCCTCTTATCCATCAAACCAGTCGAGAAATTCCGCATACTTTTTTAGAATACCACCAGTCCTTGTTATACAAAAATGGGATTTGTTTGCAAAACGAATTCTCTCAATTCTGCCCCAGTCCCCCTGGCATCCAACAAAACACATCACACAACCCACACACAGCCAGAAAAAAAAGAGAAAAGAGGAAAAAAAAGGATCAAATATCAAAAGAGCCGTGAATTTGCTTAATATTCGGCAATTTCGCTGGAAAATTTATAAAATACGTTATTTTTTCATCAAAAGATTGATCCCGTCTGACATGGACTTGTATGCTTCCCCGTCCCTCCCCCCATCCAAAAAAAAGCAAGCGTTCCCAAATAAACCTGCACATACTGAATGTATGAGTATAAGCAATTGGCAGCCAGCCTTAGAATTCCAGAGCTCCAGTGTCATCCCAAGGGAGTTCTAAAAAAAGCCAAGAAAAACACCCCAAAACGAGAGAAAGAGAAAAAACAACAAACAAGTTAAGGTGGAAAGAAATGAAAATATTTTCACAATTTGTAACGATTTATCGCAAATATACAGAAAATCGACGGCAGCGAGAGGGTTGATTCGTCGAAACAAAATCCCTCAAACCTGTCGAATGTGCGCGCCGCCACCCAGTCCCAACAGACACAGCCTCTCCGCTTCGGCCTGTCTATCAGAGGGAATTCGAGGCTCATTGTTGGATTTTGATATTTTCAATTTATTTCGTTTAATAGACAGTTTTTTTTTTCGTTCATCTGTTTGAAGAGTCAGTCAGAAGTTTCCAGGCTTACCTAATCGACACTACAGTTCTAATATAGCGATCCCCCCGACTGACACTGTATTTTTCATCTTATTTTCCACAAAACACACACACTCGAGTGTGTCGTTGTTTTCTAATGTTCGTAATAGGAGCTTTTTGGCGTCAATTCGAGTCCTTTTTGGTGTTTCGACACAAAAAACGAGAAGCGGAAACAAAAAATCAGCAGAAATGGTGATTTAATTGTGCGCGAATTTGATGATTGGTTTTTTCTGCCTTTTTTTGCTGAGCAACTCGATTTGGAACCGGAAAACAGTGCGGCCAAATGGGAGTTTTTGACTGCTTTGTCGAGGATTCGCTGCTCCTATCGAAATTCGTTGGAAAACTATTCTCGTTGAAAGCATTCCGATCAAATACCTTGGCTCGAGAATAAAACGGAAAAAAAAAGTCGACCAACATAACAAAAAAGGGATTAAAATTGCTGCGAGATTACAAAGCTGCGAGCAGATAAGAGTGGAAATTCCTTTTAAATGTTCTAAGGGGTACGGGTTGGAGTATATTTTTATTTTGCCCGCCATATCAGCGTCAAATGAATCAAAGAGTTGGTGTTTCGTTACATCTGGCGGATGTGCTTTTAGGTGGCTATGGAGTCTCCTTTTCACGTTTTGCAAAGAAATGGGAAAAATTAGGGTTTTGGGAAGTATTCAAAGAGGTTTGTTGTTTGACCAACTTCAAAGGGTTATTTTGAGAGAGGAACGACCTTTCTGGAGAATGAAGGTAACCTACGAGTTTGAATGTGAGCATGTTTGATTAGTGGAATTGCTTATCCAATGGTCAAGCATTTAAATTCTGAGGGACCCGGAAAGGTATTCTTTTGCTATTTTTATTTATTTTTAGATTTTGAACTTTACTTGTTTTGCCATTCAAAAACTCTCCATTGAAATGAATAAATAAATAAAGTGGCGCGACAGCTGTTGAAGAGCCAAGGCCTAAGTGGCTTACTCTCATCAACAATTCTCTAAGTGCGTGTGAAGAATTGAGGGGACCTACAATTTAACGCCGATTCCGAACGGAAAAGTTGAGAAGTTTAGAAGTTTTGTCAGTTCTTCGCAAGAGGCAGTGCCCGTGAAAGATGAAATTAAAACTATGGGCACGAGTAGGACTCGAACCCCCGACGTTCTGCTTAGCAGCCAACGCACCTAACCATTAAGCTACGGACACTACATGAATGGCTTCAAATATTTAAAAACAAAAGCAAAATTGTGAGACACATAATACTGTACCTTACCTGTGCCTTACTAGCTAACTGGATCCCTAGCTACCTGTCTCCAGATTAACACTCCGAGATGGTAGAGATCTTCAATCACTCGTACGTTCTCGCTCTACTTCAACATTTTGAAGATGCTTGCGTCGGTGCATTTTTGTTGTGAAGACAGTTGTAGGCAAGACTCTATAAGCTTATTTCATTGTAGGCTCTCAAACCTTTAACGTTTTTACTCACATTGCCGATCTAAAACAACTTTACAACTTAACGTGCGACTCAACGTATTTGAATACGATAAACGTCTTACTCACTGTACTTTTTTACTAACGTCCGCTCTACTCCTCTTTGTTTGCTTCAAAATACTGACCTTTCTACGGTAAAATTACATAAAATTGTCTCTTGTTTGTGATTTTTCACTTTGTTTTATGATTCACATTCACATTATTCTTTCGTAAAAAGCCATAGGACAAAAACACTCAAAACTATGAGATTGTTATCACATTTTCAAACTTAATTTAGAATTTCTTAAATTGGGAACCTTAATGCCTCCAAGCTCATGTCTTCCTCCCATCGTAGTAGGAGAAGGTCAATGATTCCCCACGAATTCCCATTAAAACTTTTTTGTTTCTTTCCAATTAAACTTTTTTTTGCGAAGTCAAAGTTCAACTCCTGGTTCATGCCACCCTCGCCAAAGATCAAAGACCACCGAGCACATAGGCAGACAGACAGACAAAATAGTTTAAAACTTTTATTGCCATTAAATAAAATTTAAACTTCCAGATCTGACAATGAAAAGGCCTAGACTGTTTTTTAATTTTGTAGTTGGCCCATTCCCCAGCTGATTTACAATCGTTTTGAAATTGTTTCAGTTTGAAAATCAAACAGATTCCATTTCGCCGCTGATGCTGATGCACTCTTTGTTGCTCGATGCATTTCAATCAAAGGACCTGCTCGCCTTTTTCTGTATTCTTTGCATGATTTTTGCTTTTGACTGCGATATGGGCACAAAGTCAATTGCAATCGGACAAAAGGCCTGGCTATGGGAATTCCATTATAATGCTGTTCAGCAGCTCCAGAGCTGAGCGTTTCAATGGAATGTGGAATGTAAAATATTTAATCATCTTGAAAATGACTATCAAACCCACATTTGCCCTTACAATTGGATATCGACCGAAGCTGCCAACCAGACTAGACGAAATGGAACTGACTTTGACGACTCTGCCTGGCATGCCAATAATATAATATGAATCCTTTTATTGAGAGAGTTATGGCATGGCTGGAGAGATTTATTTGCAGCTAAAAAGGATACCGACGACGACGAGCAAATGATGATGATGATGCATATGGCCGAATAATAATATGCACTGTTATTTTGACGTCAGCTATAGTCGTCCTGCATACAGAAGTCCATTAATTGTTGATGATGATGCATCATGTTGTTCGGATTCTAGTCGGAAGATATTTTACAATCGTTCGTGAAATTTTGATGCAAACCCTCGAAAGTACGAGTGTTGTCTGATGTTTGTTTACCAATATCCTTGAATAAATTGTTTGCTGTCTGGTGGGGGAAATGATTGAGTCTGGCCCTAGAGGAAGGTTTCAGTCGGCAGATTGATTGTCTGACTGTCAGATGATGATGAAAGTACTGGCTGTTTAGTTGGCGTAATTAACGCAGTGATTGCATTGTAAATAAATGCAATTTCTATGGACGAGAGAGCACAGGATTCGTTTGTTCTTTGTTTTTTGGCTCGTTTCATTGTTTCCAGTCTATTTGAGCATTGTGTGGGCAGGGTAGGGTTTTTAATAATTTATGGGGGCTCTTCGACGTCATATTTGTTTTGTTTGATCTCACAGATGCTTTGGCATATTATTATTGTAAATGGAGGTTAGGCAATTATTTCCAAGCAAAAACCGTTTAATGCGAGGGAAGAAATTTAATAACAATTGCTTTGGGGACTTGCTGAATGGCTGCTGAATGCAATTAAAAAGCTCTAAAAGCACACAATGCTATAAGGACCTTAAGGGACTGAATTCATTGGATGATGGTTTACATGGAATGACGAACCAGCTCATCTGGAACTCATGGCTAGAAGAGACCATCATCATTTGTTCTTCATATATTCCACTTCTTCCGATCTTTGGGCAACAACATCTAATTTCGCGTCCTAGCGCTTCCTGCATCCGGCGACCTTTTCATGTCATCCTCCATAGCAAATTTGGTCTACCAAAGGACTTTTCGCTCTGGTTCCTCTTGGCCCATATCACTGGAGGTAAAATCATGGACCTGGAAATTTAGAAAGGAAACATGTTTCCGAGTACATATTCCCCAGTAAGTGAACGTGCTGACCTACAACTTCTAGCGGTGCTTCTGAGAGGTTCTTGCCAATTTATTGGCATGAACCTGCGGACGTAGGCAGCTTTAGTCTAATGGAATTAACGGATTGAAACAGGACGTATGATGAAGATCAATGCGATCCTTAAGAGATACTATATCCAAGGATATAGTAAATGAGGAAATTACGATTAACGAGTCGATTACGATCCACAGTCGGTGGATAAACGATAAAGAAATTAGACAGACTGTTGGGTGTGTCCCTTGATTGGTTGGTTCATCCCTTCGATCAATGTGGATAGACCTGACAGAGGGTGAGCGGTGTCCCTCATCCGCCTGCTGGAGAAGCTAATAATAAAAGCATAATATTATGAAGTATGCAATAAATTAGCGTTGCATAATGTCACAGTATAACGTAAGAGTATATAAGAGTGATACCCTCACCCAGGCTGTTGGGTACCGCGGGTAGTGAGGTTTAGCCACCTCACTAGTGGGATGGACCTTCGCGGGGGTTGTGGTTGTCTAAGTTTGGCCTCAGCTGCTATTCGTAAATCACGGTTAACGGCTCTTCTTTCGGTGACAAAAAGTTGAGTGCAGTTTCCGTGACCGACTAACGGCTCTTCTTTCGGTGACGGAAAGTTGAGTGCGGTTTTCCGTGATTTTACATAAATAGTTAGTCTAAGAATCAAACCAAGATGAATAAGAGCTGGCACTTATTCAATTGGTAGTGGTGAGAATTTAGATACGGGTACTATTGCTTCGTTCTTTTTAGAAAGTTGAGGACTGCCTTGTATTCTGGTGGATCATCAAGAAGAGTGACTCAGCTGACTTCGGTTGGAATTTGTCACGCCGACAGAGTGGATAGGTCCACCGTGAGATAAGGCTTAATTGCTATGTGCTCACGTTAAATCTAATTCAAACTTGCTCATATCACCAACTGTTCGGCCCACCGGATTCAACCAAACATGGTCTCTGGAATTGTTTTTCCTCACAAATGGATCCAACTTTTCTCCAACAGCAGAAGCCTTGAAGACTTAAATAGGTTCTGTTGGGCAGCTGCTTCTTCAATACTGCTATCGGCTGATTAAAAGATCCCACTACGATAGTACGTTTCTTATCTTTGCCTCACCCACAAACCTTGCGTTGTCCATTTCAGACAAATTTACAAATACCCTGCGACTCTTTGTATTTGAATACGAAAAACCTCCTACTGCCTGTACTTTTGTTTTTCGTTCTTTCTTTCATTCTTTGTTTCCATCATAAAACTAACTATTTCGCGATCACTAAATCTCATGGTATTTCACTTGAAATTTCGAATTTTGTTGCATACTTTCAGGCACCCGAAAATTATTGCATATCCAAGGGTAGAATAGTAATTATTTCTTTAAACTATTGTTATTATTATTTTAACATATACAATTATCTCTTGTTTGTGATAAATCAATTTTTTAAGGATTCACATTCACATGGTGCTTTCGTACCAAAAAGTCGTGAGACAAATAAACGCAAGAGTGTGAGATTTTTATCAAATTTTCAAACCGCATTAAGACTTTCTTAAATGAGTAAGCTCAACTACCCCGAACTCCTGTCTTCCTTCCATCGTCTTATACTAACACGTGCTCCGGTGCTCCTTTGCCTTAATAGTTGTTATTTTTCTACAAGAGTCTTTTACAGACAGAGCAACTTGCTATCCTTTTAATTGGAGTTCCATGTTTTCGCCGCCTGCTTGAACTACGAACGATCTACAGCTGTCAGGTTCCCCCCAAAGATGCCCATCACGACTGGACAAGAGAATTTTGATATTTCCAGAAATTCTTGCGTTGTCAAAAAAAAACAATGACAAAATCTCAAAAAAGGCATTTTGAATCAGTTGCAACAATTAGCTTTCTTCTTTGATGCTCAATCTTGTTATGTCTTTGGCCATTTTTCAATTTCACAAATTTAATTTCTTCCAAAATTTAATAATTTATCAAGAAAACTTAACCAACCGAAAATTGTATTCCGTCAAAGGACAATGAGAGACGAAATAGAACAATAAAAATATTACTCCAGAGACAAGTTGACATAACCTGAATAATGAATAGGTAAGTATTTCGTTGTCTTATGCCACGGCTCGATAGCCTTAAACGACAAAAAAGACAGACTTTTCTTAGACAATAATGATTTCCCTCCTCCCCCCTTACCCCACTCCTCACAGGACCGTGCTTCAAAGTTCGAATTCGTCAGCATAACATTTGACTCAATTACGAGTGTACGATAAAAATCTTCGAATTCATTTCGTCTTGGCCCCTCCGCCCCCCCACCTTCCCTAACCCAATATAAAAACAAACTTTATGATGACTGTTTTTCCAATTGCCACAAGAAGAAGAAAATGAAAAATAAGAGGAGGGGGAGCGCCTGTGTTTTAGAAGACCAGCAAAGTTGAGTTTGATTCGTTGAACTCTGTTGGTTTTCACTTCTGTCGAATCTGTTACGCCAATTTGACTAAAAGCCCAAATAAAATTGTTGCTATCACTCTCTCGCACTACTCCCTCTTATACCCTACCAGCACCTTAGAAAACAAACAACGCAACAATATTATTGTGTCGTCTTGGTCCGTCAGCCATCAAACCGACACACAAGCATCATGCCAAAACATATTCGTGTCCCAACATGGCTTCCAATTTTCGAGAAGAAGTTGCCTTAACGGAACTCTGATTTCTGATGCTTCACCAAATTATCATCATCAAAATTTTGAATTTCGGTTCTTCCAAGCAAAAGTTAATGAACTTAATGTTTCAATTTGATGCAAATTCAGCACAAACACAAATCGACACTAACGACCGACTGACTGACTGACTGAGTGACGGCGACGAAGCACGATGGATGTAAGGAGCTGCAAAAAGGTGAACTACCTTTTACCTGCTGAGTGATATCCTATATCTCCTGCTTGGTGCTAGTCCTAGGTACCTTAAACTTGCAACCTAGTTTCTGATCCTGGGAAATTGCAGTTCCGTCTGTTGTTTTTTTTTTTTTTTGCTCAGTGATTTTTGGAGAAGGAGTAACTTTTGCATGATAGAATAAGTTTATTTTGACTTTGCGAACATTTCTGCTTGAATGAGAGGCGTGAGAGTCGTGTTGCCTGCCTGCAGCATTGCACCAGATTTTTTTTGTTTTATTTCAGCAATAAAGAGGCAAGTGTTCTCTAAGGTTTGTGCGCTTCGTCTGAATATGAAGATTTTGAACAAATTAAATGGTGGCGTAGGAGAGGGGTGGTAAAGGGTAAAGGGGGAGGTTTTTTGACTGCGAAAAGTGGACGAGGTACAAGTTAACTTGCATGTAGTAGCTCCACTTGAACTTTGACGAACTTCGAGTGAAATGAGGTTATCAATCAGACGGGAGTCAAGCGTGAGAATTCTATTAGTAGGTAAGGACGACTTTGAGAGTTGTTTTCGAATGGAGTTTTAGTTTTTTATTAAATAGCTAACCAATGTGAATTCATTAATATTTTTGAACTGGAAAAAATCGTCAATTATGTAAAATGGTGCCAAAACTTGTGGTTGAGTCTGTTGAACCATAGCTTGTACTAAAGGTTGGTGCAAGAGATCTAGACATCTAACTACCGGAACTAAGGGTTCGATGGCTTTCTTATCTCTGCTTTTCTACTCGAAGAGCTTACTTTGCCTTTATCAAAGGCTGAGGTTATCTCGCTGGCTTATCAGGAGTACCTGACCGAGTATTCTGAGTAGTACTGTTTTCGTAAGTAGTTATAGGGAGATTCCTTGCAAATTTAAGGGGAGTACTGGTCGACACCGGGCAGTCAACATTCGAATCCGACTTACTTAAGGTGGCGCTACAGTCTGTTGTAGACTTGGGCCTTAACCTACAGTCACCACCAGCTAGCTCGGTCCCAATTTGTCTACAATTTTGCACTCCAAGTTGATTGAAGTCCTCTTCCACTTGGGTGCGCCATCTGAGTCGCGATCTTCTTCTACTTCTACGTCGCTCGGGAAATATGTCGAAGGCTCACCGGGTCGGTGTCCATACGCTCTAAATGACCGATGAGTCTATGGACTTTGAATCCCCTGCCTATATCCGTTTCGTTGTACAACTCGTAAAGCTCGCTGTTGAATCTCCTTCTCTATTCCCTTTCAATGCACACGGGGCTGAAGATGACCCAAAGAACTGTCCTCTCGAAACAGCCTAAGGCACATTCATCAGATTTTTTCAAGTTCCATGCATCTGCACCATACAGCAGATCTGGTGGCTGGTGGAGGCTGTTATACATTAGTTGCTCGAGAGAATGCTTTTCAACTCGTCGCTGGTGCTATTGCTCGTGTTATAGCCTAGGTACACAAACTCCTTTACTGCCTCGAAGTTATTTCTTTGTATGCCTTGCCTGTTGCTTGGCTGCATGCGCCTGCCTTTATTCTTCGTCAAACCAGGGGTTTTGCTTTGGTGGCTGTGCGAAACCCAGAACATAATTACAAGGGACATCTCTCACTGCTTTCTGGCAGTCTTGCCACTGGTCTTCGGTGCTTGACGTTTGCTCCTCGAAAGTTCTAGAATGCTGGACAAATCCAACAATCGCAATGTGATCAATCTCGTTGATCTCGTGGATAATGAACAGTTCGCCCAGCAGCAAAATCGATCAACCTGAATCCGTTGTCGGAAAATCGCTGACGACGATTTTATTGTCATAGTTAGGACATTGCTCATACGTGTTGTCAAGGAGCTCGTAGAACTCGTCTTTGGTGTTGTCTTTTGCCCGGTCCTTCGCATCGCATTTTCTGGATAGCAGTAATATCTGTTTTGTAACAGTTGACGATAGTTGTTTGGTAGCACGCGGTCTATTAAGAGATCTAACATATTCCACGTGCATATCCGAAATTTTTGTCCTTAAAACATTTGCTTCTGTCGTCATCAGTGCATCCGTCCGTTTCCTAGGCCTGACGTTGCTTCGAAACTAAATGCTTTTGAACGTACTTGGGAAGTCACCCCAACGTACAACACCCAACCTGGAGTACCAGGCACTTGATGTGACTACGGAAAAACGTTCCTTTTACTTCCTGGGTTTAAATAAGTCGACATAGCCCGTGAAGGTGTTCACAAAGTAATTCGGCCTAACTGGAACTGAAGACGCCACCGTTGATTCCAAAAAAAAAAAAGAAATTCCTTCGCTGCCATCACTCTTTGGGAGTGCCCTGGTGGGAATACTCCTTCGTTGGGGGGGAATTAGTAGCAACAGCCTAATCCGCTTCGACCTGTCGACCATAGGAGGCCCTTCTTCACTGTAGTAGTCACCGTATGCCCCTCCGCCATGTCAAGGCTTACCCCATGGAGGAGCTAGAAACACTTACAAAGCAGTAAAAATTAGGCTCTTAATCCGTCAAAATCATTGCCATCCGCTGATGAAATTTGACCGTTATTGGCTCAATAGAGAGACATCGAGGTCGCCAGAGGGATATTTAGTTCTAAATGTTACCGGATTGTATCAAAAACCTTTCTCTGTCGAAAAAATTGAGATTTTCGTACATTTTCAAGCGGAAGAAAAACACTGACGCCACGTTCTCGTAAGAAAAAAATAATCACGTCCGCTCTCTTGGTTAACTCAAACATATTTTCTTTCTGAAATAATTCTTTCACTTAAGAAAAATCAGGTCATCCTCCTAATTTAATAAAATGTCATAAAAGAAATATTCATAAAATATAAGAAGGCCAGGTAGGCCCCTCAACAGGTCTGTCAAAGCAAACTATTTTCTCCAATTCTCAGAGGAAGAAAAGCCTCCGCCCCCCTCACACACACACCCACCTTCAATAGTCAATAGACACAGAACAAAAGAAGAAAAAAAAACATGAAAATCCATCATTTCTGCCATTCATCTACTGCGAACGAGTCCTTTGTCCAAACTAATGAGACTATAAGCTGGCTTTTCTCCTGTCGAAAAATATACCCAAAAAAAAGTACTATCCATTCAGAGACACACGAAAAACGAAGCATTGAATTTCCGAAATTGAAATGAAATAAATGAGATGTCGACTTTGTGCCTCGTGTTTCCTCTATATCTCGTCTCTCTATCGGAGAGTATCAACATAACAAATGGACAGACACAAAAATGAACCTGCGTTCAAGCCTTCAAGCTCGCAACGATTTTTTTTCGTTACTGTCTTGATTAAATGACAGCCAGAGCTTTGGTCTTTTTCAATTTCGAATCTACTATAGCTACTACTACTTGTCACTTATCCTTTCCTAATTGGACAGAAAAGCAAACATTTTCGGTGGCAGCCTCATCCTCTTCAAGCGACTAACTCAGCGGACAACTAAAACAAACAACAACAAAAAGTCCTTTTAATGAGTGTGTTCACGCATTACAACCATGACATAAGCGGCTTAAGTACTTGAAAGAATGAAGAGGGAGCAGCAAATAAGAAAATAAACAAACAACTTTAAGGACGAGAGCATTGCAAATAAACATGAACTCCATATAACTTGACCATGAGGATGGAGCAGGGAATTTTCTATTCATAAATCAAACATTCATAAGCCACTTTATTTATCAACGTATCGAATGTCCTATAGCAACTTTGTAAGACAAAATTGTTCAAGAAAGAAAATATCCTTTTCGCAAGGACTCCAGGACGAGGACTTTAGTTTGGTTTTCTTTAAGTAATTGGATGGATATTTTGCTGTAGGAGCGGCGAACTACAAGGATCTCCTGAGAAGTCAAGTTCATATTTCGACTGTTTGCACTTCGTCTGTAAATAAAGTGACATTTCGGTTGTGTAAAGTCATCTCGCACCTTGCTCACCAGACGGAACAAATTCGAATTAAATTTGAAACGAAAAAATAAAGACAGTCACGAAAGTCTATTTGCTGAGAAATCAGTCTGCAAGCAGCAAGGACCTCCTGCATCACCAGTTTGTGTCGGATTGACTTTGACATTTGCTTTCGACCATATTCGAATCCTTTTTTTTCCACGTTCACCGGTTGAAAGACGAAAGGACGTGTTGTATGTTGCTGACACATGAACACGCAATAGACACAATACAATTACAATAAGAAATAAATGGGGAAAAAAAATCCTATTAATTTTTTCCTTTCATCGTTATGATGGAAAAGGACATTCGTACAAAATTCCTACCACCTATGGACCTGTAGAAAAATCTCATCGGCTGACCGCCTCATAATAATTATTATTTTCCACATGAGGGACGTTACAAAGGACCAATACATATAAACATGATAGCAATGAAAGCCACCTGTCATTTAACCTGAACAAAAGGACCGCATAAACAACGATGAAGGACACAACAGTAGCCAACATACGGTAGACAGTGATGTTTGAAATTGAAGGTATGTTCGCAAAATTCATATGCATTCAATTTTTCAAAAATTTGTTGAGTTTCCTAGCAAAATCTCTGAAAAATCAATACGAATTGACTCGAATTTTTCTTCAAATTCTGCTAATGGAAGAAAGGGGGCGTGGCAGATTTCTTTAATTTTTCATATTCTTCGGTTTTTTGAATGCCAAGTTCAAGATTGTGAGTTCTTCCTGCATTTTCTTCACCCCACTGTGTCAAGAGTGTATGTGTGCGTGAGTATCCTTATCACTTCAGCATGCGAATATTGATCCTTGTTGTTTTTTTTTTAGTTCTCCCTCTTTTGTTCTTATTTTCTTTGGTGGTCTGACTGTCCGTCAAGCTTCGACACATCAACAGCAGCATTGACAAGGGTTTTCGATATTATTGTATTTTGCGGGGATGGCCCTGGCCCTAAATCGTCCTAGCAAACCAACAAGTCTGCAATCCTCGCACTATAGGGTGCAGCACTCTCCGATAACAATCTGATGGGGACGACCGCCACCGACGACACGGTCGTCACGGCACGCCCCTTACACTCACAAAGTTAAGCGTTTTATATTATTTTTTGTTTTGTTGATGTCCTGGAAACAATTATCACTTAGAGTGGTGTACTTTGGTTAAGTTGAATGGCAAAGTAAATACACAAAAAAAAAATGTACAAAAAAATAAATAATAAACTCGCAGCGGGACATCGTTTAATTTTTTCCGGTGTTTATACCAGAAGTAGGAAAAGTCCTTTTTTTCTGCTTGTTCAATGTTTTTCAGTTGTTTAAAAGGACATTGAAGGATTTTTTTTTCATGTGTGCATTCTCGTGTGTGTGAATATGTGAAGACAATTAGGAAACAAATCAAAATCAGACTTTAACAGCAAAACAAAAAGGGGAAACTTTGTGTGCGAGGGGAGGACATGACCCAGTTTCTCGATTCTCCATAAATAAGAAAAGATGTAAGCTTATATGATTTTTTAGTAGATTTATGTATGACTTTGTTAAGGCCTGAATTTGAGATGTAAGGCGGACTAAGATTTTGTGAAGGGGACGATAAAATAAACATCAAGTAGACGAGTCGTGTTTTTGTTTTGATTTGGACGACATAAATGGAGAGATAAGAATAGTAAAGTGAAGTGCTTTTGTAGAGTGTTGTTTTATGCTGAAAAAATGGCGTCGGAATTGGTGAGCGAACTTTATTTCTGTGGATATGATTGATAATGCGTCCCTATAACAGAAAAGACATTCAAAAAGTTGTCAATAATTTCAATTTATATTGACTTTTCAGTCAATTCTACCAGAAAGCAGTAAATTCCCACGCACAAGTGCCTTAATAACTAGTAGAAACCGTTCAAATCCGCACTCTTTAAAGGAAAGGATTTTGGAATTTGGATAAAGTAGTTTTGCTGAGTATTTTATCGTATGAAAAAAATGGCGTCCGAATTTTCAAATTAACTAAATTTTTGAGAATATGATTTACGATTGCTTGTATCGATTACGATATAAAAGTACATAACAAGAAGAAGTTTCTCGAACTTGTCAAAAATTTCAACTGATTTTTCCAGCCAATCGTTCATAGAAGTTAGGAATTCCCACGCCCAAGTGCCTTTAATCCTACTTGCAACCACTCAAACTATCGGTTTGGAGGGAACGGATTTTGTTTTGAATACTCTCATTTAGTGTTAATATTATGCTCAAAGTAAATAGTGTACGAATTCTCAAGCGAGTTTTTTTTAATATAATTGATGATTGATAAAAACTGATTCTGCAAAAAGAAGCTCAAATCTAAAAATTATTCTAAAATTTGTTAAAAATTTCAATGAAATTGATGCCTCTAGCCTATCGTTCACAGAAGCACCGAATTCTCATGCCCGAGTGCCTTCATACCTACTAGCAACCATTCAAATCGGTTATTTCTTAAATACTTCTACAGTAAGGCCAATCAAACGAGCTCAAAACAAAGGACAAAAGGATGGTCGAATATTAAATTTTAAAGAATTTACAGCATACCCGAATAATTCCCCATAACCCCACAATCCATATATTTTCCTCAAAATATTATTGATTCATTTTTCCAAGACAGCATGGCACCAAAGTTAATTAATTTTCACTTCCAATACAACGTTTCTCTCTCTCTCTGTTCGAAAAACATAAATAAGTATTTTTAAAAATCTCAGTGTGGGTCAAGGTTAAACATAATTTTCCCTGAAAACACACAAATTCCCTTCGATGTGGGTTCAATGCCGACTGCTGTGCGTTGGGTTATTTTTAGCTTCCACCATATGCGTTGCTGTTGAATTCCTTGCCGCATTATGAATACACAAGTCAGTACCGGATTAATAAAACCAAAGTCCTTTTTTACTTATCCCAAAATAGACTTTTCATTTTGGCTGGCAAATATACAAATTCAAATTCCTGCGCCGTAAATTTCTACCCGATTCATATTGCCTTATTGCATATTAAAGCTGAACGCAAATTTACGATACAAAATCACATAAAATACCTCAAGCCATTGAGTTATTATCCAAGAAAATAAACCATTTTTATGTTTTCTGTCGGGGTGGTGTAGAAGTCCTGGGAATGTGTGTAAGTGTGTGTCGACGACAAGCATCTTTGTGAGTTATAGAAAACTCAACCAAATTCTAGACATCATAAGACAAACTGCTGTGTAACTAACCAAGCAGTTCCAATATACCAGAGATAGGTCATCCATTTATCTTCTCAAGGAAGCGCCAGGACACATCCAGAGACAGAAACAGAAACAGTTACAGAAACACACATGATTTACATCACAAACTCGATTGTAGGAGTTTTGTTTTTACTTCATATCCGTCCACATCCTGAAAGGTATCCTCATATCTCTCTCTATCTCTTTCTTTCTTGTGTAGGTGGACGATGTGTTGTTGGGGGTGAAAGAAAGGATAAAATTATTGTTTACGTTCCTTAATTTCACTTTATTATTGGCACAGATTTCGACGTTATTTTTTTCCTTCTCGTCTTTCTCTACATCTAACATAGTTTGTCTTGTCTTGGACGACTCTTCGTCTTCATCGTCCTCTTCGTCTTGTAATAAATACAATCCTCCTACTCTGTCTATCTGACGCCAGTTCTAAGAAATTCGATCGTTTTCTGGCATTGCTGCTATGAACGAATAACACATTTCAATCCGTTCAAAAGATGGAAGAAAAAGAAGGCTTTTTTTCGACATAGACTCATGTGTGGGTTTGTATATATTTTTTTCGCAGGATGTGTGAGGATAATTTATGAATTTATGTAACGGCAGACTATAGTGTACAGACTTTCGCCATCTCTCAATAAATAGGCCGCCGCCGCCGCTGCTGCCATTATTGTCATGACAAACTGTAAGAAGAAACAATAGAGACCTAACAGACAGTGAGCCTATGAGGAAGCAACAACAAAGTACAATAATGTTGGGGATAACAATAACAACAAGAAAAACTTAAATTTAGCAAACATGGATATCAGAAATAGGAATAGAGAGAAATCGTATTGGGGGACTGAAATATGGCACTGGGCTATAATAGATTTTGTTGCGAAAGCTAGGCGCAGATTTTCTTCTTATTTTGTGATAGATTTGTTGGGCGCCACTTTAGCTAGTAGTTGATTTGTTTATTTTTTTCATTCGCTCTCTGTGGTAGAAAGATAAATTTCCAGATGAAAACTGTTTTAAATACCTACGGCTAATTTTTGTAAAATAAAAAAATGGCGCCCAACGTGAGGCCCACATTGCAAAATGGAGTAGTTTGGGAACTCAAACTACTACAAACTGCTAAGTGATAGTATAGTTGCTAAGATAAATTAAAACAAAAAAGTTTTCCTCTAATTTTCCTAGATTTTTGAAAATGGCGCCCAACGTGGAACCAATAAAATTCGTTTTCAGTGCGTTCTTAATTATAGAAATTTAAACAAAACTGAAATGAACATTTTAAGACGATAGGGGTTTCAAGTCAAAATCATGCAAACTCACGGTGGGCGCCATTTAAACCATTTTTTTTTTCAGGTTTTTCAAATCTATTGTCTTCCTTCTATAACTATATCCTGAAAAGTGAAGTCTTAGGATTACCAGGCCCTTGCTGAAACTCGTGCCTTTACACACCTTTTCACACCTAATTCCCTCCTGATCAATATATCAGGTGCGGAGCAAAGGAAGAAGCAAAAAATAATCGTTTAAGATGGATTCGCATCACACATACTCATACATGTGTACATCCATAGGTAGGGGTACCATTTAGACAATCAGAAAGTAAGAGAAACCATCGAGGACGGAAATAAAACCGTTTCCAAAGACAACAAAAGGATATTAAAGATTAAGATAAAGAGTTGGCTAACAAGGATTATACGTTCATTCTTTTTTTTGCGCACAGAGTCGTGTCGTCGTCGTCGCCTTTGTTGTTGGCTTTCATTTCTCTCTGTCGATTGTTTTGTTATGATTGTGCGTACAAGAGAAGGTGTGTGTGTGTGAATTTTTGTTTGTGTTGTCGAAATCCATAATAAAGGATGGCATTTTTATTTCCTCCTAATTAACAAGTTCGTAGATAATGAGCCGAGGAGCCAGGAAGCTGTGTTTTTTTTTTTGTCTTCTCTGGGGATGGGGAGATTCCCTGAAATTTATTACATTTTTCAGAATATTACTTCGCTGGAATGATGGTGGGGGAAGAAAAGGGGCCATAGCCGCATGCATTGAAGATATAAAAATACCCAAAAAGAGGGACACATTGTTAGATTTTTGTGTATAATGGCTATTTGGGTCATGAATTTAATTGAGTTATTATGGAGGGGATCATGCTATAAACTGCTCCTGCAGCTTAAGCTGTTTAGAGTTTGCGAGGAATTTTGTTTTCTTTGTATGTCTGACGAGTAAAATGACCGGGATTAGGAATCATTTACGAGATTTTGTGACTTTGACTATGGACTGACGATGTTCATTGATAAATTAGGGACTTATGGTTGGTTTAAGGTTTGTAATAAATTTCCAAAAAGCTTGAGTTAAGGTTCGCTTACATATGAAAATTGTTGGGAATCAAGCAACAGAAGAGGAAATGTCTTAATAAGAGACTGGATCAGTAAATTGATTGGAGTTAATTTTCTGAGAAGGTGCCAAATCAGTCGTTAAGTAAGGACATAAATACTCCAAATGTGTTTTGTACGACCATGAATCACATATGATTCAATTCAGTTTTAAATTTAAATGAATATTGTTCTACGTCCTTATGCAAAAGAGCCAAAAAGAGGCTTGGCAATGAAGAACATAAGACATCAATGATGAGTCCTATGAATCACATTTGATACGTAGAGCATTCATTACAACGATTTTTCACGTGATTTGTGGGTTTTTGCTCACGGAATGCTATCATGACATTTGGCTTCCTTTAAGTACTCGAAATGTTTACGGGTTGTTGGCATAACTTCGTTATTCATGATGCCTTTAAAAATCGAAAATTTTGTCAAAAAGCTGTGGAAAATATTGACTGTTTCTTGGAAACGCTGATAAACTATCAGCTCAAGAAATATCTTCAAGACCGAAAGCTTCTTAATGATCGGCAATACGGCTTCCGCAGCAACAGATCCACTGGTTATTTGATGGTTTATCTCACCGAACAGTGGAACAAATCTTTATATCGTTTTGGAGAAAGTAAGATTGTTGCACTTAATATTTCAAAAGCATTTGATAAAGTCTAAACCCCTGGTTCGACGAAGAATGTGCGCATAGAGCTAAGGACGAGTCATATAAATCCATGCTGCAGGCAAGAACCAGAACAGCTGAGCAAGCAGCCCGTGAGATCTATATGCAAAGAAGGAGAGAGGAACACCGAATTTTAAGATGGAAGAAGAAACAGTATGAAAAAGAAGAGGTCGAGTCTATAGAGGTATGTTATGGCAGGGGTAACATCAGAAAATTCTATAAAAAGGTGAAACAATCTACAAAAGGATATCAGCCTAAAATAGAAACCTCTAGTGATGAAAACGGAAATATTGTAGGAGATACGTGAATTGATGTAAAAACAGCTATTTCAAGACCCAAATCGCATAATGGTGCAGGTGCAGATGGCGTAACAGCTGAACTGTTAAGAGCAGCTGGAGGTGATCTGGTCAGGAGCATACACCAACTCATCTGTAATATATGGTCGGTATGCCCAATGAATGGAAACTTGGCATAGAAGAATGGAGACGCTCTGAACTGTACTAACTACAGAGGTATAAGTCTCCTCAACATCGCATATAAAATTTTGTCGTCTATCCTGTGTGATCGCCTAGAACCATTTGCCAACAACCTGATCGGCCACTGTCAGTGTGGTTTAAGCAAGGAAAATCAACCATCGAGCAAATTTTCACAATCCGACGGATTTTAAAGAAAAAAACCCAAGAATAGCAAATCGATACAACATCTTTTTATCGATTTTAAAGTTGCCCATGATAGCTTTAATAGAAACGAATCACGTCTCGGCATCCCTACCAAACTCGTTTGCTTGTGCAGGATGAATATGGAGAATTCTCGCTGCTCCTCTTTAACATCCGCTCCGTTTATTGGCCGAACAAAGCGGTGCATTTTCTGGAATTGAGACGGAGGCGGCTAAGATGGGTTTGGCTGTGAATGAGACGAAGACAAGACTCGGCCAGAACATCTCAATGGGCAGTTACAATTTTGAAGTAGTCAGTGACTTTGTATACCTGGGTTCCACTATAACCTCGCACCAATAACATCAGTTCAGAGATAAGGCGAAGAATCACTCTTGCCAATCGCTGTTTCTTCGGGCTAAGAAGGCATATGAGCAGTAAAGCCCTCTTTCAAAGAACCAAGGAAGCCCTGTATAAGACCTTAATCATAACAGTCCTGCTGTATGGGGTAGAAACATGGATATTCCAAAGAGCGGATAAGAACGTTTTTGGTTGCTATGAGAGAAAGATTCTTCCAGTTATGTTTGGTCCGATATGCATGGGCGGAGAGTGGAGAAAGAAAAACAATCAGGAGCTATACGGGCTTTACAGCAACATCGACCTGAACAGAAAGCTAAACATTCAGCAGTTATAAGATGGCTGGGCCATGTGGAGCGTATGAACACCGACACATAATCCGGTCGAGTTTTTGTATCCAACCCTTATGACGGACAGCGTGGAAGGAGAAGACCTCATCTTTGGTGGTGCGCTCAAGTGGAGAACAACATCAACCAGCTTAATGTGCGCAACTGAAGGCATTTAGCGAGGGACTAGGGCTTCACGATTTTCGATAAAAATATCGGTATCGTATCGTATCGTATCGAAAGTCGATACGATAATCGACACGATATCCAGTACCTGCGATACCGATATCGATACGATAAATGTGTTTATAAAATTGTCGATATTATCGTATCGCCGATAAGCACTGGCCGATAATTATCGAATATATCGTATCGACTGAAAGAATTCTATTTTCGACACTGCGTGCGCAAAATTCGAATTTTCTTTCAATAGCATTTACTAATAGTAGTTTACTTGCAGTAATAAACATATTTGATTGTTTTTTTACGCGTTCGCTCGTGCTTTCATTGTCGATCGTCTTTTCTAAGAACCCGATGAACATCGATACTAGAACGAAAGGTTGAAACGAAAGGAAAAGGTCGATACTAGGTGGTTGAAAGGTTGTCTTCATCTATAGTCATATATATATAAATGCACCTATAAAAATAAAGTCTGTTAGGGGTTGGAATATCAAGCCTAAGCCAGAAAAACAAATTACGCGAAAAGGTACACCGTTCTATATTTTTCTCTTAGAACGGTTTTGGGATTGTGAGCTTTCAACAAATGTCAATTTAAAATTGGGGGTTCGGATAGTCTATAATCAAATAAAATAAATTTTGAATAGCTTGTGTTTCACTTATTTCCTCGCTTTAATTGTAATGAACTTTTTTTTCTTATTTCGATATTTTATCGAGTATCGTATCGGTATCGTATCGAATTCGATAACGATACGATAAGTTTGTCTTAAAATTATCGCCGATATCGATACGATACGATAAAATAATTTGTTATTCGATACGATACCGATACAATCGAAAAATATCGGTATCGTATCGTATTGTGAAGCCCTACGAGTACCGAGCTGGCTGAAGAACTTTGTTGGCTGAAGCCGAGATCCATCCTGGATTGTGAGCACCATCGAAAGTAAAGTTAATTGAACAGAGAGATTCAAGTTCAGAGGAGAGGAGGGATGTTTGATCATCGGAGATTGACCAATTAAGACTAGGAAAATTGAAATCGCCTTGAACGATGATTAAATCTTTAGGTTGAGCTTGATATAGTAATCAACAGCATTCAATGCTTAATAAGTTTTAATATGTTGGGCAGGTCAGCAACAGAGAACAAACAGAAAACACTTTGGGAGGGTTACCTTTGCTAAAAGAACTCCCCTTCCATTAGAATTTTTCATGTTTACCATAATAATCCCTTCGTAACAAAAAGTCGCTCTCAGTGCACTTCGTCTGATAAGGAGCGTTTGTTTTTTAAAGCTTTTCTAAACTCAGGACTCAGTCAAAGGGTAAGAGCTCTCAAAATTAATTGATTTCACAGTTTCTCTTTTATGCCATTTTTTGTGAAAAAAAGGTCAAACCCATAGAATGCACTTTTTTCCCGTATTTATATTGATTCAATATTTTGAGGGCATGTTATGGCGGTTGAATTACAAAAAACCTGTATGCAAACCACATTAACGCACAAAAACACACCAAAATTATTTAATCCAATTTTTATCGCCGCAATGCACCAGGGGAACTCGAGGAGGAAATATGAAGTGTGTGAGCAGCATTCAAATGATTTTTTTTTGTGCACTAAAATTATTTATTTTTGGAAGAAATTTCTTTTCAATTTTTTGTAAAGATTTTTTGTTCAATGAACAATTTTTTGTCAGTATTGAATGTCTGGCATTCATGGTGGTGACTTTGAATAGAAAAAAAATTATAAAAAAAAATTAAATAAATAAATTTCAAGCCGGGGTTGGGTGTAATTAATGTGTAAGCGTTAATAGGATATTTGTTTTGGTCTTTGGCGATTTAAAATAAATTAATTTACCAATTTATTTATTTTTATCCGAATTATTTTTTGGTTTGCAAAAAAGACATAATACCTGCCTTTATGTTTAATTTATATAATTTTCTCACTTTCGCATGTGGTTTGAGGGGAAAGGTGAAAAAAGTGGGTTTCTATGAAAATCGAAAATGGAATGTCTAGATTTTCTTTTTTTTTTTTGAAAATTGCCAAAAAAAAATTGTTAATTGAATTTTAAATTATATTTTGACTGACGTGGGTATTTGAACCTTTTGACTGGTTGATTAAGTTTTAATGAGCAGGCATGTGTGTGAATAGTTTTGTGCTCAAGTAGTTGTTAGTCATTTTTTTGATTTTTTTGTTCCGTTTTAATTAAGTTTTGATCTGGAAAATCCTAAAAGGTGAGCATTTAATGAGTTTTCGGGTTTTTGTCAAAATCTACTAAATGGTTTCGCTATAAGCATTAAAAAATATAATCGATTGCTTAAAACCGATTGCAATTAATGGCCGAAGAGGTCACCCGCTGTCCTTGATTCACAACATGGCAATATTTTCAATCAAAATCATGTAAAACCTTTAAAGGCTCATCTCCCCATAATAACTCTGTCGCCGCCGATAACTTAAGCTTCGATAAAATAAAATCAACGATTTTTCGATATCATAAATTGAATTCTTACACAGTTTCACGCTTTGTACAATAATTCCACTCGATTAGCCCTCATTGATTCCGGGATTACCGACAGATTTCGTTTTTTCGACACACACTTTTTTTTCCTGAAAATCCTCGGCCGCCCACCTCAAAACCTAATTGCGACAAAATCAAATCGTCATTTGGGCATAACACTCGATTGAATTTAAATCGATGACAATGACAACATTTGGGAGAAGACACACCGTTCCTCCAAAGAGGACGCGACACGAACAATGTTGATGAAAAAGAAGACGACACTCTGGCTGAGGATTTTCTTTCGAATAATTGTGTCGCTCCCCTTTTCTTGTTGGACTCCCCCTTAATTTTTCACTTTTGGTCATAAAAATGTCAAGCAGCTCTCATTGTCATCGACCGAAGAAGACAAGGAGACTCGGTGAGGATTGAAATCGAATCCAGTTCGGTGGTCGACTAATTTCTCTTCCCAGGCAATGAGGTGTCAGTCTCTGACCCATCATCAAACGCTTGTTACCGATTCCACCTGTGTAATCGTCCTCTAAAACCCCCAAGACAGTCACCTACAACTTCTCATCCTTAAATGCGGTCTGCTTTCTCTATAATCGCTGCCCTCCTACGGTTCCCTTCTTCGGTTTGGGTAATAATTTGTGAGTCATAAATTTCGCGGCGTCTCTTATTCTCCGAGTCTGCTGCTGGACAAACCCAAAGAGGTGAGGAAATGCGACCAAGAAAAGAAGGTAGATCGAAATTGGTTATGGATTTTCTCCATGGTTGGGTCACCTCCGCGCCGCCATTTGGTCTCTGCTGAATGATGGTGGTCTCTTTTTGTCGACTTTTTGGAAATTGTTATTGTGATTTCGAAAGACCATAAAACCTAATATGGGAAAACAATTATTTTTTTGTTGGTTGTTCTTGTTTAAGGTCCGACGAGCAGTAAACAAGCCAGCGATCGATGAGGATGATGGGATGGGATTCGTGTGTGTGTCTTGGTTGGGTCATGTGTTTTGGATAATTTATCGCAGCAATAAAATTAAATTTAAATTTACACAACAAAAGTCTATTAGAGAATAGAAACGCAGGTAAATAAAGTTAATCGGTGTTTGATTATGATGCGCGGAAGGGCTTATAGCGCGCCGAGTGGAGACTTTTGTGAGAAGAATATTTACGGGCTTGGGTGACATTATATGTCCAATTGGTTGCAACAAATGTCGAGGCATAAACTTTATGCAGGGCATTAGTTGGACGCATTAAAAGTTTGTTTTGTCTTTTTTGTTTATGGCAAAGCGTTTAAGTTTGAGATGAGTTTGGAGCGATGAAAATATTTTATGGTCAATTAAGTGACCTGTTGCTGGGAGTCCCACGCTCCAATTAGAATTCTTGGACGCGTGTTTAGCCACGGTGGTGTTGTTTCTTGGAGGTGCGGCTGGAGTCATTAAGTCTGGGGTTTTACATTACAAAAGGAGTTTCGGCCATACATCAAGATAATGGATGCTGATTAGTTTTTCTACTGAACTTTAAAATTTTACGATTATTGTTGTGAGCCGATTTAATTAACGAGATAAATGGCTTTACACTTCTTTTCTTCTTCAAACTATTGATGAGGAACTTGATACCCGGTTTAGATTTATAAATTTTTGAAGATGATTTTTTCTTTAAAGAAGTGTTTGTTTTCTTTGTATGGTCCTAAAGGAGCGACCGAATGCATTTTTCTAATTACATGACTGCATTGACAATTTTCGTTTCAACAATATTAAAGCCCCTTTCGCGGCCGCTTTTATTAGAAAATATTGAAATATTGGACTGATCAAATGATCTAAGCAATGTCTGATTCATCTTGAGGTCTGATTTTCAAAAGGATTTTTCTGTCAGATCACGAGTGAGTCATATCATACAGCTTTATCACACTTGTTCAGCACCGCATGGCAAGACATTATGGAAAGATTCACAGCACAACAGCATCTTTTACGGGGGGCTAAGTCGACCTACTGAAACCACTATCACCAATATCATCCGCAAATTTGAGTGCCAGCTTAATTATTTGCAGCTGTGGCGGAGGGGTAGGCGAATACCGTGACTAAACGATTCGTTGTTGTTCTAAAAACAAAATAGAGTGACGCGACAGCTCTTGAAGAGCCAAGGCCTAAGTGACTTACTCTCATCAACAGTTCTCTAGGTGCATGTGAAGAATTGAGGGGACCTACAATTTAACGCCGATTCCGAACGGCAAAGTTGAGAAGCACTTTTTTCATGGCAGATGGTACTCTTAGAAGTTTTGTCAGTTCTTCGAGGCAGTGCCCGTGAAAGATGAAATACAAACGATGGGCACGAGTAGGACTCGAACCCACGACGTTCTGCTTAGCAGCCAACGCACCTTACCACTAAGCTAAGCTTGACGTATTAAACATAAGGATCTCGTTCAATAGCAACACAAAACTTAGCTTTTCCAAGAACTCGAACCAGGAGATTTCAATTTTCCTTGTGTCAAAACTTGCTCCTTAAATATTTTTTTTTCTTTTTTTTATCAAGGAAAAATCACAATAAAATCGCAGTCAATTCTGGTGATTTGAAAAGACCATTTCTGAAGACTGTATACCGGTGACGACGAACAAGATCCCGCCGTCAAGCAGGATGACAGTCAACAATTCGGTGAACCCGACCTACAAGAAGTGAAAACGGCAATTTCACGGCTGAAATCCAACAAAGCCGCTAGAGCATAATGGTCTAGCTGCCTAGCTGCTTAAAGGAACATGCACCAAAGCATCTGTAAGATATGGTCGGAAGAATGCGTGCCGGATGAATGGAACCTCAACATTGTTTGTCGGATCTTGAAGAGGGAAGATCCTCTAAACTGCGCCTATAGAGGAATTAGCCTACTTAAAATCGTTTACAAGATTCTCTCTGCCGTAATATGTGAATGTCTGAAGCTTTTCGTCAACAATCTGATTGGTTTTTAGCAATGTGGCTTCAGACCGGTAGTGTCAACCATCGACCATCACTTTGAGGAAGATCCTGGAAAAAATCTATGAGCTCCAAATTGATACCCACCACGTTTTCATCGATTTTAAGGCCACGTATGACAGCCTCTATAGAGATGATTTGAAAAAAGCCATTTCTAGTTTTGGCAACCCTGCCTTGCTCGTTTGCTTGTGAGAAATGACGATGGAGAACTCACGCTGTGCTTTCGATGTCAAAAAAGGATCCAGACAAGGCGATGCACTGTCATGCGATTTCTTCAACATCGTTCTTGGGAAGATAGTGCAAAACTCCACCGTCAACACCAGAAGCACTATCTTCCAAATATCTGTTCAACTTCTCGCTTACGTCGATGATATTGATGTAATGGGAAGAACACGGCGCTCGTGATGTCAATGTGAGAATTGAAAAAAAGCACCAAAAATGGGTTTAGAAGTAAATGAGGGTAAGAAGAAACAGTATATGCTGTCTTCGAGAAAGGGCACCCAACAACGACGGCTCGGAAAAAACGTCACAAAAGGCGCATACAACTTCGAGGTAGTAGAGGAGTTTGTCTACCAAGGCTCCGCTATTAACACGGACAATACCACCAGCTATTGAGTGGAAAAGCCCTATCTCGAGCAACTATAGTAAAACTGAATAACACCCTCATAATTCCAGTCCTGCTGTGCGGTATAGAAGCATGGACCTTGAAAAAATCGGATGAATGTGACTTAGGCTGTTTCGAGAGGAAAGTTCTTCGGTTTAGCTTTAGCTCCGTGTGCATTGATGGGGAATGGAGAAGAAGATTCAACAGCGAACTTTACGGGTTGTATAACGACTCCGACCTAGCCAGAAGGGTCAAGGTCCAGAGAAAGAGAGTCAGATGGCTCCAATGGACACCGACGCTACGGCTCGGGAAGCCTTGGACACTATTCAGGTGGCGCACTTGGAGAGCAAAACTGGAGACAGGTAGCTAGGGACCGAGCTGGCCTTAAAACTTTAATGTCAACATAGTCTTATATGCAATAATGAAAATAATAAAAAGGATCGCATACGTTTAATAAATCAAAAAAAACGTATTCATACATAATTATTTGAAAATTCCATGCATGAGGCTACACAAACCAACGACCTAGAACAATATGAATATCCAGCTTTTTCCCTCCATACAAAAGTTCATAGTCCACAATGGTAATTATTATTTATATGCTTCTGACACTCCGTACAATTAATTTTTCAAAACCATACCTCCCATTGTAAATCCAACAGAAGGCAATCAACTCGCGTTCGACAATGAAAAACGCCGCAGCACAAATCTATAATAATTTTACTATCAAAAACCAATTACTACGACTGACACGAAGAACTAAAGCGTCCCGCTGCTTTCTTAAATTACAAGTTAAGCCAGAAATTTCCCCCATCCCACATTACACCAGTCACCAGTACCACCGAACGTTCCCGCTTAAGGTATTCAATAGTTTCTAAGCAACGAAAGTCCCCCACCACCACCATCATCACTTATGTGTCATTAACTGTCACAAAAAGAAACAAAATTTTGAATAGAATTCACCGGCCCCGCTCGCTGGTACTAAAAATATCCTTTTATAATAATTTCATCGATTTACTAATTGTCGTCTACTCGGGGGAACCCTAAAGAAAAGACAGACACCATGCGCATGCATTCCAGCAGCAGCGATAACAAAAGAGTTTTTCGTAATAAAGAAAAGGGTTAGAGTTTTCTTTCCTATTGTCACGCGTTTAACATTGACACTTTCTTATTTTTGACGAACAATAAAAAAAATATTATTTTATGGTGGCGATGAAAGTGTCGACGACGACGAACGGTGAATGGCGATAATGGTTATTTTTGTCGTATGGAATATTGTTTGCCCTTGTACTCGAATTGTTTCTGTTTTATTGTTCCACGGGGACGCCCTGATTTAGTCGGAAATTTTGTCCGCCTTTGCAGAAAATGCAGAAGACTTCTTCCCCTAGTCGGTTTCTTTGTTCAGGGACAACGAGGATTTTTCCATTTTCGGAAACAAATAAAAGGGTTTTTCTTCAACTTCTAGTCATTGAGTGTATCGATAGACGACCCGACTGGATATATGGGTTGGTTTTGGTTCTTGTGTGTTCAAGAAAATGTCGGTGACGACGACTGAGTACGGGTCGATATGATGGTTGCGATGAAAAGAACCAAATGGATTCATTCTGTCATTCTTTGCATAACAATTAACAGAAAATTTAGATTTTCATAAATGATTGATTGATAGCGTTTGAGGCTTTCTACAGGATCTCCAAAATGTTTCGAGATGTCTTTACAAATGTCCCCTTCTTACACATATAAATGAAGAACGTATAGAGACGACTCGATGACGTCATAAATGGCATGGAAGTAAACTTCAGTCATCGCTCATAAAATGACATAAAATTAGGAGGTTCATTGTTCTCCTTAACTATTGTAAGGCCTCTACACAATTTTGATATTGTAAGTTTTTTCCGAACAATGATAGACCAAATATTCAATTTGAATCGATTCCGGGAAAAGACCAATGAATTTTATCGACTTTAAAAGTGAACTATGAAAGCATCCATAGGCAAGTGCTTGCAACTAGGAGTTACAAATTCCCGGTTTTGTTCGACGAAACAAATCGATTCCCTACGTCCCTGAAATAAACCACCCAGACATATGTATGCCAAAATCACTTTACGTAACAAAAGCAACGAGTTAGTGTAAGACAAACTTTTCATACCCAAGCTTCGCGCCTGCATCATCACGCCCGATTATCGCCGTGTGCATTTGTACTAACAGTCGACAGGACATTAACTTTGCGAAGAAAATCACCGCCAATGTAAATTGCTTTATCGATGGTATTTAACTTCACCATCGTCATAATTCACACTCACTCAAAGCCGGAAAAACATGAGAAAAGAAATCGGTTATTTCTTCTCGACCTGTTTATTTCCGGGGGATCAGCAGGAAAGTTTAAGGCCCCTGGTGGCACTCGCCACGGCAGGCAATAGCTCTGGTGGATCAGTAGGTTTATTTAAGGCCCCTTGTGGCACCAAATGGCAGGCAGTAGCTCTGGCCGATCAGCAGGTTTATTTACTGACCCTGGTGGCACTAAACGGCAGGCAATAGCTCTGGTGGATCAGCAGGTTTATTTACGGCCCCTGGTGGCACGCAGTGTGACAGGCAATAGCTCTTGTCGACAACCAGGTTTATTTGAGGCCCCTGGTGACACTCAGGACTAGTTTCTTTCAATATTAAAACTCCTTACCACTGGTGGAGGCAAGCTTTAATCAAGAAATGGTGGTCAGCGGCGGAAATGACCAACACTCGGTTCGAAACCCAGAGTTGAAATGGCAACAAAAGTAGTGACGAAAGGTAGTGGTAGTGGTGGTTTTACTACAAAAGTACTGATCCTCATATGAATATTACTAAAACTGAGTGTGAACTATAGGAATGCAAATGTTAAACATTCCTCTGATTCGCCTTAATTTGCTTACGTTATGTATTCTAAGAAGCAGTGAATAGTATTGCTGGTGAATGCAAACACCGTACGGGTAAATGAGTCATACAAGGTGTTTTTTCTTATGCATTGTCTGATATGAATTGAAGGACAAATTGAATGTACATATGTTAATACAGCCTGGAATTAGTTTTGCCTGAATATTTGCTTTTTAAAGGGATCGTGACTTGTATGATGGCGAAATACAAGAACTGATACATTTATTTGATGTTTATTTGAAATTCGATACTGTGGTATAAGAGCATGTAACACTTCGTTACACCGTTATCGATGGAAAAATGCCATGGTCTCAGGCTTAGACTCTACATGTACATATTGCCAGCCGGTAAAGTAGGTGTTTTTCGACTAGTTGTCGAACTATATGCAAGGCCTTGCTTCCGATCAATATTTACCTATGAAACTTTTGGATTTTTATCCTGTTTCCCTTTTTATTAAACAATAAAAATGTGCCTCTTAAACTGTCACAAAATGTTATTTTAAGTAAAAATGAAAAATTCCACATGCCAACCATTGTGCATTCTTCCCTTACTGTTTGTACACTTTTCATGTACACCGAAACATGGTAATAATAAAGTACAGCTTGCGCGCAACCAATATTTCCAACACAACTTTTTATTTGTTTTTTAAATTTTAAATTTTATGAGCTCCATCATCATCGGTGCATTGGCTCGTCACTCTTCAATGTAAAAAAAAAAACAGAAAAACGTAAGGAGACAAAAAAATATCGCTATGACGCTGCTGGCCTAGTAACAGTTTGTCACACTCGCAAAGGTCCTTCTCATTTGGTTGGTTTAATCAGGCTGACAGCACGTCACGTTTTCCCTCCATTCGCAAAATCGATCGTCAGCTCATTGAACTCATATACAAAAACCACACACACGTGCCCCACTGTCCTGCTTCACATTCGCTCAAGCATTCCCAGAAGTATGCAATGCTTTTGCCACATCCAACGAAACAGAAAAATGATGAAATTTTAATTTAATTTATTTTTTAAATTTAAATTGCACAAACATATGGAAATGTTGTTAAACACAAATAGCCCGAAACACACACATACACGCAGAATTGCGGATATCCTTCAAAACAATGCCCACCATGTGGAATATTTTATTATTTGACAAAAGGTGAACTATTTAAACATGTTTGTGGATTTCATTGTTTTATATTTTGTTTTTAATTTTTTACAATTTAAATAAATTGGTATATTACCGTTTTTTTCTTTTAATTATTTTGTTTAATTTATTATTTGAGATAATTATTTTCATTTGGTAATTTATTTCCATCAGGATAATTTATAAATAGTAAACAATGTTTTGTAGGGGCTGCATTGCGTCACGCGAGAGCGGATTAAAAACTTTGAAAAGCAAACGCGATTTTAGAGGGAATTTTTGCTTAATTTTGAAGTCGGGAATGGAGGACAACACATCATAAATAATATTTGTTTGGGTTTGAATAATTTATTTGGTTAATTATTTTGGGGTTAAACATAATAGTGCCGCATAGTGTTGAATATTGAAGGTGTTCGATTTTAGGATTTGGCGCGTTGTTACATATTTATTGGGGTGTGTTTGTTTTTGGGCTTAGAATTGATAGGGCTCGAGGAGGATTTACATTGATTTAGGAGTCAATAGCGCTGCAACGTTTAGTTTTGATTTGAAAGATAGTTGGGGAATTTAACAAAATAATTAGGTCAACTTTGGAACACACGAGTTAGGGCTGGTAGAATCATCAGAATTGAGTTGGTCTTATTCAGAATTTGCACAAATAATTTGTTTTTTCTTGCGAATTTCAAGTTTAAACAACGTTTTCACATGATTCTTAAAAATGAATAAATAAATACAACAGAAGTTAATTTTTTTCGGAAACGATTTATTTATAAGAAATTTGACAGAAAAAACTAGCTTCCCCAAACAGAGTCAGTTTGTCATAAAGTTTGAAACCGATTCAAAAAGGTTTTGGTTATGGTATGAAATTAAATGCTAACGTGGCAAAACTAAAAAAAGTAGTAGAAATAAATAATTAAAAAAAAAAAAAAAAAAAAAATTAAAAAATTGCCAGTTAAATGAAGAGGACGAGATTCCAGGATTAGCCAATTGTTAAATTAAAAAACATAAATGCTCTCAAGAATAGATAAAGGTATGCAAATTCTATTAAGTGGATTATCATCGATTATTCACTGAATTTCTCAAAAAATAAATAAATAAATAAATTAATAGAGAGGTGCGACAGCTCTTGAAAATCCAAGTGGCTTACAGTCATCAACAATTCTCTGAGTGCGAGTTAAGGATTGAGAGGGCCTACAATTTAACGCCGATTCTATACGGCAAAATTGAGAAGCACTTTTTTCATGAAAAATTTTGTTTTCTTGGAAGTTTTGCTAGTTCTTCGAAAGACGCAATATCCGTGAAAGATGACATAAAGAACTATGAAAATGAGCAGGATTCGAACCCACGCGTACTGCGTAAAAACCAACGCACATAACCACTACGCCATGGGCATTACGATCAACAATGTTTAAATAAAAGAGGGATAGGTGGTCAAATATTCACGCTACGGCAGATCTTGGAGAAGACTCAGGAACTTCAAATCGATACCTACCACCTTTTCATCGATTTCAAGGCCGCGTATGACAGCGTCTTCAGAGACAAATTCTATAGCGCAATGTTCAATTTTGGCATTCCAGAAAAAACTCGTCCGTCTGTGTAAGAAAACAATGGAAAACTCACGCTGTTTCATCATGGTCGGAAAAAATCAAACGGACGCTTTTGATGTCAAAAAAGGTTTTAGACAAGGCGATTCGTTGTCATACGATTTCTTCAACATCATTCATGAAAAGATTGTGCAAAGCTCCAACGTCAACACCAGAGGCACAGTCTTCACAGTCTTTCAAAAGTTCGTCCAGCTACTAGAATACGCAGACGACATTGACATAATTGGAAGAACACAGCGTCAGTGGAGCGTGTGTGAGTCTTGAGACGGAGGCCAGGAAGATGGGTTTAGCGGTTAACGAGGGCAAGACCAAGTTAATGCTGTCGACAAGAAAGGACTACCAACGTCAAACGTCAACATAGTCAGATTTAACTTCGAGGTAGTTAAAGACTTTGTCTACCTATGATCCGCTATCAACACAGACAAAAACATTAGTGCTGAAATCAAACGAAGGACTTAGAAGGCAATTGAGCAGTAAAGTTCTCTCCCGAGCAACTAAAGTGACACTCTACAAAACTTCTCAAAATAATGCTATGGCCCGTAAAGTCTTCGAATCCAACCCGGAAGGATGTCGCAGAAGTGGAAGACCGCGACTCAGGTAGAGCACACGGGTGGTAGAGGACCCGAACCAACTTGGCGTGCGAAACTTTAGATTGACTGGAATTCAGGTATTTTTGTTGAATAATGTTATTCTTAGTTCCCTTCTTATTATACCTAGGCTTCCAAATATAGATTCATTTGGGACGTGAAAAAAATAAAAAGTTGGTATTTAAAGGATGAATTCCTCGTAAAATATCTTTCGTACCCACAAAATTCTTGCAGTTGAAATGCTAAAATGAATCTATAACAACAATTTCTACAACTGCCTTTCATACGTTTAAAATCAGTATGATTTAATGATTTTATTCCATTTCTTTGGAAATTACAAATTGTCTGTAGAAGTTAATGCTTGTGTTTTGGGTATTTTCAATCCATTTTTACTTGCGACATATAGAATATGTGGAAAGTATTGAATTCGTAAAAAAAGTTGAGATTTTGATCAAATATGACATTACGATGATAGAGAAGTGGGTCCGGCGTTTCCGTCTGTCTATATGTCTGTCTGTAAACGCACCTACAGGGTGTTGTATATGAAAAATGTTATTAATTTGCAGTACATGTAATTTTGATTTGAGCACTGAATGTATTCATTTTTTGATTCCTCAAAGTTGGTTGTACTAGTTTAAGTTATCTTGTTACTAACTTAATGATATTGAATTGAACGACGGACTAAGAGATTTTCCCTTTTTCCGGTCTTTCTGATTCCGACCAGCATCAAGTTAAGTTGTAAGATTCTGATTAATAAATTGTATGTTGAATTGTACTTCGAGTCTTTTATTTTGAGTTAATAAATAAAACACCACCATACAACTTTTTCGGCCAAAAACTAAAAGTTTAAATTGAAAAATATTAAAAATCAACAATTACTTAAGAAATATAATGGAATGAATTTTTTCAAGTGAAATGTGGTTTTGTATTTCAATTTCAATTTTATTTTATGATTTTTAAAGTTTTTTTGTGAGTTAAGTCTTAGAAAACTGGAGCAAGTTGGTACGACTCAGACGTGCACATTTTTTTTTTCTCTTAAATTTCATGCAATTTTTGCTCCAAAGAATTAGTTTTTTTAGTTGCCTATATACTCAATAATGTCATTAAAAGGAGATGTAATGGTCCGTTTTATTGTGTGTTTTTTCTTTTGAAAACTGTACAATCTATTACAAAATCTAAGGATTTATGGGGCAGCGGATTTTTTTTAAATTTTTGTTTTTGAAAAAGAAGCGCCTTTGTGGATATTTTGTGTGAACATTATTCGGAATCAGAAACTGGCTTACTTGCATACAACATTATACACTTTTTCAGGTATCTGTATCTAAGGTGGTTGATGACGCCATGCCATTTTATTCTCCATAAGTGGCACATTATTTGTATCACTTACTTTCTATCGTAAAACTATCAAATTTGTGAGGGATCCAAAAATGTCCTCTGATCTACCTATTTTCTACAAAACATGTATTCGTCAAAAACTCGACAGGAGCTCCACAAACGCACCTTAACCTCTTGCAACTAATACAGGTGCGTAAAAAATATTGTTGACGGAAGGATTTTATCATTGAGACGCTTACATCGTTATAATACCGGTGTTCTTTCATCTCCTATCACTACTTCGACAAAAAATGGCTACCATTTAACCTCATCAAAGGCATTTAGGAATGCCCTCGAGTAAAGTTACGGTCGTACAGTTAAGAACAGAGATTCGTTCTTTACGCGTATCGCTTGAATGTGGGCATATTTCCTACTTAAAACACTTGTAACTTATATAGACGAATAGAGTTTACCTTTAACTTTCTTTAGATGTAGATAACACTCGATGGGTTTTGGAGGACTTTGTATTTCTGCCAAAAATTTGCAAGGGGTTAGCGCATGAATTTTTAGAAAAACTATTTCGATAGATTCTATATATTTGAAAGATCTGAACATCATGAGACTTCCACCAAAATCCAGAATCAATGGTGACCTCTGGTTGTCGCGATATTTGTATCAAAATAAAATCCTTCTTCCAGGCTAACGATAAAAGCCGAGCAAATGACATTGAGGTCTTAACTCGCTTATTAGACCTCGCAAATATGTTAGAGTTCCAATGACTGATAGATGAAATTCAGGATTTTGTATCGAACCCTTTCGTATTTTTCGTTTCGCCCTATTAAAGTTTTACTTCCAATCTGGACTGACAATTTCGAACAAAACAAACATTAATAGAATGCTTGCAGAAAAACACAGTATATATTTCCCTTTCAAATTAATGAACAGTTTAATGTGTTTCTTTATTTACAATCTAAATGCCTTGTTCTTCAAGAAACATTCTTGTTCTACTCATAGTTTACATTTTTTTAAGACTATTTTCAAGGAATTTGTAAGAAATCCAGTTATTTTCAATTCATTTCAAAAACAAAAATTTAAAAATTTATTATAACTCGAAGATGTTTGCTCAGTGTGTTATCACTTTGTTGAAAACGGCCCGGTCGACATCAAGGTGAACTCTATGTCAGTTTAAATAAATTGATATCGATATTGATTTACATTTCTTGTTGTTGAAAAATAAAATAGAAAAATGATGTTGAACGAATGAAATTTGTTAGGTATTATTTTTTTTTGTGCAGTTATAAGATAGTGGAAAGACTTGCACTCTTGAAAAATCAAATCGAGAATTTGATCAGACGGCTTGCGAAAATATGTTTTGACCAAGTGATTTCGATAGATTAACCCGTCCGTCAGCTAATTTGCACTAAGTTGACAAAAACACATTGTAAATAGTTTTCGTAGCCGTTTTCTGTTATTTCATATTGCTAGATTTATTTTCATTTCAAACTGCTAATGTTTCTACTCTAATGTTGTGGTTGTTTATTTTTTCGCCACCAAAAAAGTGTAAATTTTAAGGTGAAATGTGGTTTGTTTTTGCCCGGAATGATTGATGCTGAAAAGGGGAATTTTTCGAACATGGAATTTTTTCACCCGGAATTCACATAAAGGATTTTTTTCAGGCGGAATGCTGTTCGGGTGAAACTCAAAATAAGGCTGAATATTTTTCTTATAAGAGTACCTACTCTAAACCCTACCGCGTGATCATTATAATAAAAATAAAAAAGAAATATTTACAATTTTCTTACATTTAAATATATGTTCTCTGTCGTTCAAAATTTCAAAGCGGTTTTTAGTTTTGTATCAAGGGGCACGATAGTGCCCAGCCCAGGCAAGTTCTCTAGCAACTTTGGCACTACACCCTTATTTACAGGAAACAACTCAGGGCATTTTCCACACCCCTCTAACTTCTATATCAAAGAAGCCAAAAGTTTCAAACTCACACTATTTGTTAAGCTAATCAAGAAGACGCACCTCAAATTTCAGATATTTAGCATCAGTAGTTTCTAAGATACAATGCTTCAAAATTCATGAAAACCTAAACTGACTGACTGACTGATTCATTCACTCACCGACAGATCATCCAAATTATGAAGCACTTCCCGTTGTCCTAGAAACTTGAAATTTGGCCCAGTGATAGGTCATGTGGTACAAAGGAAAAAATCGAAAATTTTAAATTTTTCAGTCAGGGTGTGTGATAGTAGGCAGCTTTTTTAAACTAATGTAAATTAGTTAATTTTGTTTACTTGGCAGGTTTTCTTTTAGTAACCTACTATTAAAAAAGTTTGGAAAACTTGCTATGTAAAAAAAAATTAATTAATTTACATAGGTTTAAAAGTTTCTTTCAAAACTAATAGTTGATTCGATGTAAGTCCACTTCAAACATTTGCAATGCACCTACGAGTACTTGCTGAGTCTTAGAACTTGGCGTTCTTTTTTCTTTTCTTAGATCTCATTACTTTTCGTGGCTGATTTGTTAGGTAGAATTTTTGTACGGGAGAACTTGGCTCTTTTTTTACATTTATGTATATGTTTATGGTGTGATATCATTCACGGGAAAATTGGAAGAGACAAATGTGTAACAAGCCAGATATAGAGGGTAAACTAGGCTTTTTTCTAACTAATGAAAGTCCTTTAAATTCAAATTTGCATTAAGAATAATATTAAGGTAAAGTCGGGATGATTCGACATAGAGAAGCAATTGACATTAGCCCTTTTCTTGAAAACTATTCGTTTTGCAGCATTTTAAGTGATGAACAAATGAAATTAGTTATGATGGGTGTAAGTGGTATAACTGATCAGTGTGTCTTTGAAACTGTGAGAAGTGGAGGACTTTTTATTTTTTTTTGATGGTTGATCTATTTTTTGATGGTTAGTAATCCAAGTGCAATTTCCTTAGTTCTAAGCTTTCGATACTTCAATTGCAATATTGGTGTGCATCTGCATTTGACTAAAACGTATAGGTAAAATCACTATTTTTCTGCGCGCTTTTATAAGTGTCTTTTAGAATTTTTTCCAAAATATTGGACAATATTTTTTTAGGAGCAATTGACATATCCAAAATCATGGACTTTTGATGAAAAGCTTGGCTTGCGGGTTTTTTTAGACGAAACAGTTGCATAAGCTCAAACTAGCCAGAAAATACGACTTTTTGCACGTTACTCGTATTTTCTGGCTAGCTTAAGCCAAGGAAACTTCGTTTCGTCTCAAAAAACCAGCAAGTCAAGCTTTTCATACAAAATTCATGATTTTGCATTAATATCCATTTCTCCTACAAAAATATTGTCAAAACCTACTACGTCTGTAGTTGCCCTCAACTCTGAACAATGGAGTTGAGGGTAGCTACAGACGTTTTTTAAATGTAACAAAGAAAAAAACACTCTAAGGTGAGCTCTTTCTTGTTTTTCAGACATTTCAAGACCTTAAATCGGTTTTATGTTATAAACGAAATACGTTATCAGTCCGAACGTATTAAGCAAGCAGCTCATATGAAAGAGGTTTAATGATTTTTTCTGATGCAGGGTTGTTGTCATAACTCATCTCTCATTCGGAGTAAAAAAAAACTTCCCATCAGTATAACCAACAATCTCCACTTTCTTCTCAAATTTTACTTTGAAAAACAAAAAATCCAAATCTTAAGTATTTTATAATTTTTTATCATTTTATTTTCATCCTTCTGTTGTCTTTTTTTTTAATTATATTAGGTAACTTTTTCTCATTTGTTTTTTGTCTTTTTAAATACTATCCTTATAGTAGAGTAATAATAATTATTATATTTAATAAATATATACAAAATAAAACACAATTTACAATATTATAATTATTATGAAAAAATAAAATCTTAATTCTATTTTCAATGTTTTTTTTGTACAACAAAAATAATAAATATTTAAACAGTCAATTGTTTTGCGTCTTAAATAAAAAACTTTATACAAATTATACACAAGATTAAGAAATTAACAAAAAATCAAGAAAAAATTAAAATAATATTTGCTTTTTGTGGAACCGTTTGTTTGTTGTTTTTTTTTATTTAATATCTCTATTGACTTTTGTTTTTTTTTTTTCACTCTATAATACCATATCATTCTTTGAGAGTAGTAAATTGGAATAATGAGTAATGTTGTTTTGTTTTCTTTCGTTTTTCTTCGAATATTTTTTTTTTTTTTGTTAATGTTAAATGCAATATTTTTTGTTTTATTATTTTATAATACAATTTTTTAGTTTTTTTTATTTTTATAATTTTTTTATTTTAAATATTTTACAAGTTTGTATAAAGTAGTGTTCTTATGAAATTTTTTAATAGTTAGAATTTCTGTGTTTAATGTATTTTGTTTATTAATTTAATAAATTCGTTCATTCTTCCACATGTTTTCTTGTTTTATAAATTTAGTGTATTTCATTTATTTATTTTTTTTTATTTAAGTAGCAAGAATTAATTGTAATGGAAATAGTTGAATATAAGTTTGGTTTTTATTTAGTGTGTACGTTGGCGATTTCTATAGTTTTTTTCTCGAAAGTAATTCTATTTTTATCCTTGATCCTTTGATGTGTTCTTTTTGTGTGTGAATAATGAATATGTGTTGTGAGTGAAATATGAGAATGAAATTGCTGGATGAATGAATGAATATTCTTTTGTGTGGGTGCAGGCAGGAAGAAAAATACCATAATGACGTGAGATTGATAAATGGTGTGATATCCTTTTAAAAATAAGAAACCCCGTGAATAATGCGATGAAATGTGAATAAAGTCTGGAGAAATCCCTCCACGAAGCATAGAAAGCGTAATGGAACGGAATTGCTATCATCATACATTTTTTCATTTTTAAATTTGTATTCAAAAAGGATAATTGCAAATTGATTGCACGATTGATATCTTGGCATATAAAAATATACAACACAATGAGTTGCTGGCTGGCAATGCCACATTGCCTTTTGTCGAATGGAAATGAGGTGGCAAGGAGACAGACATAATAATTTTTACACAGAGTATAATTTTTTTGAGATTAAAAAACACAACAAAGGATAAATATAAATTGAATCCCGGATCAATTTGCAAATGCATTTTTCTCTTGAATGACGAACACAAAAGGTTGTGCAACAAAAAAGGATGCTCGGCGGCGAACAAAAATATTTTTTTTTATCATTTTGTTTAACACCCTGTACACATAGAAAAATAAATTTAAGAAACAAAAAAATAAATAAAATTAAATAAAAAATTAACTAGTTTTCGTTCAGTCTGTTGTGGTTTCGTTAATTTTTTTCTTATTTTAAATGGAATTAGTTTTTTTTTTTAGTTTTTTCAATTTTTTTTTGTTAAAAAATACAAGAAAAATTTTTATGTATATAAGAATTTTTATCCTTACGCCCAGATGTCCTTGTTGGAAACCGGCCGGCCATCCAGACTGTTGCTGATGTCATTGAGGGATAGATTCGACTCGTAGAGATTTGAATGTGTCGCCGACGAAGGATGATGTCGCAGAGTGCCGCCATTGGCACTACAAGTGCACGTTTTCTTGCAGTTGAAACTGTGAAACGTGTTGGTGGCATTGTTGGCAGCATTCGAATTATTATTGCCCGTGACCGAAGGTGGCGGAGGATTTGTGAAGTTCGTCGAGAAGCTGGCATTGATGCTGCCAGCAGCTGAATTCACTGTCGCCGTTGTGCCGGATTGAGGTGATGATGAGGAAGCGGATGTCTTCTTGCCGCATTCGCAATTCTTTTCACGTTCGTACTCGCCAGGAGACGGTGCGGCTGAATAGTGCGAGGGTACAGCATATTCGTGCTGTCTGTCGTGGCCTTTCTCGTTCATTGAATTGAATTTGCATGGAGGTCCCGTCGCCGCAGGATAGGTGCGATTGCAATCGTTGATGGTGGCATAGTTGTTGCAATCGCCATAGCGTTTGGGGCAGTCTGGGGCCGCTGGTCGTGGCAGTGTTCCGACTCCGTAGTCGTGAGCCGTGGCATAGATGTTCACCGCGGAGGGTGGCGGTGCGGAGCAGTGGCGTTTGTTGCCACCACGCGGAAGATGAGGTAGCGCCATGCGGAGTTTCTGCCAGAACTTCTTGTCGTCCCATTCGATGCAGGTGCTGGTGCGGAGGTAGTGTCGCATGTCCATGTCGATGTCACGCTGAGGCAGGTCACCGTAGAGGATGAATACGAGACGCTTCCTGCGCTTGACCATCTCGTGGAAGGCACTTTTGTACTCGAATCGGGACCATTCGTTATATAGGAAGTTCTTTGAGAGCACCAGAACGACCATTTTGGAGCCTTCGGCGGCTTCAAGAATGGCATCGGCGATGTAAGCATTCAAGTTGGTGTCGCGGTAGTGCAGATTGAGTCGGTATCCAATGTCGGCTTCGAGGGCATGGGCGAGGATCTGACTCACGAAATGTTCATCTTGGAGACTATAGGCAAAGTAGGCATCACACAGGCGATGGTCCTTGTTTTCGGCGAAGTTATCGATGAAGACTGGCGACCGGTAGCACATGGTGAAGAAGCAGTTCGAGTGAGCCCACATTTTCAGTTCGTGGCGGTAGCAGAAGAGACCCATGATGAGACCGAAAAATCCAACAAAGGCACAGGTCGCGGCAAGGAGCAATGGGAGGAGATTCTCGATTTCACTGGACCGGACATAAGCACCGAGGTCATCTCGCAGAGTGCACTTGGTGCCATTTTTCTCCCGAAGGATGCTCGTGAGGTTGTTGTACACACAGGCGACTCGATTGGCATCGACGATTTTCTCGGATGACTGGGCGAGATAGGCACGGAACTTGCTCAAGTAGCTGCACTCACAAGACCAGGGATTGTCAGCCAGACTGATTTCGACGAGGTATGGAGTGTGGGCAAGTTGCCAGACTTCATAGTGAATTAAGCGGTTGCCATCAAGACGGAGAACTTCGAGCTTCCTAAGGCTTTGGAAAGTGCCATTGCCGATGTAGCTGATTTTATTGTTGTGGAGATATAGCTCACGGAGACTTTCCAGCATCAAAAACTCATCACCTACGAGACTTGTCATATGGTTCTCCTCCAGATGAAGGATACTCAGCTTTTTCAGACCCACAAAAGAGGTGTTGTGCATCATCTGAACATTGGAGTTGTTCAGATAGAGAACGATGAGATTCTTCCTGCCAACAAATGTGTGCGGTGCCAGTTCGGGGAAGTTGCTTCCATCGATGTAGAGCTCGGTGGTGTCCATAGGAGTTTTTTTGGGCATTTCGGTGTAGCCTGCTCCAGAGCACTCGACGATGTTTGTTGACCAGGTTTGATCATGGAAACAGGTGCAGTTGCTGGGGCAAGTCATTTCGCAGTCACAGGATTCTGAGGCACAGCAGTGGCAAACGGCGAAACAGTGATTCTTGTAGGTGCACAAGAAGTGCTTGGCTTCGGCTTCCATCAGAGGGATATAGGCACGTTCGCGAGTGTGTAGGAGCTTGCAGTAAATTGTCTCTAGATCCATTATGCGTGGATACTGTCGCGAGGTCATATGGTTGATTTTCTGTAACCAGTCGATGTTGCAGTCGCAGAGGAACGGATTGCCACCGATGTAGAACTCTGGCAGTGGTCTGTGCTCAGGAACCGGTAGAATTCTTAAGCTCTTCACATCGAGAGTCGTCACTTGATTAGCGTACAGGTCGACTCTTGTGAGATTGGTCTTGTGCAGGAAGGAATGTGGCTCAATGGATCCGATTAGGTTATCGTTCAGAAACAGGAGTTCGATGCTGTTTGGAATCGAGCTGGGACTGACTTTAGTCAGCTGGTTGAAACTGGCATCGAGAGTTTGTAATCGGAGCTGGGAGTCCAGGTTAAAACGGTTTGATAAATCAACGAGGCGATTCTTATGAAGATCCAGCCATTGTAGCGTGCTTGGGACATGGGCATAGTCGAAGTGCTCAAGATGATTGTCGGAGATGTTAAGCCAAAGAAGCGAAGGCATGTTGCTGAAGAGTCCGTTTATTTCGGTCAAGTCGTTTCCATCGAGTCGAATTGCTTGAATGCTCGATGTCATCTCAAATGCACCAGGTTCAATGACTTGTATGCGATTTCTGGCCAGATTCAGAATTTGCAGACTTGGCAGGTCTTTGAACGAATTCATCGTGATGTTTTCGAGGTAGTTGCCAATTAAGCGAAGTCCATAGAGATTGCCCAGGCCCTTGAAAGCGGTCTCCTCCAACTGGCTGATCATATTCTCGCCCAAATCGACAGTTCGAAGAAGTCGCATATTCCGCAACGCCAATGGAACAGTCTTTAGTTGGTTTCCATTCAAGTTCAGGTCTTGCAGGGAACTGCAGTTGCGGAAAGCTTCAGGATGGACTCCTATCAGAGCGTTGTTGTCCAGTGAGAGCAACGAAAGGACATAGAGACCGTTGAGGGCATAAGCGTCGAGATACTTCAATTTGTTGTGCGATAGAAGAAGAGTGTGTAAGTTGTTCATTGGGGCAAAAGTATCAGCAGCAATATTCTCCAGCTGGTTGTGGCGAAGGTTAAGAATCTGAAGAGTGTAGAGATCCGAAAATATCTCTGGCTCCAACTTGGTTAGCTTGTTGTGCGACAAATTGAGCAGCACCAGGCGAATAAGACCGGTAAAAGTGGCTCGATCGATCCAAGTCGATGTAATTTGGTTGAACGACAAATCCAGAGCTTGCAACTGCTCCAAATTTGAGAACAACTTCGGCGAAAGCACACTGATGGAATTGTTTTGTAGGTAAACCTCCTGGATTGACTTTGATTGTTCGGTGAAGAGCTCCGATGGCAGTGCGACGATTTTGTTCGAGCTCAAGTTGAGGATTTGCAGATTTTTCAGGCCACTTAGGGCTTTGTCGGCGACCATTGAAATTTCGTTATTATTCACTTGCAGGAATTTTAGCCTTCTCAGGTTGCCAAATCCATTGGCAGGCAGAAGGACGAAATGATTGAAGGAAACATCAAGAATTTCCAAGTCCAACGAGCATGGAATCGATCCTGACTTCTTGCCCGAAGCCGGCGATTCCTGGCTACTCACAGTAGTCGAAAGGGAATCAGTGTCCTTAGAGCGTTCTCTAAAGCCCAATTCATTGACATCTTGCAGACGATTTTCGCTCATATTAAGCGAAGCTAGACCATTCAAATGACAGAAAAGGTTCTCTGGCAACGACCAAATATTGTTCTGACTCAAATCCAAACGTTCTAGATTTTTGATGGGTCCCAAAGCCTCAGCTTCGATGTCGAAATTCAACGTTGGCCAATTAATGTTGTGAGTCTTAATTGTCAAATTCCTCAAGTCCGACAGACCCTCCAGTACTTCGCGATTGAATTTCGCAATTTTGCAAAACTCAATCGACAGATCCCTCAACCGCGTCAAATGCACAAACGAGCGCGGTTCGAGCGAACTTCGAGCCATAATCTCATCATTACACAGCACATGCAATGCCACTGTATTCTCCGATGGAATCACACTAAAATTCGTCGTATCAAATTCACTATTGACCGTTCGCAAATTGCATGTGAGTGCAATATCATCCGATATGCCCGGCTCGGCAAGACCAAAATGACAATCATCGGGTGCATCGTAGCGTGATTGTGACGCCCCGGATGCATCGCCGCCATCTAGGGCTGAATTCAGATGCTGCTGTTGTGTGTTGTCTACCATCATTTTTTGATTGGCAGCATATTGTTGTTGTTGTTGATCGGCTGAGGCAGTTAAAACCGTCAGCAAAATCAAGAGAATAAAATTATTTGTAAAATCCATCATTGATTTTTGGGTGTTTGATTATTTTAAAATTTTTATTTTTTTTCGCTGAGTTTCTCAGTATCCAATCAACGGTTGGAATACAATTTTCATGAGTTTTTCTTTTCGAAATCAGTTTGTCAGAGTTTTTTGCACGTATCCATAATTTAAAAATTGGTCTTCGACGCGAATTTCAACAAGTTCTAGCGACTTAGCGAAAAATTACACATTTTTTAAGCGAAATTGGTTTAATTCTTTGATTTTTGACTGTTTGTGATTTTTTTTGCTATCTCGTTTAATTTTAAACAAGAATTTAATAGGGATAACACAGAATCACCAAAAAACGAGAATAAAGGACCAAAGGATACCACCAAATTACGAGAACACAAAAAACGAATGGGAAAAAAATTGTGCGTGAGTTCGCGCAGTCCGAATATGCTTTTTCGTGTATTTATTTTCTCGATTTTCACTTCCTTGCTAAAAATACAATAAAACAGAAACTTCTTCTCTTTAAGGATATTTTCTATCTAGCAGGAGCAAGGATGTTTTTTCACTTTAATTTTATTTCTTTTGCTTTAAAATGATGCTTCTTTTTGGAATAGGAACACTTCACACAGTCACACTAATTTTCTTTTTTTTTCAGCGAAAGATATTGGATTTCTCGAAAACCAAAAAAACTAAAAAATTAAATCAAAAGAAAATAAAGTTTCAACCACGAAAGGAGTCACATACAATTTTATCGACTTAAGGTAGGTACTGTTTTTTTTTCTTTCACAAAAAAATCGTTTTACAGAACTTTTTTTTTTTTGGGTGGTGGAAAACTATTTTTTTATCCGTTATTTAACCGTACGCGTTGATAGCAGTGTATGTCCTTGCTCGGTTCGTATCGTAGCTGAGACTGAATTAGAAAGAGCATAGGAGATGGCTTTTATAGAGTAGTTGAATCGGGATGATGGGAGAATGTTGGACAGAGAGAAATGTGGTTCGTTTTCGTTTCTAGCTTCTTGTTGGATTTTGGGATTTTTTCGTGTGTCGTTTTGGGAAATTCTCTCTGTGTTGGTTTTGTACTGAGGAATTTTCTCATCTCTTTCGTTTTTTCGCCTATTTTCTTAGGGAATTTTGAAAATTTCGAAAATTTTCATTCAAAGTGTGGTGAATTTCACTCTCTGCAAAAAAGAAAAACTCAAGAAGATCCTTTTCGGATGCTGTCAGCTGGGAGATGAAACTTCTGTTGAATCCTTGCTGAGTACAGGACATTTAAAAATAGTGCGTAAGATGAGAGAAAAAGAGTGCAGAGAAAAGGGAAATTTTAAAGTAGTCCAGACTTTAGAGCAGCTATAGTGAGTGAGTGGGTCGATAGGGATACTGAGTGGTAATTAAATTTTAACTTACTTGATGTCATGGTGTTCGGGTGATTTATTTTAAACGTAAGGCAATAAAGGGATTTATTGTTTGGGAAATTGGAAAGTATTATTTAGATTGCGAGAAAGTTGCTTTTTTTGGTTTTTCTCGAGAAATTAGGAATGGGGCTTAAGTAAATTTATTTACGAAATTATATTGGCCACCGGAAGATGGGAAAATGATAATTTGAAAAAGTTACCAGCCTTAGGGGAGACTTTGCTTTGGAGGGGAAGTTTTAAAGAGTGATTAAATCGCAGTCATTATCGGTCCCAAGGATAATCTTTTGAGCCTCTGGGTTTTCTGGTATCGATAATTTGTAATCGTTTTCTTGAAAAAGTTTCCTTCAACTTTCTCCTCAACTTTATCGAAAATTTGCAATTAGAGGCGTTTTGTGTATCGACAAAACCAAAAAATGTCACAATTTGTTGAAATCCGAATTCCTTTTGACCTGTTGAGGCAATATTTCCACCTCTATCCGTTTGAGACATCAAAATATTGCACACCCTCAAAAGACGAAGAATTGTCATCATGTTACCATACATAAGCGCGATACAAAATTAAACTCAAAAAGGATATCTCATCATCTTCAATCAATCCAATCATCTGTCATTCATTGTGGCAACTTTTTGAAAACGTTCACCACATCACACACTCAAAATGTTGTCATTCAATTGATTTCGATATCAAATATCACGACAAGGATCACGTAGTATCGGGTGGTCCTAGAATATTGTCGATAGTGACTTTTTCACACGATGATTTGTGGAAACAGGATTTTTTTTTCATCGATATAGAAAAAAAGTGGAGAAAGAAGAAATATCCTTAATTGAGTGCGCGATAGAAAAAAAGACCTCACTTTTTCTTGATGATGAATATTGCGAAATCGAAAAATCGGAAGCAGTTTATGTATTCGTTCGTCATATCCTGCTCCAGTGAAATTTGTGTAGGAAGAAATTTCTATAGAAATCATCGTGTATCGCTTTTTTTTTGGTGTGGGGTTTTTGTATCGAATTTAATTAATGGTTCGGTGCCATAAAAGGGAAGGTATTCTGCTTTATTGACAAATGATTTGCAGGTCTGATGGGTGAAATGAGACAAATTAAGCTAAGCCAGTGGGGTTTTGGCACGATGTTGGTGATTAAAGGAGATTTGGGTGTTTAGACGACGAAGAAGTCAAGAAATTAGGAGTTTTTTGTCCTTGCTCATGAATTTTGAAACATTGAAACGAAAACCGCCACATTTTCTGTTCCAGAACAGATCTCAGAAACAGATCTGGTTTTCAGTGTATGATAGAGACCCTAAGGTCCTAAGTTTTGTGTATCATTGGATAAAGGTTGCAGTGGAAAATGTAGAAAAACCGAAGTTTGAAATTCGGAGTAAATCCTGTTCTCTGGAAACTCATTTTCTACCAATAATTTAACAAACAAATCTTCATTTGATTAATAGAACTTGTTTCTATTGGTTTCCGGGGAATTTTCATTTTTGTCCCAAAAACGACATCCGGGTAAGCCCATGCTTTTGGACGAAAATCATGATAAAATGGATTTTATTATATTTCACACGTTCCATAGACGAGATCAACCTGATTATATTTAAAAAAAAAACCGCATCCAAATCCGAGCTCCGGTCGCCGAGATATTTGCATCGGAAGATATTTCTCGAAGAGGGCGCCACTGGAGAAGTCGATAATTTTGGCTCCAGCCTGACACTTTTACCTACTGCAGCCACATTTGATTATGGCGGGAACCACGAGTGCGGTCGCCGAGAAGTTCTTGCACCCGCTTGAGTACAGCCTCGGGCTCGTTGGTTGTTCCGTTCTATTTCACATTCGTGTAGTATGGTCGAAGAAGAAAACTCTGCTCATAGGACATTTATTCTAATTCAAACCCAGTATAAAATGAGGACACTTCTTAAATCGAAATTGTTTTATTTGATTGTTGAGTGGCAAAAATGTTTGGCCACATAAATAGATTTCTTAAGGACATTTTGAAATCCAAAGAACTCCTTGAAAATGGAAAATCTTCAATAAATCGCTGATTAACTCTCTTCAACAAGACTCTAACAATGGCACTTAATAGTGCATTTTGATGGCGTTTTTTAATTTCCCACTCAAAAACGACTTCTTCAAATACCATAAGACTTCCCCAACACCGATGATGATACTCATACTTTCACTCACATAATGAACACTTATCCTTCAAGTGTACACAACATCCTCATAGGTGGCATTGGTATCGTCTATTTCTATTCAATAAAATTTCCGATTACACAATAGAAGAGTACAAAACTTTGTATATCTATTGATTTCTTATTTTTCCATCATACCCCCATAGAAATAGCAACAACAACAACCAGAACAACACAAAATTGGTTAAGATTTTTTCTAATGAAGTCCTTTTGTCCTTTTCACTTTTTTTCCTGTTTCATCGTCATCATCGTCATCGACATCAACGACCATCACACAACTCTGACAGGACATTGATTGATTTTATTGAATCGAAGTCACAGCACACAGACACTCTTTTTTTGTTTTTGTTTTCAATTCAATTTTTTGTTTCTTCATTTTATGAGTGTGTTTGTGTTTTTATTCAACGTCAATATAAATAGTGAAAAGGAAACAAAGTCAAAGTTTTAATTGTTGTTTCATAATTTTCTATTATTCGTCCTTTTTGACTTTTTTTTGCTTCCCCCCAAAACATAGCATACCACAGAGCAGAGCCATCACCATCAGCATTCCCATTCTTCCTTTGATTGTTCCGTTAATGGTTTTATATTGTTATAAATGTTTGTGTCTTATTGTTCTTCTTCTTCTTCTCCCTGTTCAGTTCTAATATGTGTGACTTTGATGGCACTAAAAATCAATTCTTTTTTCCTTGTGAAAATGTGTGTGTGGGGCACCTCCTATGAATAAAGTTATAAAATTTGCCTTAAAGATTGAATTGCGTCAATCATAAATTTCATGTTACTTAGTTTTGGATGCCTACACCTCCCCTAGCTCCAAAAGAAAACATAATTAATCATTTTGTTTGGGAGGATGGGAAGACGGCAAAACAAAAGGATCAATATATATTCGTTATAACAATGGAATTGTTATGGTGTTGATTTTTAGTATAAGGAAGACAGAGGAAGGAAAAAAACTTTTCCAGGAATATTGTCTCAGAAGAATTAATAGGCATCGAAAGACATGGCAGTGTTGAATAGAAGATTTATAATAGGCTTGTTTGAAGGATTGGCGTTGTGTTTGTGTGGCATGTTGTCGAAATTATACTAAATCAAAGGAAATTGTTTCTTTTTTGTGTTTCGACTTGTTTATTATGGAAAATGTGGGGAACAATAGAACTCCAACAATTATTGAATTTGAATGTCATCAACATATTTATCGGGATTCAGGTAGGTTAGGGAGTTTCCATTGTGTTAGATCACAAATGGATGATTCGAAAATGAAATTCTTGTTTGAAATTTAAAAGGGACTGACATGAAACATCGTTTTTTTTTTTAATTCAAAAAATGTGTCAGAAATATTGTCGCAACTTAATACAAAAGCAAATTTTATCGAATTCTGTGAACAGTTCTCGTGAAAAACAGCTCATTTGATGCAACTGGATGGATTTCGGAAACTTTTTATTTTGTTCAAAAGCTGATGAAGGGCTAAAGATTTTTGCTTTAGAAATATTCGTTTTCAGAGTCTTATCAAGGCTTGTTTAAAAAAATGAAATAAATAGAGTGGCGTGACAGCTCTTAAAGAGTCAAGGCCTAAGTGACTTACTCTCATCAACAATTCTCTAGATGCGTGTGAAGAATTGAGGGGACCTACAATTTAACGCTGATTCCGAACGACAAAGTTGAGAAGCACTTTTTCATGACAGATGATACTCTTGGAAGTTTTGTCAGTTCTTCGCAAGAGGTAGTGCGTGTAGGAATCGAACCCACGACGTTCTGCCTAGCAGCCCACGCACTTTTTTTCCAAAATTCATTTTTTATTAATTTCAACTTAAAACTTCTTATTAATAGACAAAGAATTCAAACTAGCTTATTATCTAAAATATTATATTTAACTTACTGGCCCCAACCGGGTGCTCTAAGAAATTCATGATCGTCTTAAGATTAATGCCTTTCGACCTATGAACTAGATATTCTTTTTTGTCTTCAATATTTTTTGTTTTTCCTAAAAAAAAAATCATAAAATTAACTTAAACTGCCTACTCTACCTAACAACTATTTACGAACTAGAACAACCACAGCAGCAAATCTCTATCATTTTTATTTCATTTTTTTCCTTCTGTTGTATTGTGTTTTTCTTTTTTCTTTTTTTTGTATTTTTTTTTTTTTTTTTGTTATTTCCATTTCATATTGTGTACTAAGCATTTATTGCCTTTGTCAATGTTTGTGCCACCATGCCTACTCTACTTAAACCTAAACCCAAAACCCTTTAACTAAAACAAGTATGTAGGCCGGCCAAGGCTCAAAACCCCACCCCGACTACTCATTGTCAAGTGCTAAATAAAGCCACCAAAACTGGTTCTCCTGCTTCACCCTATCGATTCGGTCCCGTTCGGACACAGCCCTACTGAACCGAAGGAGCTCTGCTCCGTCTTGTGCGAGGACGTCTCGACTGTAAAGGAGCCGCCGATCGACGGTTCTTTGCCTGACGTGGTAGATTATCAGCACCACCAATCTGTCCTGTATCAGACCGGATCTATCAGAGGAATGCCTCTAGTGGAATGAAGTCGTTTAAGCGTGCACTATCAAAATGTTTATCGTTCGGATAGAACGCCCCAAAGATCAGATTATACGTCGAAGTCATAGCTCTCGAAATGTGACCCCGAACAAAATTGTCAATTCTGTATATCCGAGCCTCGTTGTATAGAACCTCGTTAGAATAGTAATGTACATAAGAAGATTCCGGTGTCCGATATAAACCGAGACAGCGCCGAAGACACTGCCTCTCAAACACCCGAATCTTCTCCATTTGAGATGGTGAAACGTTGAACCACACTGGACAGCCATAAACGATCATCGGCCGTATGAGGGCCATGTAGCAAATTACCTTCACTCTGGGGTCAAGCCGACTGCTGTTTTACAGCAGCCGTTTCGTCAGAACGAAGGCTCCTCTGGCCCTAGTCAGAGCAGCATCTATAATATGTCTGTCGAAATACAGATACTGGTCCAACCAGATACCGAGGTACTTCACTTCACTTTTGCTCGTTAATCGCTGTCCGTTAAGTCCAACGATGACCATCTTGCGACAACTCTTGCGCGTATCCCTCGTGGCTCCAGCCAACGACTACCAGAACAGAATTGTTTCACATTTCTGGACATTTATTTTTAGTTTCCAGTTATCACAATATCGCTGAATCTTCTCGAAGTCACGTTGCAGGAGAATTCTAATGACTTCGACCTTTGGAGCAGTTCTGTACGCAATCAGGTCGTCGGCATACGCAATTGCCTGCATAAGGATACCTATCAGATCGCTGGTATAAATACTGAAGAAGATCGGCGCTCCCTGTTGAAGACCGTTATTGATGTCAAAGGTGGTGGTAGAAGTTACATTGCCACTTTTGACAACAAACTTTCTACCGTTGAGCATATCATAAAGCATTTACAATAATGGTTTACTGATGCCTAGTCTGGTGAGTTTTAGGTACAAATCTTCTAACCATACGGTGTTGAAGGCCTTCTCTAAATCCACCAGAACAGCACCCGTGCATTGCTTTCTTGAACTTGTTCCATTGGACGTCAGAAACGAGCTTAGACGCGGCATGAATGGTGTTATGTCCCGCCTTGAACCCGAACTGGTTATCCGGAATTATTTTTTTGTCCGCAGCCCTATTGAAGAAGTAGAAGACTTATTGACCAAAGATTTGACGGATTGAAGTTGTCCTTTCCCTTTTTCGGGAGAGGATGAACCACAGCTGTCTTCCAACGCTCTGGATAATATACTTATTCAACGCGTTGTTGAACAGAATGGTGTAGATGTCTATTGCCTCAATCGATAAGTGCCTGCTGACTTCTTATTCCTTATTGAATCGAAGATTAGCTGGAGTTATACCTTCGTAACCAACAGAGTAGGTACTTGCTTTCGATTGCTCAGCGATTATGGCGTTTGCCAGCTAAGATACAAAGAATGGAGTTCTGACCTTTTTTACGAATTATTTTAATCGCAAAAAGCAATAAAAGACAAAAATCACCAATAATTCGTTTAATGGGCATAACTCAATTAGGATAGACCGGAAATGCATTTGGTCTTAATAAATTTAAAGAAGACACTCTAGGCTTTATTTTGATATGCAATTCAGTAGGATACATGTGAAGTAAAGCAGTATTGCAGCATATCGAAACTACTAGATAACTTCGTTTTTGAAGACAAAATTTTAAAAACATCGAGTTTTCTTGTTCAGATAATGCTGCATTAAGAAACTGCTTTTAAAAGTGGGCCATTAGTAGATTCGAAGAACAATAAACCCACAGCTCTTTAATGTATGGTATTACCTTGCTTAACATACGCCTGTGCACAATTATCTCCCAACAATTTCCAAATCTAGATAAAAACTGACGAAAGGTTTCTTTATTTTCACGAATATCGATTTTTGGCAGCAAGTCCAGGTTTTGAGCTCTGGTCTCTAAGAAATCGTAACCGGCAGAAAATTTTCCGCAGAAGATTTCACTAAAACCACAAAAATTCAGTTCAAAGGATATAACTCGCTAACCGGTTATAGCAAGCGGTTTTGGTTTTCACTACTTTTTAGAAGACTGTCTACCCTTTATTTTGGTGTATGATTCAATATAGCTGACCTCTGAGAATTCAGTATTGCCGGTTACTGAAGGTACTAGATAACTTTGCTTTAACAGACAAAATGTTCCCGAAAGTTATTTTTTCTACTTAAAGAGCAGTTTTCACTATAACTGACTATTGAATGTAAGTCACTATTCCGTTTGGATCATAACCAAGACAATTTAATACTCATAAAGCTTGTGTGCTTGAGAACGACCAGTCTTATGTTTTACCTGAAAGAGAACCGATATTGAAACGATTAACGACTACACATATACTGCCATTTCACTCAAAACCAAAGCAATAGCAAATCACATCAGACAAATAGTTGTTGATTCGAAATCACTCACCGGCCGCCTTCATTCTATCGAAAATCCCAAAACACCACCAGCTGGTCCAGAACATTTAATCGATTATTCCCGCAACGAATTTCCTTACAAAAGACCACAAAACGCAATCCCTAACAATCATCACTCCTTCGAACAGAATTAATCATCCTCACCGTCATGTCCTCTTTAACCGCAATACTCGTAATGTGAATCGAATTTCCTTAGAAACCCGAGTGCACAATGCAACACCATCAGCAACGAAATTAGCAGCGAGGCGCAACAAATTCCCAATCATTTCCCGCCATATACAAGTGTCTTTCCCAATAATGATGATGACAAGGATGACCCATCATCCTTCGTTTATCATCACAGACACAGGAAAAGGATGCCATCCCTTTTTGGAGCGTATAATCAAGTTAGCACCTATAAATACGTCCAGAGTAACAAAATGACAATGCAATGAGCTTCCAATATCTTCCACATTGACTTAACACTCCGAACTAATGCGATTTGCTAAGGATATCCGATCCCTGCTGGACTGCTGTCAGTTCCATCCATATCCATCCAGCAGCAGAAGAAGTAGCTCTTAATTATTCGAAATACTGAAGAAGGTCCTTTTAAGTAAATTGATATTTTTAAACAAAAACGACACTTGCGAGTCACATTACAAAAGAATTCCTCATCTAACAATGATTATATTCATCCTGTCACACGTCCTGCTGTTTGGGTGTCGTCCTTATTTCGCACATCGACATGACGATGACTTACTTAAGAAACAGCAGGTAGTCACTATTCCCACATATCTGGTATTGATGCAATTTTAACTGTTGGATATGTGTCTGTCTGCCTGTCAATTCGCTCGAAAAAGTGTGCTCCGTCCCATACGACCTTTTGTGTTTCGTCAGAAATATTTTTTTCTATCCAAAGAAATTTGTTTTGTTCGTTTTTTTCTTTTGTCTTGCGAGAGAAAATTTAAAACAAAAAAATCATAAAATGGAGAACAATAAGACGAAGAAGAAGTGAAATTTCCCATTGTTCCTATACGCCCTTTTGTTTATGCGGTGATGCTCTGTTGACTCCCTATTGACATTATTCTCACATCCTGTCTATCAGTTTGTCTCTGGGTCCGCTAGATTTTCTCGACAGGCTGCAGAGAGAATGTGTCGTCCTTATGCTGCGTTTGGGAAATTCCGCCTACGCAAACTCACCACAAACTCTTCGATTCCGAATTTACTCCGAAAATTTGGGAAATTTTTCTCTTTCTCTCTCCGTCACTAAAAGAGAGGAATTGAGAAACAGCAAATGAGAGAGAGTTTATGTATCATCATCTGTCTGGTGGGAATTTTATGTGAAAACGGAAGAAGAATGTTGAAAAGACGAACTTTAAATTTTTTTTTGTCCACAAATTAAATATTATCCAGTTTAATTCATCGAGGAGTCTTTAAGAAGCCCGAGGGCCTATATTGCTTCAAATGAAGGATGAAAGTCATGATGGGTTGAGATGAGTATTTTCTGTCTATTTTCACACATTGACAAGGGTTTTTTTCCTTCTTGCTCTTCTTCTCGGGTGGATCTAATGGTCGGGATGGGAGGTATTTTGAAAGAGGCCTATTGTCGGGAGATAGGGAGTGTACATACCTTCGCACTTTATTTTCTGCTGAAGCGGCGGCGGTGGTGGTGTGAACTAAGAAACGCCAAAAGGCATAAAACAACTGTCAAATCATTTTGAAAAAAAGTCAAAAAGTGACTTGAAGAAATGCTTATGGTACGCGAGCCAGCCGGCAAAGGAGGTTAACTGCAGGACGACGACGTGAAAAATGACTCCTAGGTATATTTTTTCATCTTTGTTCATATTTCGTCCTCGTCCTCGTCGTTCTGAGAGTTTAGTTGTTTTCATTGAAACAAAAAATGAGTGGGGGTAGGGGGCTTTTCGGATGTGGCTGATGGCACACACAATAACAAAACCATTGGGTTTGAAGGTGTATCTTCGTGTTCCTTAAATAAATCGCTAGAAAACAGTGAAAGGATTCCATTTTGGGGGTAGCTTGCGGATGGTTCTCTGTCGAATGGGGTCGTGACCTTGTCATAATCATGGCAATTTCTCATCTTGACAGCTCGAGAAAATCTATAAATTTCCTCCGTATGGTTTGGTATTTCTGTGGGATTACCGGATACGGTTGCTATACAGTGAAATATCCCGTGAGGTATATAAAAATTTGGCGTGGAAAAAGATGCTGCACGCTATTATGTGCCAAAACACGCTACAAATGGACTTTTGGACGTCCACGCGTTTCATATTGTGTTCATGAAATTGAGTTGCTCCCATTTTGTTTGCGTGAGTCTTCCCAAAAGTGTGTCAGAGGCGCCTGCCTCAGGAAGAATTCCATGTGACAGAATTTGCCCCATATTCGTGATTACCTCAGACAATAAATTCTCAAAAATCCAAGGTGTGTGTCTATGTGTGAAGAATTTTTTGTTCCATAAACATGTGCGGGAGCAAAAATCTCGCACTGATTTTGCCTAAAAATTCCCAGATAGTTGTGGTTTTGTGTCCTTGAACTTTGGTTAAGTTTTTCCATTATTCTCCTCCATCCACCCAACAGGTTTCACATCAGGTCTTATCTTTACCTTTGTAATGATAATTTTCTGTCACTCGAATAGGTTTTTGGCTTGTGAAAATAAAATGAAGGTCATCGGGATTTTTCAACTAATTTCGAGTGCAGAGTAAAATGTTTTATGGTTTCCGTTACATTGAGAGTAAACTAGGTTCATTCTAGAAACAAAGAAAAGTCCTTGAAACTAACGGATGCGAGTAGATATATTTTGGAAAAAAAAGAAGAGAGATAAATTTAGTTTAATTGCTTTGCAGTTTAAATGGTGCAAGCGTGCAAGGCTTTTTCGGCAATTTTCGAATTTTTGGATTGTTTGTGTTGCAATAAAGTTGACAATGGAAGTAGATTATTTGCTCATTAGAAAGTGGTTTATGGTCAGATTGGGAATTAGTAGATAATGGTTTGTGTTTTTCTTCTCGGTTTTGGATTTGTGGCGATTGACCTTGTTTCGGAGTCATTAGGTCTAGCGAAATTTATTGAAATTGTTTGTTGGAGTAATAAACGGAAATTCAGTCAGTTAGAGAAATCATTGTGGATATTGGTGCGTTGGGCGCCATTTAAGAAAAAATCATGTACTATAGTCGTTTCAGTTTTCGGATAGACATCAGGTCTTTCAACTTAAGATTGATATTCACACCGCTGAACTTTTTTTTCATCAAAGCGAAGAAAAATGCAAAACGGTTTCCTTTTGTTGGGCGCCAGTTAGTAAATTACTTCTTTTTCCCATAAACATTAATTGGAGAGTGCGTTTTCAAAACGAAATCGGTTGACTTATTTCTATCAAGCATAACCGATGTAATAATCATGTTTTTCAGACTTTTTAGCTTGCCTCCAGTTTAAAGAGGGGAAGGCCGGATGGTTCTTTATATGCTTTGGAGACATTGACGCTTCTGTCGATGACATTGTCGCTCTTAATCGCCTCACCCGAATAGCCTCAACGTTATCAGTTAACAGTTTCAACTAAGAAGTCAAGTATCTACATTGGGTGTCATTTAAGTTATGTTGATAAAAATAAATCCCCGTTGGGCGCCAGTTTAAGAAAAAAGAGTGACAATATTCCTCATATTGAAGATTGGTAGAAAACAGTTCTACGGTTTCATTTCATAAAGATATTTTTAACACCGATAATTTCAAAATATGTCTGGAAGCAACTCCAAGCTCCGAGTACTGGTCTACAAGAAATTTCAATTGGCAGAAAATTTTCTCAAGAGGTAACAACTTTAACCACAAAAATTCAGTTCAAAGGACATAACTCGATAATCAGACATCGCAAACAATGTCTGTTTTCAGACTTTATTAGAAGACTGTCAAGCCTTAATTTTGGTATATCATTCAATATAGCTGGCTTATAAAAATGGGGTATTGCTGTGTATTGAATGTACTAGATAACTTTGCTGTAGAACACAAAATGGATATGGAATGAAGCTCATTGCTTTTCTTCTCAAAACCAATTCAACATCAAATCACATCAGTTCCATAGTTATCGATATGAAATCTACGGTGTCATTGCATAAGGAAGTTTCATAAATGAGCAAGAGTCGTTTTCAAAGTTGGATCCTTGCATTGTGCGCCATTTACGTGTCTTGAAAACATTGCAAGTTTACAAGTCTTTAAAAACTAATATTTTCCTTGTGTTTACTCACTTAAGTAATCATGTTATTGTAAGGCAATCAACGATCACAAGATCACAATGTCGTCTCACATTGGGCGCCATTTTAGTCAATTTGAACATTTAGTTTCAATTCCAAGATCTATTCCTGAAAATAAGAAAAATCGAAAGTAAAGTTCGTAAATTTCTTTGTTGGGCGCCACTTTCAAATATAATTGAAAGCAGTAAGTCTGACAACTAAAGTTGTTTGAATAGTTTCCAAGCAAATCAAAATAGAGACACATTAAAAAAACGTGTTTGTTGTTTGCATTGGTTGCAATGTCTTCTTCCACTCTATCTAAAATTAAGGACTTCTGTCAAACACTCATCACATTTCTTTAGAGTAAATCGATTGAACACGATACTCCATTTTCGGTGTCCAATAACCAACACTGCATTTACTTATCTCTCGCAAAGGCGCTAAGCAAATGGCGCTTCCAAACACTGTATTCGAAACAAACATAAAAATATATCAAAACACGTCCTTTTCCATGTTATCCTTCGTTCAGCTCTTATACCCATCTGTTTAGTCTACAATTTCAATAGCTATCTAAATTTGAGTGCTGCCTCTTCGAAGTCACTTGATACGCTTGTTCTCATTTTCTCGTTATCCTTGACATCTTCGGAGATTTAAGATTCCACGTTAGACTAGGTTAATGTGAACTCGTTAAATCAATGATGATGATGATGCTCCATGACGATCTTCACTTCTGTCTCAGAAGATCCAAGAAACCACTTAAGTTTTCCAGGAATTTGACACCATTCGAAATGTAAAATCCTTCATGCCAGATGATTGAATGGCGGTTCTAACTCGCCTTTGCTCGATCATCGAGTATCTATCTAAAACGGATCGTGTTGAATGTTGAAAAACAGTTTTTTTTTTCTCTCTGATCCATGACTGGTGTGGTTTTGAATAGAAAAGTCATAGAAAATTCATACTGGTTGGAGAGCTAGACCAACTGTTGTCTTTTGGTTTGGCGTTTGTACCTGGAAACCTGTAAGGCCATGGAGAAAAGGGTCGAAGTTGAAACCTTTTTCAGTTTGTTGGAAGATTTATTTCATTCGTTTCGAACCCAAAACACGATCGGTATTATTTTTTGTTTTGTTTTTTTTCGTTTTTGTTAATTTTTATTGGTTTCTTGTGTTCGACGATGAGGACAACAACGGACGGCTTGGTTTCGGTTAAATGGATAAAAAATTAGTTTTCCCTTTTTATTATATTCGGTTGTTAAAAATTCAAGAAGGATCCACGCCTCTAGGGAAGCATATGGCGTTAAAAACGAAACTACAGTGGGGTAATTTTGATAGAAAATTGAGCTTAAATTCAAATTTAAATAGAAAATTGATGGCGTAGAAGTTAAAAAAGAAGTACAGTGGGGTAGTTTTTTTTTATAGAAAATTGATCCAAAATTATGACTGCATGAGTCGAGTTATTGTTGACTAAATGTTCATGCTTAATTCTGCAGGGAGAGTAAAATTCCTCCTTATGCAAAATTCAAGATGAATTCAAAATGGACAAAAATCAGTAATTTTTCAAAAAAAATGTTCCAAGTTCAGATTAAGCTGCCCCGCTGTTCTCCTCCAATGAAGGCGGCAGCTTTAACGCAATCATCGCTCGCTTGGTGTAGGTCACACAGAGCATATGGTGGCGAAGGGCTATTATCCTATTCGAATGGTATTAGAGTCTCAAAATTACAGATCCTATCATCGGAGGTGCCTTGTTAGTCACGTTAACGAGTTTTTTTCTTCTCATCTCTCCTACCTACCTTCCACACATCCCATCCATCGATCTCTCGTCTTCGGCTTCTTCTTTGGCATTCCGTCGAATCCATCGATCTTAGAGCATCTCTAGAGAATTACAAGAACAACATTTTCGTCCCTCATTCGTCTATTTTTAAAAATTAATTTTAGAAAAAAGGATCAACGCTGGCTGTTATTGTGTATAGTTGTTGCTCGTTCGTTTTTTTTGAAGTCATGTGTTTGATCGAAGGGATTTGTGTCGGTCGTCTCGTTACGGTGTCGAAGTAATTTGGTGCATCCTCGATATATCACAATAAGTGATGCGTGTTGAATTTTTCGGTCTTCCCCTACTTCGGCCCGCCTGACACAGCAACGCATCAATATCATTATGTAAGTCCCTTCATCTATCTCGCTCTTTGTTCGTGTATTTAACTTCTTGTGTAATCAGGAATTTAACCTCAGACACAGACAAGTATTTTTTTCTGATGTCGATAGAAAGGATGTTTAGGGATTAATTGTGTTTGAATAAAATATTTTTGATAAGCCTCTGGATTCAACCCATCCCATCCCAAGAGAATGAGAGACAAGAACAAACAAATGTTTTGATGATCGGGAAAATAGATTACTAGACTACCCCTGACCCGATTGTCAGTTACCTTATGCTGATATCGACGATTAAAGGGTTTATAATGTCCCGTAGATCGATGCCTGATGTCATGGCGATGATGATGATGATAGAGAAGACGCGGATTAATCTCCTTTTGCTTTATTTATTTTTGTGAATGGCCACAATCAGTGGGAATTCGGGGACTTCATTCAAACAGGGATTGAACTAGTTTCGCTGAAAGAGAACCGGTCTAGAAAATTTATAAAACAAGAAGAGGAAGAATTATAATTTTGCGGATGAAGAGTTGGGTAAACATAGTGATTTGCTCTGAACTCAACCCTGTTGGCTCGATTGAGTGCCAGGTGGTGAGCGATTTTTTTTTTCAATTCCAGTTTTGAGAGATAATTGAGGATTTGGTAAACATTTTCGTTTTTTTCGTATAATCTCATAATTGCAGCTTAAAAATATGATGGCTAAGGGGTATGAATAAATTTTCGGAAAAAAGATGGAAAGTTTGGGGAAAGCAAGAGTGTTTTTTTTTTTTTTAAATGTCTTCAATTTCTCAGGCTAATATAAATATAGTGGACATCTTCATTCTTGAGCTAAAATCTTGAAAAATTTCTAGAAAACAACCAGAATTCACAAGGAAGGCTTTCCGGACCGGAGCATTGATGTCCATCCGCTCTAAATGACCGAGCCATCTGTGTCCTTTGACCCTTTTAGCTAGGTCCGCGTAAATGTACAACCCGTAAAGTTCGCTGCTGAATCTTCTTCTCTATTTCCCATCAATGCACATGGGCCAGAAGATGACCCGAAGAACTTTCTCTCGAAACAGCCTAAGGCACATTCATCCGATTTCGTCAAGGTGCACAAGGTGCATGCTTCTGCACTATACAGCAGGGATGAAGAGGCTGTTATACAGTTTTACATTTATTGCTCGAGATAGGGCTATTCCACTCAGTTGATTTCTTAGCCCAAAGAAAGAGTTATTCTTCGTCTGATCTCGGCGCTTGTATTATTGCCCGTGTATAGCGGAGCCTAGGTAGAACTTTTCTACTACCCCGAAATTTTATGAGTGTCTTCTGACATTCTGTCTGAGCCGTCGATTTTGCGTGGCCTTCCTCGAAGACAGCATGTACTTCGTTTTTTCCTCATTTTCCGCTAAACCCATTTTTCCCGCTTCTGTTCTCACAAAAGCGCCATTGACATCACGCTATGTTCTTCCAATTATATCAATATCGTCGGCATACGCGAGATGTTGAACAGATTTTTGGAAGATAGTGCCTCTCGTGTTGATGGTTTGGTTTTGCACTATCTTCTCAAGAACGATGTTAAGGAATCCTTTTTTGACAACGAAAGATTTCGTAAGCACGTTGCCAACCTCCATCGTCATTTTGCACAAGCGAACGAGCCTGGCAGGGATGACAAAACTAGACATATAGCTTTATACAGTTCGTCTCTGTAGATGATGTCATACGCAGCCGTAAAACCGATGAGGTGGTGGGTATCGATTTGGAGTTCATAGATTTTTTTGCAGGATCTGCCGCAAAGTGAAAATTTGGTCGGTGGTTGACTTTTGGCCTGAAGCCACATTGATAAGGACCAATCAGATTGTTGACGAAAGGCTTCAGACGTTCACATATTACGGCAGAGAGGATCTTGTAGACGATGTTAAGTAGGGTGATTCCTCTGTAGTAGGCGTAGTTTAGAGGAATTTCCTTCTTCTGGATCGGGCATGCATTTCTCTGGCCATATCTTACAGATGCTGCTTTGAACAGCTCCGCAGCTGACCCATCAGCTCCAGGGGCTTTTTTGGATTTCAGCCGTGATATTGCCATTTTCTTCTAGGTCAAGTTCACGGAATTGTTGGCTATAATCATGTCCGCAGAATGGCTCCTGCCTGACGGCGGGATTGTGTTTGTTGGCTCCGTTATACAGTCTACCGAAGTGGTCTTTCCAAATCCCCAGAATTGACAGTGATTCTGCTATGACGTTCCCTTACTTATCCAGGGCATCGGTTCTTGCGCGATGACCTGGAACCAGCTGTTTTACCTTCCGATAAAACCTCCGAACTTTATTCCTGCTGTTGGCTCTCTCAATATCCTCGATCTGACATTTCTCATGCTCTTCCTTCCTCTCTATTCTTTTGCTCGTAGAGCTCAAGAGGGGTTTCGCTTTGGTGACTTTGTGAATCCTAGCACCTTAGAAGCGGCATCGGCATCTCTAATTGCTTTCTAGTAATTTAGCCACTGGTCTTCGATACATGATGATGGCGGCATAGGACTTTTTGACACTCGATCAGAGAAAGATCTGGCGATCTCTTGCGATTGTATTCGTCCAACGTCGACTGGTCGTTCAGCATTTCCTTGTTTTGGGCGTTGTCGAGATATTCGTAGCATATGACAAGGTAGTGGAGCGAGTCGATGTTGGATCCTCGGAAAGTTCGAACATCTAGAATGCTGGATCACAATGTGGTCAATCTGATTGACGGTTGAGTGATCAGAAGATCTCTATGTTCCCTTATGGATGTTGAGATATGGGAACCATGTGCGTCCTGGTCCTACCACAACATTTTGTCCCGCAGCAAAATCGGTCAATCTAAATCCGTTATCGTAAGTGGTGTTGTGCAAGCTGTGCTTTCCGACTGTTCCTCTAAAGATGTCCTCTTTTCTCAGCTTTGCGTTAAAATCGCCGAGGAAAATTTTAATGTCATAGCTAGGATAATGCTCATACGTTTTGTCAAGGAGCTAGTAGAACTCGTCTTTAGTGTCATCTTTTTTCTCTATGGGGGCATGCGCGCATACTAGGCTAATGTTGCCGAATTTAGCCTATATTTGGATCGTCGTGATGCGTGGTGCTTAGGCACACATTTGAAGCTCAAGACTTTTTTGCTGAGTCTGCTTCCCACGACGAGTTCGCATCCAAAGAGCCGCTGTTTTTGCTCTCGGTAACAATTACTCTAGTAAATGTCGCCCTAATGTCTTCTTTGTAGCTCGTTGGGAGTGCCTTGGTGAGAACAGTCCTTCGTTGTGGGGGTAATTAGTAACAGCCTCTTTGACCTGTCGACCATAGGAGGCCCTCCTCCAAGAACAAGTTTCGCGATCGCACAGCTCTTAGCTTCATAGTATTAGTTTCCGTAAGCCCCTCCGCCACGTCAAGGCTTACCCCATGGAGGGTAAAGTACATGAAAGTATTTACACTGAAAATTCAGAAATGTGTTTCACAGGACGTTATCTGTCTGGTCAGCTAGTTTATTTAAGTAATTTTGAGGAAAAATAGTAAGTTAAAAGGTTTCAGTCTCAAAGAAAACGTTTATTCCAGAAAAAGTTCTTACTTTTTTACCAGTTACTTGTATTCGACAAAAAAAAAAATACTGAAGGGCATCTTTTATTCCCAATTACCTGTAAGCAATGTCTTCAAACCTTTTCTTATTTATTGTCGAACTTTCCCAAATACTCCCATTCCGATTAACGGACTTAATTTTTATTTAAACATTAAGCCCCCCCAAAAATCAAAAAGGATAACCTTATCAAAATTATCCTTTGGCCATGGTGACTGCTGACTGACTGAGGTAGCAAAAATCGTTCGCGAAAACGATTTCCGACTTAAAAAGAAAGGCGCAGAAAATAAACGCCGAACAAAATTAAATCGAATAAAGAATTAAAAGGAAATCCTTCGATTTTCCCCCATAATCCTCCTCCCTCGCCCCTTCCCCACTTTGCTCTTCATTTTTATTGTATTTTGTGGCAAAAACACAGATATTTCAAAATCAACTGAAATTTGCGTGTTTATTGTTTTTGAATAAAACAACAACAACCAAAATTAAGGCAACGCTTCCGTTTCGCTATCTTTTGCACCCTCTCAGTAGTCGTCGACGCGATGGCAAAACGTTTCGGTGGCGGGGAAAAATTTGAAGAAAACAAAACTTTTCGGGGAAAATTAATCTTTTGCAAATAAACCGAATAAAAAGTCCCGCACCTACCACAACCATTGTCGATTGTTAGCGCAAAATAAAATGTAAATATGGAGGGGGGGGAAGAGAGAGGGAACCTATTCAGATTAAAAAGGCTTCGAGGCTTTCCACAGGAGCATCCTCTTCTTATTATCCGCAAAATATAAAAGTCGCAAAAGCAGACGACTTCATTTTGATTTTGTATTTTTGCATAATGGGTAAATACTGTTTTTGTTCAATTTACGTGATTGTGGTTCTGCACAGCCAGTTTGGAGTACGAAACGGATTTCCAAAGAAAACATCAAATTTAAATATATTTCATAATTGATTTCGGTATCCTGCGGCATCGGGATTGGATTTTAATGTGGTGAGTGTGAGCTTCACGAGAGCACCTAATATAAATCTCGCAACTGTCTGCGATGATGAAATAAGAAGCAAAAAACAATCCTTCGGTAACTCGAAAAGGTGTAAAGTAATCAAAAAAAACTTGAGTTGGTAGGGAAAAGTAAAATTTATTGGTTTGGCGAGTTGATATTGGACGGATGGTGATGCTGATGACTTGGGGGCGACCCTATCCTGTCTGTCTATTATACCTTATTGCCCTTGTCGGTATGGTGGTGCAATATGATAGTATCCCGGTGGCTTTTGGAAACATCATCAAGCTGTGCTTGCTCCGAAGGGACACCATACGGAGCGTTTGTTGTGGAGGACGCGACGCATAGTCGGCCCGGAGATATGATGACTGATTGAAATATTTAAACGTAATGGAATGGGTGCCGGGGTCCAGCTCTGATGTAAAAACAGAAACTCCATTGGGGAAAGCAGACAAATCAATCAACTGCCTCTGGACTCCTTTGCTTGGAAAGTCAGAACATGTGTGCACACAATTCTCTTTCGTTTATTTTTTCAATTTTTCTGATATCCATCAGAATTTTGTCGGAGGGGAGCTATTTACTGTGTTGATTCATTTTTTGTAATTAATCAAACAAATTGTTCAAGCATTGGAGGAAGGTTTTCGTTCGGTGTATTCTGAAGGTCCTGAAAAAGGGAGGTCCTCTAAACTACGCCAACTACAGAGGAATCAGCCTACTTAACATCGCCTACAAGATCCTCTCTGCCGTAATATGTGAACGTCTGCAGCCTTTCGTCAACAATCTGATTGGTCCTTATCAATGTGGCTTCAGGCCAAAAGTCAACCACCGACCAAATTTTCACTTTGCGGCAGATCCTGCAAAAAAAACCTATGAACTCCAAATCGATACCCACCACCTATCGATTTTAAGGCCGTATCTATGAAGACGAACTGTATAAAGCTATATGTCACGTTTTGGCATCAATGCCAAGCTCGTTCGCTTTGTGCAAAATCATGATGAAGGTTGGCAACGAACTTAGGGAATCTTTCGATGTCAAAAACGCGATTTCCTTAACATCGTTCTTGGGAAGATAGTGCAAAACTCCACCGTCAACACCAGAGGCACTATCTTCTAAAAATTTGTTCAACATCTCCCGTACGCCGACGATATTGATATAATTGGAAGAACATAGCGTGATGTCAATGGCGCTTTTGTGAGAACAGAAGCGGGAAAAATGGGTTTAGCGGAAAATGAGGAAAAAACGAAGTATATGCTGTCTTCGAGGAAGGCCACCCAAAACCGACGGCTCAGAAAGAATGTCAAAAAACACTCATATAACTTCGGGATAGTAGAAAAGTTCTACCTAGGCTCCGCTATAACACGGGCAATAATACAAGCGCCGAGATCAGACGAAGAATAACTCTTTCTTTGGGCTAAGAAATCAATTGAATGGAATAGCCCTATCTCGAGCAACAAATGTAAAACTGTATAACAGCCTCTTCATCCCTGCTGTATGGTGCAGAAGCATGCACCTTGTGCACCTTGACAAAATCGGATGAATGTGGCTAAGGCTGTTTCGAGAGGAAAGTTCTTCAGGTCATCTTCGGCCCGTGTGCATGGACGGCGAATGGAGACGAAGATTCAACAGCGAACCTTACGGGTTGTACAACGACGCGGACCTAGCCAGAAGTGTCAAGGTCCAGAGACTCAGATGGCTCGGTCATTTAGAGCGGATGAACACCAATGATCCAGCCGAAAAAGCCTTCGAAACTATTCCTGACGGACTTAGAAGTAGAGGAAGACCGCGACTCAGGTGGCGCACAGTGGTAGAGAACCTCAATCAACTTGGAGTGCAAAACTGGAGACAGCAAGGTAGGGACCGAGCTGGCCGGCGGAGACTTGTTTGAGGCCGAAGTCCACAACAGGCTGAAGTTCCATTTTAAATTCGAAAATATTAGCGAAGCAATGCAAAACGGGGTTTTCAGTCATCATTTCCTTCCATCATCATTAATTCCAATAAAACTCCTGAAACCACAGGTTCCGAAGCCTTTAAAAATTTTCGAACAATGTCGAAAACCACAGAGACATAGAGAATGTGAAGGGTTGACTAAAAAGCTTTTCAATGACGCCAATGTAGAGGTTTGTCAGTTTTGATCAATAAGCAAATGCTTATCCTGATGCACTCTAGCAGAAACTGTGACTGAATAGACTTTATGAGTAATTAGTGCTTCATTTAATTAGCCCTCCAAAGTTACCCCAAAATGCGGGGTAACCCTTGAAAAAAAAAAACACCAACAACATTATTTCGCAAGAACTCTGATTGCACCTCAAAACAGATTCGTAATTACCATCAAGAGGACCCTTGCTATAAATTGGTTTATGAGCAATGAACATGTGAAGCTCAATGTCCTTTCATTCCCAACAGACCAATATTTCTATACTGTATTGATGATGAAATACTGCTGCTGGCTGGGATGAAATTTCCTCAATTCAACATCATCATCGATGTGCACCGAGGGAAGGTCAATCGATTTGCTCCGATTGAAATGATAAGCGTCATGGGACCCACAACAAAGGACATCTGAGGTGCATTTAATTTCAAAACAATGTCTTTCCGCCTGCAAACCCAAAACCAACTGAAGCGAACATTTTTATACTCTCAACTCACGTTGCTCAAGCAATGCTTAAACCAACGGGACTATGGAATTCTTCTGGGAGAACGGCATCGAAGGAAATGAAAAATTTTTCGAAATTAAATCTTATTTCTCGAAGGATGAAGGATGAGTCTACTTTGCAGAGACAAAGATCTAGGTCATGCGGTATAACGTTATCGTTATCGTTTTCGTTATGACAAGCATAGCGGAATAAGACAAAAAAAAAATCAGAAAATCCTGTTTTTATTGGCAGCCAGGAGCATCCATCAAGGAGTAGAGGTATCATGCTATTGAGAGTTGAGTGGAAAATTGTTTTGCAACGAGAGAAATGAATTCTAGCAATTCAAAAATTGAGAGAGAGCAAAAAAAGAAAACATAAAATTCTTCTTCGAGGCGAAAAGTTCGACGATCGAAGCTCTTCCTGGTGTCATCAACTCCATCAACTTCTGGTCGGGTGAATATCCTGATATAGAGAGCATCATATGCCCGCCATTCGGTGGCAAATAGCAAAATGTCGGAGTTGCAATTCGACATTCCAGGTCGTAGGGAGGAACAAACATATATCCTTCGGTGCAAACCATCATCAATAACAGCAATTTCTACAGGATTTGTCTGGAAATAGTGACTGGGTTCCTAAAAGGGCACCATAGAGGGCGAACATTGTAGGCTCAGGAGTAGACAATGGGGCGATATGGATGTTCCTTTTTTTCGTTTCGAATGGCGGACTGTTTTTTTTGTTTAATCCGCGAATGAGAGCACGATGAGGATTAGAAATTGACGTAGTAGACATGGTTCTTGCATGAACAGTTATTCAATATTGTGGCTGAAATGGAAACGAATGATTTACATTTATGACGAGAAGACCGGATGGCTTTTGGTGGATCTTGTTCCATGTCACTTGGAGGTTGGAAGTTCATTAAGTCCTTCAATGTTGATGACGAAATGGTTTCCATATGACATTTTTGGCCGCAAGGATATAACAAAACGATGACAGTGGCCGACGTTCCGTCGTCAGAGACTAATTATTAAGATGGTTCCTAGAGTACCTCTTCGGACTTGAGATTAGGCGATTAAAAATATGCAATTTGAAAGGTTTTAGTGGGACCAGACGCCTCGAGGGTTTTTAGAATGTTAATGAAACAACTGCCTAGCTTTTCTTCAAAATTGAAAAATGGCTGACTTGCAAAAATAAGGCCACACGTCTGGATAATGATAATTTTCAAGGATATGGGTGGCAAAAGCACTAGCATCTGATTAATTCCGCCTGGTCCAGCTTTGGAACATAAGACTCTGCAACATATCTGCTCTTCTAAGGCTTCTTAATAAAGCCACAGGACTCTTTAGCATTTAAACCCTTGAAGATCTTAAAAACGACCAACCTCTTACAAGAACCCCTCAATACGTCCTGTTAGCTTTATGAACAGGAGGCAGCAAAAAGCAATAACATAACCCTCGAAACGGTTAAGTGAATCTCAGTACTCACTTCACAACAAAGTCCTCATAATTTAATTCCCCACCCTGTTACAGATGCAATTTTAATCAAAATCAGCTAAAGTGCTTAAAATCTCTCTGGCAATACCCTCTTCCAGATCCTTTTACCCGCTCATTTTCATCTCCGAGCAATCAACCCATCTGAATTAGTTGTCTAATCCGTTGACGAGATGCTGAACAATAATTTACCTTTCCATGAATCTCCCGTCACCAGTCTATCTCGCCTCGCTCCTCTAGCACAGATTTTCCCATTTTGACGTGCGAAATTGGAAATTGTAACAAATATAATGTGCATCCTGCTGCGGTAGTGGTAAATTCTGTAGAGAGAAAAAAAGAAATTCTGCGAAATGATGCATTTTCTCATTCATGGAAACAGCAAGAGCAGCAGCAGCCGGCAGCAAATCACACATCAACATCATCCTGCACGCCTTGACAACCATCACGTCAAAAGCACACACATCCTCCATACGGTTTTGTGGAATACCGAATCGCTACTTTTATTATGAGATTGGGATTCCCGTATTTATACACAAAACGTCATCTCTTCATCTCTAACGGTAACAGCGCGACGACAACGACACAATGCACCTCGACGTTATGTTATTTTCCAAAAGCGAAAGGTGTCAGCAAAATTTTCATTCAATTACTTCTTCAATCCAAAACACACTTATCTCTCTATTTTGTAATTAACAAGTGTGCGTGGGTGGCTGCATGTGTATGTGTGTGTGTGTAGTTATAAACATCCTGCAACGGTAAGCAAAGAATTGCTGTGTGGTGTACCTACTAAGATTACATTATAAATCCTTTTTGGTTTTCAGAATTCTCGGTTTGTATGTGTGTGTGTGTCTGTTCCTTCCCTGATGAATCCTTCCTTCGCGCAATCCTGCTGAAAACTAATCACACAATCATTTGATTAATTTAAATGTGGTTTCGCGTGAATCTCACGCGGGGATTTCAAATTCCACATTCACCCAAACACACACACACACATTCAGACGTGTATCCTTTTTTGAGGGACTTACCTGTTCGTTTATTAGAAATCACAGTACGAAATTCCCCCTGTGCTAAAGTTAGTAAATGAAAATGTGAATCCAAAGGATATAGTTTATTTGCTCGTTACGATTAAGATACACACACGTTTGCATTAGCAACAGCAGATCCTGGTAAATCCTGAGAGTACATCACTCGTACCTAACCTACTTGAAAATCAAATAAATATTCAATCAGGACATGCAGATGGATATTGACGACGATGGATGCTACGGTGTAAGATTTAAGGACAATGACGCAAACAAAAAAGTTGAATACATGTGTTATACAATGACAATCGAAGAATCCTGCTTGATATCCGCAAAAAGTCCTTTTTGCAGCGTCTAACGTGTCGTCTATCAAATTCAATTAATTCCATCAAGGAAGAATCCCGTTTTTCGCTTCCTGATCTATTTTTATTTATTTTAAGTCGGAAATCCTTTTTTTCGGTTCTCCTGAAATACCGTTTGTTATTCATAAAAAACCGTTGTATTTCCAAAAACAAACGAGTGGGATACGGGGAATAAAATTCTCTAATTAAACGTTCATTGTCTTTGCATAGGAAGCAGGATCCGAAAACGAAAAAAACAAAACAAACAAGGATGTGATTTAAATTCAAGAGCGAAACATCATGTCCTTAAAGGACTCCTTGCGCACACGTTATCGAGTCAGGTCTCAGGTATACAACCAACGGTAACTTTTTTAAGTAGGTTGATATTCAAGGAAGTACAAATGTGTTCTTATACACCCACTGATACCCTCTCTCCAGGACTCGTTCTGATTTAATCAATGCACATCCTTAAAATACGATTTGTTTTACTTGTTTTTCGCTGAGTTTGCTTTACGAACTTTTTCCATCGACTGACGTTTTATTTTTTCTCTTTTTCTTCACTTTCGATTTGTTATCCTTTCAATTGAATCTTAATTTCAATCTAAGAGCACCTACTTCAGATCCTTCCTATTTTCTAGTTGAACAGAAGCAGGACTTAATTTTTTCGATCATCATCATTCTGATGAAGAAGGGAGCTCTCTGTGTATTCTTTAGCTATTAGGGAAACATGGGGATGAATTAAAAAATCAACAATAGCAAAAAAGGACCAACTAAAGGAGCTCTGGAATTAGCTGAAGAAAAGGACTCTTTAAAATTAAAAACGAATGACATAAAAACACCTCTTGAACCATGATGACAGCTGCATTTCGGTTTCTTCTTCTTCTTCAAGCTATTTATACTTTCCTAAGAAAATTAGCCGTTTTTGTTGTTGTTGCAGACTTATTGTTGTTCAGGAAGAAAAGAAAAAAGGTCCTTAGACATTTTTTCTTTATCTCGACGGAATGCATTGAACAATAGACAGAGATAATGGAGAGAGTGCACAGAAAATTGCAGAGTGACTGACATAACGTGACATGGCTAAGGACGAAAAATTCAAACGCGCCGTTATGAGACATGTTTAAAAGAGATTTTTGATAGTGTGTGTGTGCAATTTTTCTTCTTGGTGAAGTTTTGTTTTACAATTTTTTATCTCAAGCCAGCAGGAGGTGGACTGGTCCTTTTGAAGAAAATTAAAATAATAACAGTAATCTAGTGTGTTATGAAAAGGATACTTAAGGACATGAGTATGGAGACGTTAATGTAATAATGGAGAGGAGTGTTGAATGCAAAATGATGACATTACGTTATTGTAAGCGATTTCTAAAGGTATGCTTAGGGCTATCGTAGAATTGTATGTTCTTTTTTTCGAGGGAAATTTTTCTTCAAAGGATCTGGTAAGTGGTTTTCAAGAAACAAGCCATTACGAGAACAATTGGTGCAAATTAAAAGTAAGTATATTCGGTCACTTTTATGCCTGTTTTGTGGAACGTTTGTTTGTAAAACCGATTTCTACGTTAAGGCGATTCTATGACTGAGGTTGCAACAGAGCGGCAGTCAACTACCAAACGGATTCATCATATTGTACTCGAAGAACAACGGATTTTAGCCTTGGAGGCAAGGACCTAATAGGATGTTCAGGTAGATCGCTTTAGCCGGAGCATTTAATGCCAAACGCCTTAATGCAGAAGAAGCTACGAATACCGCTCCAGGTGCAGTAGGCGCTGCTGATCACTGACGACGGTCTTATCTTCAAAATGGCTCTCATGCTGCAGCCAGTAAGCTTTGAGAATATAACCCTAGAAAAAAGAGCAAGTGCCGTTGACCTACCAGACGAGCTGATCAAACATCGAGGACATGGTTTCACCTATTAATCTATGAAGTTGTAGTACATAATGGGAACAGGAAAAAATGGCTGCTTATAGCCTTTGAAACCTCCTACGGCAATAAAGACAGATAAAACTGAACAATTATAGAATTCCCCATCCCACAGAAACAGATAAGACTATGTTGGTTGACCATGACCAACGTTTAAAAGCTTATCTCCAGATTTGAGAATAATATGAGTGCTTAGTCGCAAGAATGCATGTCCGGTGTCCGATGAATGAAACCTCAGCAATGTTGTCCAATCCTGAAGAAGTGAGATCCTCTAAACTGTGCCAACTTCACAGGAACCAGCCTCCTTGACATCGCTTACAAGATCCTCTCTGCCGTAACATGTGAACGTCTGAAGCATTTCGTCAACAATCTGATTACCAATGTGGCCAGGAAAGTCAACCATTGACCAAATTTTCACTTTGTGACAGATCCTGGAAAAAAGATATGCACTCCAAATCGATAGCTACCTCTTCATCGATTTTAAGACCGCGTAAAAACTCTATAAAGCTCTGTATAGTATGGCTTCCTACCAAGGTCGCTCGCTTGTGCAAAATGACGATGGAGAACTCACGCCGTACCATCAAGGTTGACAACGTAATAACGGAATCTTTCGTTGTCAAAAAAAGATTCAGATAAGATAGTTCATGAGAAGATAGTGCCAAACTCACCGTCAACACCAGAGGCACTATCTTCCAAAAGTCTGTTCAAGTTCTCGCAAACGTCAATGATATTGATGTAATGGCGAGAACACGGCTTGATGTCAATGGCTTTTTTGTGAAAAATTGAGACAGAATCGGCAAAAATGGGTTAAGCGGTAAATGAAGGAAAAACGAAGTATTCGGTGTCTTCGGGGAAGGACACCCAACGCCAACAGCTCGGATAGAACGTCGCAATAGACGCATATAACTTCGAGGTAGTAGAAGAGTTTGTCTATTAAGGCTCCGCTTTAAACACGGACATCCCAGTCTTGCTGTATGGTGCTGAAGCGTGGACCCTGAAAAAATCGGATGAATTTGCCTTAAGCTGTTTTAAGATTAAAGTTCATTGGGTCATCTTCGGTGACGTGTGCATTGATGGAAAATGGAGAAGAACGCGTTGTGCAACGATGCGGACCTAGCCAGATGGGTTAAGGTTCTGAGACTTAGATGATGCCTTGGTTAATTAGAGCAGATGGACACCAATGCTCCGGCCCGGAAAGCCTTCCACACTATTCCCGAGGGATGTAGAAATAGAGAAAGGCCTCAGGTGGCTCATCCAAATGGAAGAGGACCTCAACCAACTTGGAGTGCATATAGCTGGTGACAGGTAGCTAGTGACCGAACTGTCTGGCGGAGACTGTTGGTTGACGCCCAAGTCTACAACGGACTGAAGCGCCACCTTTAGTAAGTAGGTATAGGTGCCTATCTAGGGCACTCTCAACTATAAGCCGGGTGCTTTTTCCGGAATTGTCCGAAGACGGTTAATCACGATCTATGTACAGTAATTCCCGCTTAGTTGCACCTCGCTTAATTGAACATCCCGCTCAATTGATCGAAAAAATTAACTTCGAAAATGTCCCGTATTAGTTGTAAAGCTATTTAGATGGTTAATTGATCCCCGCTTAGTTGAATTACTCGCTTAATTGATCTTAAAAATATGCAGCAGAAAAGCTAAATACATGGACATTGGAATTGTCCAATGGATAATTGGAAGAACAAAAAAAATTATAAGGTATATTCAGCGACACTGTTTTGCACAGTTTGTTACAGTTTAGAACAGAAAAGTACAGATTTTTGGTGTTCATTGACACATTTACTGTTCCAAACTGTTCTGATTTGGTGTTCATTGAGTCTGTCTAGAACAGTTTGGAACAATTTAGGACAAGATTCTCTGTTCGATCTTTTTGGGTAGAACACATTTTGTGTTCTTAACTGTTCCAAACTGTTCTGACATTTCTCATGAGGCTGTGCTGTACTGTGCTGTGCTGCCTTTTTCTCCCTGAACAAAGCTATAATGAAACAAACCTAAAAATAGATTCTCTTAACCCTAAACGACAAATACGTTTTTCGAACATTCTCAATTGCGTTATTCCCTACACGGCAAACACATAATTGGCGAACATCGTTTCGTGTTGATTCTTGAAAGTTTGAGGATGTGGCGAAAAGAGAAGCAAGTCATTTTGCTTATGGTTATCTCATAGAAAAAATGAAATTTCTTCGCGATCATCTCCCTACAGGGTAAACTACGAAACGGACGGACACGAGAAAACAGAAAAAAAATGTCTACACAGGAGGGTTCGCAAACCATCCTCTACCCCTACACGGCGAATTTATAGCGCACACGAACATGATCGGGAAACATGCTCGTCGTTTAGGGCTTCCTTTAATGGAAGGGGAAGCACTAAAATTGTCTCAAGTTTTATGATTCTTCTTCGAAATCTCTTTTGAAATTAAGTAAGGACTCAAATGTTGGCAGCACTCTTTAATTAAGATTTCTTGAAATGAAATTAAAATTCTTTCCTACTTTTTCAAATAGCAAGGTTCTTTGGTTCTTTGAGCAGGTTTATCTGGTTATCTGGATAAAAATTCCAGCTGACGTTCTTCTTCTTTCTCCTGGCGTTTTCACACCTTCAACTACTGATGCCAAATTGCTAAAACAAAAAATTGGTCGTTTTTTTGTGCACTGTTAATTTTAAGCGTATATAAGCGTGCCACCTACTGAAATGTTTATAGAGTGAATTTCTCGGATGAATATTTTATTTTTTAGTTGACCTACTCGTGCAATTATACCACCAGGATAATTGAACCAAAAATCTGACAAAATGGTCAGAGCAATTAAGAGGGGAATACTGTATATCAATTCTCTTGCGAAGCAGATGTGATGACAAACACAGAAAATCCTTTGCGGTATAATTCATGGAAGGAGACAGCGCAGTTGACCAGACATTGAAGAAAGACGTCAGCCAACAATCAGGAAAAATATGGAAGAATTTGCGGAAGATGGGCCAGGCCCGATCCAGGTGCAGATGAAGCCAGAACCTTAATTGGCTAGGCCGATGATGATGATGTTAACTTCTAAATTGATGTCAAAAAAACGGTCTCGCCTGTTAAATTTTGCTGTAAGGGTCTTATAGCCCTTAAAGTTTCAACGTTTTCTATAGAATTTTTTTAAGGACTTGCAGAACCCATATCACCTTAAAAGTCCCTACCGTCTAGCCCTACCAAACCAATCGTCTATTTCATTCGATTTGACTAACAAAAAAAATCGAATCCTGTCTGAATTTAAATTCATTTATTTTCCCTTTGTTTGCCTACCTATTTGTCTAGCTGATGGGAATGCAAAACAAATTGAAAAAAAAATCAAACAGAAATCCTAATGAAATATTAAAATGTCTGGTTCCCATTATGTACGAATTTATTTTTTATCGTTTTAATCCTTTCCATTCGCTCTACCAGCAAGGACATTCACTCAGTCTATTTGTGCCTCAATTTTATGCAACATTAGCTGTTAATGTAATACAAGCTCATTTTAAATATATTAAATGATGAACCAGACAGACGGACAGACATCTACTTAACACACAGACTTTCGGTTTCAGTCTCTTTTTTTTTTTGTCATTCAAAAGGGACCATCGAAAAAAAAACCGGTAACGATTGAATAAATGATTCCATAAGAGCTGATGGCGTTTATGTTCGATAAATTCCAACAACAACAATCGCATTTTTTTTTCTCGACATCAAAATTTATTGTTCACGTAACAAAATAGCTGCTTCGTCATTGTGTTTAAACAAGGATTCCTAAGTGAATTAGCCCATTGGCAGTGTGTTAAAAAAAATGAATTTAAAATTTATTGAAATCGAAATCGAGAACACCACACGGATAGACTATCCACAGCGGAAACAGCAACAGCAACAGAAACAACAACTACAACGTCAACAAAAATGTCCTCATTCAACAGAAACACACCCCGGAGCTGAACAAATATTTATGCAATAATAATGCCAGAGTTTTCAATTTGATTTCACAGTCAAATAGCAGTTTCAAGCCCTCCTCTCACCCCTCCCCCCCTTCCATTCTTAAAATGAAATCGAATGATGATGTGATTCAATTCTAATAAACAGGACCCGATGGAGTTTTAGCTTTAGGGTAATTTTGGTATCACTCTTCCCTCACCCCCCTTCACACGCTCTTGTTGAATTCAAAAACGCCCACCGCATGTGGATTAAGGGTGGGGGTAACTTTAATTGCGGAACGACTTTCAAATTGAATTTAACATTTCTAAACGAAAATGCAATTGATATAGCCTCGATTCGATTATTTGTGCTGCGTGTGTGCGTTTGTGTGTTTTTATTTATTTGATAAGAGGGCAGGGTTCTGTCCGGACGACGCGACGGATGCACCATTGAATGCGTGAATGCGGCCTGAATGGGAAGTGAAAATTGGGTAATCAATATTTGTAATGTGATTTGTTAATCCAATTAATTTAAATTGAAAATGTCTACGGAACACTGATGGAGGACACTCTTGGCCAGGACGATAAATCATTTGGCGGGGGGAGATCCTTCTTGTTCCTGTAGGGCCGATACCGATGTGGTTGGTCGCATGGTAGCGAGTACCTTAATAATTCACTTCAGATTGAGAAGGGGGTGGGGGAGAACTGGAGCAATGTGTAAGCGATAAATCACTGACACTCATCATGACAACAGTGAAATTCGTAAAGAGAGCGAAGAGGGGGCGAATAAGAAAATTCATTAAAATGTTTTTTTTTTTGTTTCTTATCCTTTTTAATTGGCAGCATATGGCCGGGGTACTAGTGTTGGTACACGAACAGGTACACTCCTCTTGACTCCTGCTGACAGCAGTTAAGGAGAATATACACGACTGACCGGCGCGGCGGCGGCACAAGCACATGTGACTGAGTCCTTGTCCATATGGTGTAAAATAATTGTTCAAGCATTTACCTGCTGAGATTCAAGACTTCATGGAGTGGTCCATTCGGCACAAAAGGACCAAAACAAAAGAGTAACAGATTTTTGAAGTTGCTCGACCTCCTTGTGGAGAAAGCGTCAGTTGTTGTGTCTCTCTTCTCTGCTGAGAACGAGATTGAAAAACGAAAATTCAGTTTCGACTGTCGCTGCTGTCAAAGACATGTCAAGGGTCCTTTGACAGTAGCACAGATTATTTCGAGAGCCGAAAAAAGGTTGATTTCGCTTCGAAGTACCTACAGCCAGCAAGCAGGTATGTCGCCAAGTTTTATCACTTTTAAAAAGATTTAAGGATTTATTTCCTTCTCCTGCAGGACGACAGTCAATTGGAATTTAGAAAAATATTGTTGAATGCTGTAAGTGAAGATTAAAGGACACAAAAAACTCGGATTTAAACTCTACGCACAAAATTATTGGTAGACAAAAAATCGAGTCCTTTTAATCTTCTTAGCGACTGAATTACTTGTTGAAAGGCATTTTCATTATTCTTTATCTGCTGTTGATACATTTGGCCCTCCTTTTAACATCCTATAATTCCTTATTTTTGGAAAAATTGAATTTTTTCGAACATGAGCAGAGTTTTTTATGCGATATGTCAGCTAAGTCTAAGGCTTTTAAGGGAATTACAGGATGCACATTGAATACTAATTTGCGTATTGATGAGAAATCTACTGCGAAAATGTGTGGAAGGCAATTGGGAAGAAAGATTGTAAATAATATTAAAATATGAAAGTCTTATAGGTCTACTTAAAGGAAGAATTTTCAAACTTCTTAAAGGGAAACATCATCAATTCGAACGTCGAAAATAGACACCCAACAGTCTTTATTCAAATTTCGAAAATAAACCACAAGTTTGATGTCCCCTGACATTGAGGTTCCACGTGGCTTCACATTTTTGTTGGTGTTTATTTTCATCTCATCACAACAGAAGAAAATGTATTCGAAGAACAACAACAACATTGACATTGTCAAGGTAGAGGAAACTCTCCTCATTTAGATCAATCATCCAACCTGCCTAATTATCTCGAATTGCACCTCTTATACTTCCTTAATCTTCCATTTGGACAATTAATTGTCTTTGACACTTTGTTGTGTTCTCTTCTATCCCCAGCACGTTTTTTTTCGGTTCGGCTCGTTTTTCATTGAGGAGAGACCAAAAACCCATCATTCGGAACATGACATTTTGTGTTGAGGTGGGACATTGACAAAAACCTAAACAGATGGCCCTTCCCTTCCTCAATGTATTTTGTTTTTCTTTTTTGAAATGTGCGGTTGTACCAAAAGTTGTTGTATTTGTAGATAGTGCCAATGATGATTAGATCGAAAGAGGGACAATCGGTTTTTAGTTAAGACAATGACAAGACGTAGTTTGTTTTTAGTATAGGAGATTAGAGATGTCCTGAATGAAGTGTCAAAATGGGATGTGTCACGTGTCATAGTACATTTTTTTCTAATTTTGAATTTTGATGGTTGTAGATAATTTTATTCATTTGACTTTCGGGGTGTAACGGAAGTGTTTTGAAAGGGGAGGAATGTTGGGTTAGTTTTTGGAAATAGACAAATGATTAATTGTTGTGTTTAAGGTCATGAAAGTAAGAGGACTCGCAGTTGAAAACGAAACGAGAACGTTGTAATGAATTTGACATGAGTTGCTCTAATTCTTAAGCTACTCTGTCATGAAGGGTCTGTAGCCAACTGACTCTTTATTTAATAGAGAACATCATGCATAGTTGTTTTATATTATTTATTATTAGGTGCAGTGCATTAACGCCCATGGTATTAACACCTGCGGGTGTTAATTCCAAGAACAAAAGGAATTAATCCCCACGGGGGATAATTCCTTTTTTTGGTGGGCTTTAATTCCAATTTTAATTGGAAATAAAACCCACACGTGAAACATAGGAAAAAAACTCAAAACCTTAAGTCCCGGAAATGGTTTTCGGAACTTCTGACACACTATGGAGGGTCATAAGTGCCGAATTCGATTTAGGGATTATTTAACCCACTACGGTAGGTCAGTAGTCCCAATTAAATTTTAGTTCTTATGGGACAAAATTCCTAAATGCAATAAAAAAGTGAAACAACGAATATTCATGCTAAAAAAATAAACAAAAAATTTAAATTCCTGCTACTACAAAAAAATCTTATGAATAAATAGGACCACGGTTCTTTATTAGCCGTCGACAAAGTGGTCAGAGCTATTAATTTTTCAAAGCTGTTGAGGTTTCCTTTTTCTTTTTTTTCGCGCGAATTTTTTTTATTTTCACACCCCAAATTCATTCTCTTTTGGGCAAAATTTTCCCGCTTGTGTCCATCCATATTTCTGATTCAGCTTATAATGGAATCGAAACAGCTCTATTATTTTAGTTGACAGATAGATGCAATAAGATGATCTTGGCTTGTAAAATACCGTCCCCTTTGATATCCCAGAGCAAAGAAATGCATTTGCATTGGAAAATGCTTTCTTAACGTCACATAGATTTAGAGCATGCGGTATGTTTCAGCCATAGAAAAAAAAAAAACTTGAAAATGTGTAAAAACTGTCCACTTATTTTATTATTTTACAAAATGTTTAAGGTTAATCTCGAAGGTCGGAGGCCCTGAATTTGATTTCTGCACTAATGTTCCATCATAGTGGGTTAGTAGTCCCAAAATGAAATTCCTGCAAATGTTCACACCCGAGGGTGAAATGATCACTTCCAAAAGATAATAACACTCGCGGGTCTTAGTGCCAACTCCAAATGGCATTAGCACCCGTGGGCGTTAATTCTTTTTTATGGTGGGCCTTATTTCCAATTCAAAAAGTTATTAACAGCCGCGGGGTAAATTCCGTTTGTTTTTGGAATTAACAACCACGGGCGTTAATGCCATGGGCGTTATTTCACTGCACCTTATTATTACTATTCTTTTTTTTAATATAAAAAATTTTAAATTGTAAAAAATTGTGAAATTCATACTGTAAATCATAAAAAAGATGTGAGTAAAATTAGTTTCTTAATTTAAGAAAATATTTAAAAAAAAATCATATAAGAATTGCATTTATGAAAAATTTAACTTTAAATTAAGAGTATTCCATTCACTGATCAAGCAATCTGAGTCTCTGGACCTTGACCCTTCTGGCTAGGTCCATGTCGTTGTACATTCAACCCGTAAAGTTCACTGTTATATCTGCTTCGCAATTCCCCTTCAATGTACATGGGGCCAAAGATGACCCGAAGAAACAGCCAGGCACATTCATTCGATTTTGTCAAGGTGCTTAAGGTGCATGCTTCTGCACCATACAGCAGAATTGGGAACTGGGATGCTAAGGATGTTGTACAATTTTACCTTTGTTGCCCGAGAGAGGGCTTTGCCACTAAATTGCTTTCTTAGCCCAAAGAAAGAGTTGTTCTTCGTCTGATCTTGGTGCTGGTGATATTGCCCATGTTAATAGCAGAGCCTAGGTAGACAAACTCCTCCACTACCTCGAAGTTGTATGCTTCTTTTGTGATGTTCTGTCCGAGCCGTCGGTGTTAGTCGGTCCTTCCTCGAAGACACCGAATACTTCGCTTTCCCTTCATTTACCATTAAACCCTTTTTTGCCGCTTCTGTCTCAATTCTCACAAAGTTGCCATCGATATCACGCTGTGTTCTTCCCATTACATCAATATCATCGGCGTACGCGAGAGGTTGAATAGTCTTTTGGAAGATAAAGCATCTGGTGTTGACAGTGGAGTTCTGCATTATTTCAAGAACGATGTTAAAGAAATCGAACGACAGTGCATCGCCTTGTCTGAATCCTTTTTTGACGTCGAAATATCCCGTAAGCTTGTTGCCAACCTTGATGGAGCAGCGTGAGTTCTTCATCGCCATTTTGTACAAGCGAACGAGATTGGCAGGGATGCCAAAATTAGACATAGCCTTATACAGTTCGTCTCTATAGATGCTGTCACACGCGACCTTAAAATAGATGAAAAGGTGGTGGGTATCAATTTCGAGTTTAAAGGTATTTTTCAGGATCTTCCGCAAAGTGAGAATTTTGTCGGCAGAGAGGATCTTGTAGGCGATGTTAAGTAGACTGATTTCTCTGTAGTTGGCGCTGTTTAGAGGATCTCCCTTTTTCAGGATCAGGCAAACTATGCTGAGGTTCCATTCATCGGGCTTGCATTCCTCTGACCATATCTTACAGATTATTTTGTGCATGCTCCTATCTAGATCGTCGCCTGCTGTTTAAAACATCTCGGCAGTTAGACCATCTGCTCCAGTGGCTTTGTTGGCTTTCAGCCGTGATGTTGCCTTTTTCACCTATTCTAGGTCGGGTTCACGGAATTTCTGGCTATCATTGTTTCCAATGAAATGCTCCTGCCTAACGACGGGATTTTGTCATAGCAATACAGAAGTAGTCTTTTAAATTCCCAGCATCATATCCCTTCAGGCATCGATTCTTGCTCTATGACCTTGAGCCAGCTGTTTTATCTTCCTATAAAACTTTCGAACTTAATTACTGGTGTACTGACACTTGTCATTCTCCCTCTTTTTTCTTCTGAGACGACGTTCCTCTATCCTTTTTTGCTCGTAGAGCTCACATGCAGCTCTTGTTCTTATATACAATGCCGCTTTGTATGCCTCCTGCTTGGCTGCATGCGCCTGTATTCTACGTCAAACCAGGGTTTCGCTTCAGTGGCTGTGTGCACATTAGAGGCGGCATCTCTAACTTCTTCCTTACAGCATTGCCGCACTGGTTCTCGATACTTGATGTTGGCGGCATAAGACTCCTTAAGAGGTTACTGCAAACTCGAGCAGAGAAAAATCTTGCGATCTCTTGCGACTGTAGTCGTCTGAAATCAAATTTTCTTGCAGCATATCCTTGTTTTGGCCGTTGTTGGGATAATCGTAACACTACCAACGGGGTAGTCGTACAAGTCGATGTTGGCTCCTCGGAAAGTTCGAACTTCTAGAGTCCTGGACAAGTGCCTTCCATCGATCACAATGTGTTTATTCTAGTTGACAGTTGATTTACGGGAGATCTCCATGTTCTTTTATAAGTTTAAGATGTGGGAACCATGTGCTTGCTACCACAACATTTTACTCAGCAGCAAAATCTGTCAGTCTGAATCCATTGTCGGAAGTGGTGTCGTGCTCGCTGTGCTTTCATACTGTTCAACCAAAGATGTTCTCTTTTCCCAACTTTGCACTAAAATATTTCAGGACAATTTTAATGTCATAGCTGGGCCCTATTTCATTAAAATAGACAGGTGACAATTCTACAAATTTGTCGCACTTGTCCGACAAATATGTGTTTCATAAAATATTGACCGGTGACAAATTTGTCAGAAAAATACAATGACAAATTTGTCACGACAAATTTGTCATTGTCATATATTGACAAATTTGTCGTGACAATTTTGTCTCTGTCGTACTTGAGTATTCTTACTTACAAATATGTCGTGACAATTTCATTGTTACTCGCGATTGCACTCTTTCAATTAATTTTTCGAGTTTCAAAATGAATAACATTTAAAAAAATTTCATTTTGTTAGATTTGGTGTGGTAGGACGGTGTAATAAGCCAATTTTTTAATCCATTACCATTGTCTTCTAATATAAGACCATCCATTCATTTTCCCATCTTCTTGTTCATGAACTGTTTTTGATAAAAAAAAAAAACACTCTAGCTCTGACGATCCTTGTCACCGGGCAGAAATTTAACAGAACTCAAAGTTTGACCTACATACAAACATGGCATTAATTGAACGGTCACCATTTCTTTTTCTATCAACAAACGCTTATTCATTTTCAGATTTTCAGCTGGTGCATCAGTTCTTATTCAAGAACCATCCAAAAATTTGGAAAACTCCTGATACTTAGTGGTACGGAAATTATATTTTCTGACCAGTGCATTTTTTCTCCCAATAGTTGTTTTGCCATTAAATTGCATACACTTAGAAATTGGGTTTTGGCATAGTGAGAATAATTGCTCTTTAAACGTGCACCAATTGTAACGAACTACGGACACATAGTAGCACTGGCGACTGAGGCCATCGGATAACGAAATTCTCGATATTCTATGTACATATGTATGTATATTCCACGGCAGTTTTTCTGGTACAAAATTCGTCTTTAATCTGTAAGCCATTTAATTATTCGTTGTTTAAATTTCCGAGAGCGCTGGAATATAATGTGAGAAGTCACGTTCTCTTGAAAATTTTGCGTTTATAACTTTTTTCTTTTCACTTTCAACATCCTTACCCCAACTAACCAACTAAGTTTCCTGTCGCAATTGACAATTACATACTGACAAATATGTAAATTACAATTTATTTTTCGTTTCATAAGACAATTGTCAGTACAAATTTGTCAGAAAATTCCTGACAATTGTAGAAAAATAGTTGACAATTATTCATTGTCATGACAATTTCTTTATGAAACGAAAAGACTACAATTGTCGTATATTTTACGACAATTCTACAAAGTTGTCAAATATTTTATGAAACAGATTTTTAACAATTGTCGAGTTGTTAATTTACAAATTGTCACCTGTCACCTGTCGCAATTGTCAATTTTTATGAAATAGGCCCCTGGAATAATGCTCTAACGCGCATATTAGGCTGATGTTGCCGAATTTAGCCTTGATTCAGATCGTCGCGATGCGTGATGCTTCGGCACACATTTGAAGCTCAAGACTTTTTGCCTGAGTCTGCTTCCCACCACGAATCTGCATCCAAAGAGCCACTATCGTTCATCCTCCGTTTGCCCGGTCCATTGCATCGCATTTCCTAGATAGCGGTAATGTGTTCTTGGTACCAGTTGATGGTCTAAGCTTATTGTTTGGTAGCACGTGCCACGTGGTATATTAAGGTGCCTAACATTCCACGTGTATTTCCGAAATTCGTTGTCCTTAAAACATTTGCTTGGGTCGTCATCAGTGTATCCGTCCGTTACCGAGGCCTGTTGTCGCTTCGCAACTAAACGCTTTTCAACGTAGTCAGAAAGTCACCCCAAAGTACAACGCACAACCTAAAGTACCATCCACTTGATGTGACTCCTAGTTCATGAGCCGGAAAAACCGCTCCTATTACGTCTTCAAATAAGTCGAAGTAGCCCGTAATGGTGTTCCTCCAGATTCAAGCCCCACCTTGACCCCACCAAGAAAAAATGTTTGTGTGTGTTGGTCGCTAATTTCTGAATGCTTCCACGATGCGATAAAATCGAGCTTGGTAAGGTGTTCCACATTCGTGTAGTAGTCTTTATGGTGAACTGATATTTAACTGGAAAATTACGTTTAAGAAACTGACATACTTCGTTCAAAAACGATGTTCTAAAACAATAGTTTTAGCTCTTTGGTCGCTAAATCATTTTCTCTCATTTTCAAAGTTGTATACCCTTCTGTTAAGCTTCCAAGATTTTTAAATAACCCACCAGCTCAATAGAAGAGTCCCCCTTGTTCTTAGACACGATTTTTCGAGCAATTAGAAAGATTTATGTTTTTGTAAAAAGGGATAGGTACATAAAAGGTAATCTGTTTTTTTTTTTCAAGATGAAGACATCTTCCCTCTTTCGGTTTGACTGAAATAACCTTTTAAATTGATTCGGTTCCTTAAAAAAGCACTTTTCTGCATTTATTCAACAATAATTCCTCAACGCCATAAATCCCCCTTTCTCCCCCCTTCCCCTACTCCCGCAGCCACAGCCATAAACCATATAGGACTAATTTTTTCATCATAAAAATAAAGTACCACACCAGAGTTCCGTTCAAATACATAACCCGAAGCAACATTACAGCAACAACAAAAAGAAAAAGAAAAACAAGAAAAAGTATCCCCTATCAGGATTCCAACACAAAACGTTTATGGCACAGTAAGTTCATGTTAGTTAACCGCCAATTAACAGTAAATTCCCCCCTATAGGGCAGTATCAAAAGGACTCTTTTTGCTTTCACAATTTTTCTCATTCTCTCTGATGCCGAATCAACTATACGATATCATATAACAACTACAACAACCAACGACGTCAAGCATAGAGTAAATCCTTGCCCGAAAGGAGTTTAAGGAACTGACGTTATGACATTGTAACATGACTTTTAGGGGGGAATGGTGGTGGTTGTGTGGCGTTGGCGGAAATGGCATGCCAAGCGGCTGCGGCAGCGGCAATGGTTTCTTTGAAAGAATGAAATGAATGTCGTCATTTCGACTGCAAATAAGGATGAGGCATTGATTTACGACGACAAGAGGGGTCCTTTTGGGGTATCTTAAATGTTTTACGGTTTATTTCTATATGATTGGGGAGGTGGGCGGGCTAAATCACAATGCTATTCCCGAATGTGCAATTATACATTAACCAAGTATGTTGTTTGGTATCTGGCTCACATAAGGGTCCTTTTTTCTTGCTGCTGCTGCCTACCTTTGACAGGAACAACACAAGATAGCAATGTAATGAAGGAATAAGTGATACTGCCAGGACATACCTACATTAATGCAATTGCAGATGATTCTTTAAGCTTTTTGTGCGAATGGTTGGGCAAGGAATGTCAATGTTTCTTCAAGCTTACAGCTTCTTGGAGCGGCAAGGCTATACTATAAGGAATGTAATATTTTCGCCCTCATGCACAATTCATACAGAATTGTGTGTGTGCGAGAGGAGTCTGTAAATAAAGAAGATTCCAGACAGACACCAAACCAACCAGCAGCGAGGCAATATGAAATTCTATGAGACAAAGAAAAAAATAACAAGGATATTGCCTTCATGGGGCCTTACATGTGACACATGGGACTTGCTCCAAAGGTATGGAATTGCGAGACATAAATGTGGCTGGTATAGTGTAACGCAATTGTCAAAATGGCAGTTGGAATTACATTTTTCCTAGATAGTCATTTTTACCCTTTGTGCCAGACCTCCCCCTCACCTTGTCAGACAATTATGTTGAGAGACATAAGCACACATAATAAAGGATATTTATGATGACAGAAGTTCTACATTAAAGGGAAGACACAAAACCAACCATCCATAGCATGAAAACTGAAAATGTACAAAAAGGACACTCCTCCCTCTCCAAACCTTGAATTCAATCACCAGGAAATTTTCCAATACAAGTGTAAAAATTATGAACAAGACAACTCGACATTCGAACAAGTGAAACATGCAAAAAAAGGACATTCCCAAGGAAACGTTTAACATTGCTATTTCTTTCCAATTCCTTTTGTGACTTTTGTAAAATAATATTCCTCAAATTGTAATGCAAGAAATTTGCCGAAATTGTTGTTGTTTTTGCCAATTTTCATCATTCAAACATAACAATAAGAATTCGAATCAAATTTCTTAAAATGGTTTTTTTTCTGTTCTGTAAGAGAATACTTTTGTAACCTTTCTGCTCGTCCAAAAGTTTGACAATATAACGGGATGGGGAAGATTAAAGAATAAAAATGAAGGGGGTGAGGGGCCGAAAAGATATCAAATTGTTTTGACAAATTGTACCTGTTCGGCATCAAACAACAAAAGAAAAGCACCGACAAAAAAAAAAATGAATAAAAGAACAACCAAACAAAACAAAACATCGATTGAAATAAAAGGACGAACTAAGTGGAAATGGAAGGGTTCCTGCCCGTGTGGTGCGTCTTTTGTGCGTGAATAAATTGAAGAATACAAGAATTGGACTTCAATCGATGTAAAATGATTTGATATGACATGTTGTTTTGGGGAGATCCTCGCAAGCCCCCCGGAACATAAGCAGGACTGAAATGAATACAAAAGGAGGTCAGGCGAAATATTTGTTCTTGTCTTTGGGGCCATATGCATGTTGTATATTTTTTTGTCTTCCTTACAACAAGGGAAAAAGGATCAGTTCGATGAAGAAAAAACTCCTTTCTTATCTTTTGTGGGGGATTTACTGTTTTCTTTCTTTTTTTGTTAGAAAAACTGAAACTTCGATTGATTGTTTGATAGAGAAAAAAAAACTAAATTCTCTTAATGCTTTTCTTTGATGGGTTTTTGATTTATTGGCAATGTTGGAAATTTGAGTAGGAGCTTTGATGGTTTTGGCCATAGAAAAGAATACCTTAAACCTTTGGAGAAAGCAATTTGCGGAATTTTCATTATAAAATACATTAGGCGAAGTCGAGGGGCCTTGGAGAGGTGTATTAAAGTAGGTTGGACTGTTCTTTTCCAATTTGTTTGGAGAAATGATTAATTTTGTAAATATTTGGGGTTTATTTAGCAGCTTTGATGCTCAATCCTTTCATTTCAACCCTTGATGCTACATCAAAGTTTTCTGAGTTTTATGTTTTGAAAATCACATTATCGATTTATCAATAAGATTTAATTTGAAATTGAAGTTTTTTCTCGAGGTTTTTAGAAGGTCCTGTATGTCCTGGAAAATTTTGAAAACACATTTGGTGAGCTAAGTTGAAAGAATTTGGGTTGTTCTAGTTTTGTGTCACTTAAATTATCAGGAATCTGCTTAAATGCTCCTAATATCATTCGTCCTTTTTCTTGCTCCACCAGTTTTGCCAACAAATGTCCATCAAGAATAAAAATTTCTACGTAAGAATAATAAAAATACATTCCAAAAAAGAAAGAAAAAGAAAAGAAAAGAAAGAAAGATTAAATCATTTTGAAAACAGTAAACAATATCGGTCCTTAATACCTACCTTGCGGCACTTCATTCGATTTATGTGAAAAACAACAACAAGCCCTCCACATCAAGCACCAAACGCCATTCCTAACCTTTAAATATTCAATTTGAAACAATATTCTCTCTTCAAAATCTCTTAAGCACAGATAAATATTGAAACTCAGCCCCAACCAACAGCGCCAAATACCGTACTTCTCCCCCAAAACGATGCAATATGCCAATATCAACGTGTCCTTTATTCTTATATTCGCTTATTTTTCGAGGGAGCAAACGCCAAATGAAAGTAAAAAAAAACGCAGAAAACGATTTCCCTAGGGTGATTTTTGCATCGGGTTTTTCCTTCACTTTTTGTATATTTTGTTTATATGGCAAAAGTATAGGGTTTCCATAGTAGTTGTTTTTCCATATTTTATTTTGTTACCCTTAACTACACAATAGATTAGAGGGGTCCTTATAGAGCCTTTTGCGAAACCATTTTTCACGTTTATACCTTTATATTCCGGAGCTCTTGTCGTGCTCTTGAGTTTGGCAAAGTCGAGTTAAAATGGAGGGAGGGTAAAGTGGAGTGTTAAAGTCGCCCCTAGCAAAACCGACATTGGATTTGGCTGGATTATTGTGTGCACAGTGCGAAGTGTATGAAATTCCGAATCAGTTCCTAATTCTCAACGGGAATTGTGCATACACAGAGACACGGATACAGATGTGTTTGTGTCGGTGCCCAAAAAGCAGCCCCCATACCTTGAACTAGATATAGAGAGAGAAAGAGAAGAATCGTGTGGTCTGTGCTGCTGCTTTTCGCGAAAACAATCGAAAAACCGAATCCTTGTTGTGTCTGCAGTTTTGCTTCTACAATTCTGGGAGGTAAATGGATGCAAAGGGACTTTGGTTTCATTTTCACTGGATTTCCCCCCACCACGAAAAAAAATGAAGTTCGAGAGGGCTTTGTGTTATTTTTTTTTTTGCGGAAGAATGCAGTCGGCAAGCCATTTATATCACTTAACGCCGCTAAAGCCCAAGTCGACTTTTGTATTTTTCAAGAAGAACCATGATGCTGATGGTTTTTGAGGACCTCGTTTTGCCTTGCAGTGTATAATGCACTACCCACCTCGGTTTAGATGACTGTAAGGGTTAAAAGAATTCCACAAGGATTGCCACCATCAGCATCAATGCCGTTAAATCGAGAGTCAACTATCAATACGGCAAATCAATGGCTATAAGGGATAGCAGAAAAAGCTGTAAATCCACCTCATCACAATCAAATGGGGAAAAAGGGTTAACGTAGTCGTCGTCGGCCAGGACATTCATATATTCTTGTCTTATTTTGCAGAGAACTGCAATTTAAACTAGGAATAAAATTTAGTTAAGCAATTGGGGAATTGGGATCTAGGAAGGATTACTCGCCGTATTTTAAAGTGTTAAGAACCTTTGAAGTCCCTTTAATTGAAAATTTGGGTGTTTCGCGAAAGTCCACTGATAATTCATCTCCAAGTAAAAGTACTAGGACCACTAACGGTGTTATTTTCAAGTTTGTTGGAACTTCAGTACTTGTAAGTACCAGTGTCAGAAGACAAAGAGATTGAACAACCTTCCAACAGAAGAGTATAACTGCATATACAAGTAACACCACTTGTGTGCAGTATTAAGTTGTTAATTCAGTAGGTACCTACTCATTGCACTCGAACTGAGTCATAACAAAAAACAAGTATTTTACAGTTAACAAGTACTTTAATCTCCAAAACCAACTTGAATCCTTCGAACTCACTTGATTACTTCAAACGTGCTTGAATAGGTCAAATTTACTTGAAATTTTAACCATTGCTTTTGTTTTCAAGTACTAGTACTTTCAAGTACGTACTTAAGAATTATCAAAATTTTTAAAGTACTGAGTTTTTGGTACTTGGAAGTGTTTGACTACTAAGCAAGTACTTGAGTATTGGTATGCTTAAAGAACACTATGTCACCTGCCTCACAATGGCAATAAAGTACTTGTACTTGAGAAGACTAAGATATCGAGTACCACACAGATCTGTTTCAAACTAATTTCTTATGTTTGTTTACTTAAACAATCTTGGACAAAGAAAAAAATTAAATTCTTTCCTCCCCATACCCCACACCACCAAGCAACCCACCTGGGTTCAAAGGATCAACCAATCTTTTTAAAAGCATAGCTATTCATTGACCTACCCAAAAGGCATCCTTATTTCCATATGATTTGTGAGTTGAATATTTTTTATTTCAGACTCGTCTTTTATGCTCGAACTCATAATTTTCAAATCTGTGCCAAAACTGAATCCGACTTCCATATGCCTTCATAGTCGAATAAAAACCACACAAACTCCACAGCCAGCGAGGAAACAGGACAAAAGGAAACGAGCACAAATTTTACCTGCGCTAAAAATAAGCCAAACAAATTCTTTCGAGTGCATTGACTTTCCGAATGAATTAGCCAAAAAAACCTCTCTGCCCCTCCCCACATGAAAATTATTGAAGACTCTCTTCATTCGTGAACTTCAAATGAACTCCACGAAGGAAGATAAAAGGCTAAAAACCGGAAAACCTCAATTTATGTTATCAAACTTTTTTCTAACACAAAAACAAAAAATTATCCAAAAATATCATAACACAAAAAATCAGGAGAATTATGGCAAAAAGTTGAAGAAATTCCAAAAAAAAGATGAATTTGGCTCTTCTTAGAATTAAAACCGAAAAGAAAATTAATAAATATTTTTTTCCGGCTTTATGTACGAGTATGAGTATCTCTCACAAGGATAATTGTAATTTATTTGCTTCACGGTAAATTGACTTTATTTTCATGTGGCCGCTTTTCGTCCTTTTTTGGCAGAATCCGAAGGCAGGAAAAAGTTCTTTTCAATTGCCTATGGCCATTACTTAAGGAGCATTATCCTTTTTACGAGCCTTGAGTAATCATATACATTGAGCTGGCTGTTCGACGCTCAACTTACTTGTTCTCTGGCCTCATTTTTTCAAGGGGGAATGTGTATCCTTAGAACATCCTTAGACCATCAATGTCTGCTTTGAATAAACGTAAAATTAATAATATTTTTGTACTGCATCGTGTTCCTTGTGTGGGCGAGCTGGAGTGGTGAATTATTATCATCCACCCACCACTTTATTTGGCGATTTTCATCCAGATGGTAGTCCTTTATGCCCTCGAAGCCATAACCATAGAATATCCTCGAACAATTGACCACTCAAAAATTTGAAGGAACAAGGCAAAAATTTGATGTGAAAATCAACAAAAAAAAAAAACTGTAAGACTGCATTGGCTTATCACTTGCTCGGATGGATTTTATGAATAATTGAGGCCCGGGCAATTGATCCTTGTTTCAAAAAGAACGAACAAAAAATGAATAAAAAATCAATTGGTTTTGGTTTTGTTGTTTTTTGTGTTCTCCTTTCAAATCGTGTATTGGTTTAAGGACTCATCCCAATCCTGGACAAACAATTACAGACCAGCCAGCGGGCCACTTTACAATGAACAATAAATAAAAGGACCTCTCTGCTCCCACTCAAGACTAATAAAACATAATTTTTCTTATTTTGAGCGATTTTTCTTCTTCGATGACTTTTTAAATAAAATTTAATTGAACTCACAAAAATGATTATCCACCGACAACGACGGGGATTGCTGTAAAGGACATCACGGGTAAGGGGACAGACAGGCCCAGAAGACGACAAAACAAAAATTTTGTAAACAAAAAAAAAAGTGTACACAAAAAGGATCAACGAGAAATGAGAACAATATGAGGCGAAGGAGTTTCTATTTTACAAATTTCACACACGAGTGGGTATCCTTTTTGTGATATTATTGCGCTGTTTTACTTTTTTTTCTGTGTTTTGTTGTAATTTCGAAGACGATTTAATAAGAATACAAGGAAAATATGATCCTGTTGTACATTTTTATCAAAAGGACTCCTTTTTTTCTCTTTTCGCATTCTTGATGATGATGAGAATGATGATGACGAGAACGGTTTGTTCGTTCGGTTTGTTTCATTCAATTCTCATTTTTCCACTTAATGGTGAATTTGTGAGCTCCTAAATTTGTCTGTGTCCCTACAGAACGATATTGATGGTTTGTTTTTGGGTGAACAAAAGGACGAAAAGAAAGAAAAAAAATGAAATTATTGAAAATGAATTGATTTCATCCATCGGGACTGACGGGATAAAATAAAAGGACTGGCTCTTCAGAATTCCTTTTTTTTTTTGTTGAACAAAGTGTCCTATGTCCTATTTTCTATACTCGTATATCCTTCGTTCCATGCATAAACATGAAAAATTGTCCCTATTTTGTGTTTTTGTTTGCGGACTGGACTTTTTCTACATTTCAATTTATTTCAATTTATCTTTTATTTATTTTCCATTTGTTTTGTTGCGTATGTGTGTGTGTAGAAGCAGTCCTTTATGAACCGGTAGAGCCACAATAGCAGCGGTAATAGGATGCTGTGTTGACACAAGACCAGACGAATTAAAAAAAATAACACTTGACAAAATGGGATTTGCTAATTTCTATTTTGTTGTTGTTGATTGAATTTATTTCAGGTAGAAGGATTTTTGTTTTCTTTATATCAAGGAGCACAACACCCGGTCGATCTGGAAACAATAGTGTGCAAGTAGAATATGGAGAATTTGTCAAAAAATTGATCACAAATGTCAAGATGGATTGTCGAAATAAGAAAGCAATTGGATGAATATGTCGCATGGAAACTCATAATCCTGCTGGATCAAATAGTCGAAAAGGATGTAGGAGATTACAATTTTGTTGCAAATCAATTGTTGTGATACTTGTCAAACATGAGGGCGAACAGATGTTTTGATCTGTTGTCAATTGGTTGAAATTGGATTCAAAAAAAGGATACTTCCTGAGCTAAGGGTTTTGAAATTAGCGTGAAATTTATATTGGTTCGATTCCACAGGTCCTTCGAAATATTTACAAAAGTAAGTTAGGTAGCAAATTAATTTCTCCTAAAAATGTATGATTTTCTCCAAATTTTTGTTTTTTTACGTCGCACTTCCTTATGAGCGATGTAGACGGTTAATATAACTTTTTTCGGACGGAAGTAACATTAATTTATGCAATACGTATTTATACGGGGATAACCGCAGGAGAATTTTTACTCTTAACCGGAAACTTCTAACCCGGATTCGAAAAATCGGAAACCGGAAATCGGAAGCAGGAAACCGGAAATTTAAAACCAGAAAGAGGAAAAAGGTAAATGAAAACAAAAAAAAAGAAAACCGGAAGCTAGAAGCTAAAAATCAGAAACAGGAAACCGGAAACCGTGTACAGGAAGCAGGAAACTGAAAGTCAAAACTTGTGTATCCGGTAAAATCAAATTTGAAATACACATTTTGAAGTAAAAAACCAAAACAGGAAACAAAAATTCCAGTTTTTTGAGGAACAAAAAACGACTGTAAAAACTAACCCCAAATGCTTATCAAACTTCATTAGCCTAGGCACTCATTCAATTTTTGACAGTCCTTTATTACTTTAATCTCTTCGATATCCCTTGATTCTAAATACACAGCCACTCCCAGTCATAATCCTTCCAACAACAGCTTTCCATCAAAATGTCCTAATGCGTTAACGACCTCATTTACCCTTCTGACATACACCCCCGACAGCCGTTCTATTTGTCAATTAAGCCCTGGCCTTAAACGACTAAGAAAAAAAAACGCCATCAATGATGTTAACGAGATTCAAATGTCCCATGTCATCAGCAGCTGCCATCTGCAGACTACAAGCTATGTCCTACAAGGATATTTGAATCCAGGCTGATACTAAACTGCAACCAGCTCCTCCTTTTTTTTTGTCTGTCTGCATCAGACAGAGGACTCGTGCCGACAATATCAACTGGCGATATAACGTCGAAAACACGTCTACGATATGACGATGACGACACGACATGACATTGAAAACTCCTACTCCCTTTTAACTCCGATGCAAGTGACAAAAAGGACGACAACCGACGAAGCACAAACGACTTCTGATGCACCAATATTCTCTTTTCTTGGTGACAAGCAGGCTGTTGGCATAAGAAAATCCTCACTCAAAAGGATTGTAAAGCAGTTTTAATAGGAGCGCCAAAATAAATCACCGTTCCGTCAAAATAAACACACAAATTCGACACGCCATCCGCCGCCGCTGCTATTGCCATAAGCAAAAGAACAAAGCTTAAAATTGAAACAAAAAAAACCGTCATAAAAATTAGATTCCAAAGGACATAAAAAGGACATTTCTCCCTCCCTGACTTTAGTCTTGTTTTTATATAGTCGTTGTGTCCACAACAAGGATTACCGCATTTTTCGTGCTCACCCCAAAAACGACACAAAAATAACAGTGGAAAATTGTTTTTAATTACATTGTAGGAGTGTCCTTGCGTCTCTGTGTGGGCCGCCAGCAGGAGGGAAATTAATAAAAAATTCGCCCAGATTCACTCCCTCTGTTTCAATTAGGATCAAAGCAACACGAAGACGTTTTTTTCTCAAAAAAAAAAAATGAATTGAGGTCGAAAGCGCCTGTGGTCACAGGACCATGTGCAAAAATGCGTGCTCCACGGGCAACAAAAAATATGTCTCTGTCGTCCTTTCTGATTTGTTGGATGGCGACGCGGCACCGGGCGCCAAAAAACGACTTTGGAAACAACCAAAAACCTTTCCTCGGGGCGCAGCAGAGTAAATGTTCTGCAAAATTGACACGATAAATAGAAAAGAAGTCCTTTTTCTTTCTCGCAATATCCGCATGGGTCGAACGCAAAAAAAGCATCCAAATACTCTCCAATGTCTTTGAGATCATTAATCCTAATCGTTGCTGGTGGCCCTGTGAATCCTTTTTTTGTGCGTGTATTTTTCTGTTATTTATGACTTTGGTGTCGCCTCTCAATTTGACTTGAGAATTTTCCAAATCAGCCGTGGGTGCTGCGCTAAGCGATGTCCTTTTTTTTCGCCCAGCGTCAATTTCTAGCTCCAAAAGTCTCTAAAGAGGAGGAAAATTGAGAGGAAAAACCTCGAGGGCAGGCAGTTCGCGAAAAGTTAGAATAGAAAAAAAAGAACTCCCAGAAAAGGATACGAAAATCTCTCTACGGGTCGCTTAAAACGTTTCATTTCATTTATCCAAGTTATTTGTGTTGTGCCTTAGCCTTTTTTGGCCCCTAGAGCTGGGTCGACTTTTGGCATTTTCCTGGAAAACAGAAACAGCCTATCATCGGCTCATTTAGACTAAAAAGGTCCCTTGTCCATAGTCCATCATTATTTTTCTCTCAATTCCCTCCCACCCCTCTGACGAGGTAAAGAAAAAAATAAATTTCGAATATTTATGTTATATCCTTCTTAAAGGAGAAAATTTTAAATTAATCTTAATTACCAAAAGGCTGAGTTGGCCCTATTCTTTAAGCCTATTCCATCTTCTTGTTTGGCCTATGTTTCTGGGTCCGTATTCCCGTTCGTCCTTGTTGCGAACAATATTTCTTAAAGTTTTCTTGTTTGTTGTTATGTGGGCATATCCTTTTGTACATATTTTTTTCTCTCTTTTCTTGGAGCGGGATTTAGCTGAAGTGAAGTGATGGATGGCCTTGTTTATAAAATTTGAACTTTTCTTCTTTTTCGCAAAAAAAAAAAACTTCGAAGAAAAAGGACTTTTGAGGGTGAGCAATGGTTTTCCTCATTCGGACGGGGTTTATTTGATAAAAACTTTAGTCATGGCTGAGAAGAGAGGAAATTGAAAGTAGAACGTCCGGGCATACGCGGACGAAACTTAAGCATGTTGGTTAAGATATATTATGAAGGCTGTTTGGGATGATCTTCCATAAAACTTGGATTGGATGTTGTATAGGGGCCAAACTATTAAGGAGAGTGTGTTAAGTGGGTTTGGTTTTGTTTGACCTTAAGACAAAATTAATAAGTCGTAAGTTTTACAGCACTATCAACTTTTGTTTATCCTTTTTTCATTTCAATCTTGAGGGTAATCCGAGTGTAAAATATTGTTGGTTTGTGTTGGATTGATGGGAGATTAAGCTAGGGTATAAGGAAAACTCAATCGATCTTCTAAAATTAAGTTTTCATGCCTTAAATCTACCAGTGGAAATATAGAACTAGTTTTTGTGCCAAGAGTGCTGGAGTTCCATCTACTTAATTTTGGAATTAATTTTGAAATAAAGTTTACATGCATAGGCAATTCTGGTTTACAGAAACTGTAGTTCAGCCAATAAATGAGCCTTCAAGGAGTTTTGAGAAAAATTCAGTAGGTATCATACCTTCGCAGATAAAAATGTGAGGACTTTATCCTCAAGAAGCATTTGCCGACAATGGGAACAAGCGGTCAATACTCAGGGAAATAGACATCGAACGGTGTAACCAAAAAATGTGTGACTCAATCCAAAAACATCAACTACGCTGAACTCTACAATCGTTACTCCAGTTTCGAAAGCCAAGTTGGTCTCTGCTACCAGCGTACTACATCTGAGTCATGGTCTTCCTCTTCTGCGACGTCCATCCAGGTTTGATTCGAAGATTCTTCGCGCCGGCGTATTATTTTTCATTCGTTCTACGTGACCCAACCATCTAAGTCGTTGGATCTTAACTTTTCTGGCAAGGTCAGTGTTGCTGAATAGCTCATAAAGTTCTTGATTGCATCTTCGACTCCATTCTCCATTCTTGCAGGCAGGACCAAAAATCACTCGGAGAATTTTTCTCTCAAAAAAGCCCAAAGTTTTTTCATCGGATGTTGTCGTGGTCCATGTCTCTGCACCATATATAAGGACCGGGATGGTAAGGGTTTTGTGGAGTGTCACTTTAGTTGTCCGAAAGAGGACTTTACTCTAGAGCGATTCTTCATTTGACTTCAGCGCTGGTGTTCTTGTCTGAGTTTATAGCGAATCCTAGGTAGACGAAGTACCGAAGTTAATTTTGTCCAAGACGTTAACAGCATTAGTCCTCGTTAACCGCTAGACCCATCTTCCTGGCCTGCATCTCAAGGCTCGCAAACGCTCCACTGAAATCACGCTGTGTTTTTCCAAGTATGTAAATGTCGTCTGCATATCCTAGTAGCTGAAAGGACTTTTGAAAGATTATGTCTCTGGTGTTAGCGTTGGAGTTTTGCACAATCTTTTCAAGAATGATGTTGAAGAAATCGCTTGACAACGCATCGCCTTGGCTAAAACCTTTTTTGACATCAAAAGCATCCGATAAGTTTTTCCGATCAGCGCGCCAGCGTGGGTTTTCCATTGTCATCTTACACAGACGGACGAGTTTTTCTGGTTGGTCTCTATAGACGCTATCATACACCGCCTTCAAATCGATGGAAACGTGGAAGTTAACGAAATGAAGATCCTGGGTCTTCTCCAAGATCAGATTGAATATTAGATCGATGGTGGACTTTCCGGGGCTGAAGCCACACTAGGTTTAGATATCGCTATCTTCACATCGTCAATGTCGGCTGGGTGGAATTCAGCTCCACCCAAATTGAATAGTTCTGTATAGCTGGCAGAATTTTGCTCGTCATCGCCGTTATACGACTTGGAAAAGTAGTCCTTCTATGTCCTCTGCGCTGACTCCAAAGACAGGGAGACGGCCAAACCATTCTTTGCAGGCCTGGGCAGCGAATATTTCGTAGAAGTTATATAAGGTGTTCACGAAGTCGTTCATCCTGACTAGAACTGCAAACGCCACACTCCATCTGGGAAGAAGGAAGGGCGCATACACTTTCCCCTCTCTCTCTCTCTTTGCTGCCGCCAACAATTTCCTACTGGCTTTGGAACCCAATCTTCGGTTGAGGTACAAGGTGCCTGATGTTCAGCGTAGGAAGGTGGAGAGCAGGAATTGACAGACAGAGGTTACTGTGGATGCTTGTGTCCTTTTGAATGCACTGTGTCTACCTTTCGAACATCCCATCCATCACCGTAACGATCAGTAACGTTTCTTAAAAACGGGTATTGACCTAAGTCCCAATTGCTTTGGATGTAACGCTGCTGCTAGCAGTCACAGCTGAACGTGGTAATGGTATCCAATTGACTTCATTGCTTGACGACTTTCCTCAAAGACTACCTATGGGTGTTACCTATTGCCTTTTTTCTCCGGAAAGCCTTCGTGTTATACATGATATGAAAGGCCTCATAAAGCTGTATTATACGAATACAGACATTTTTGGGTGATCGGTTGCGTAAATGTTTGAAAGATTTATGATTCAGGGTACAGCGTTTTCTAAATACTTTTCTCAAAATTTCGCAAACAAAATCTTCTTTTAAGCGATACACAAAAATGAAGACTTCTGTCAAGCACAGAAAACTAGATCTGTTTCCAAGGTCTAGTTTTCGACTTAAAGCCCCAAACCGATATGTGACTGCTTTTGTTTTAGCTTGTTAAAGTATCCCACATTTCGTGCCTGAAACGAAGCCTGCTTAGGGATTTCGCTTGATTCATTACACTCTAAGAAATTTTTGTTGAAAATTACTCCAATTATTGTATGCAACTGGTCCGTTGCAATAATTGTAGTAATTTTCAACACGAATTTTCGTTGTTTTTTATTCAACATTTGGTCGAAAAAAGCAATTGTTTAATTTTCAACAAATTAAAAAGTAAGTATATACATAGATCGTATATCGTAGCTCGTAAATCCCAGATCGTCGGTTTTTAAGCAATATTTGCTAAATATATATATTTATATAAAATATAAAATATAAATTTGTTGAAAAATCAACAAATAATGTCCCATTTTCTTCAAAAATAAGAGAAAATCGTACCTTTTTTAACAAATAAGTTTAAAAATAAACAATATCTGTAGAAAATTAAGCTTTTATATTTAATATTCAACTCGTTTTGCTGATATTTCAACAAAAAAATCTGACTTTTCAACAACTTTACTTAATTTTCAACATTATTGCGCCCAAATGCAGGAAGTATTGTTGGCTTTTAAGCATACTTGTTGAATTTTAATGGAAGTTTGTTGAAAAATAATTTTTAATTCATTAAAATTCAACATTATCTGTGGAATATTAAACAGAAATGTTTAATACCAATCAAAATTGGTATTACATTCTTCAGAAATTCAACATTAAATGATTAGAATTCAACACAATTGTTGAAAGATAAACATATTCTAAAATTTATTCCAAAAAGTTTGCTTTAATTTAATCTACCGTAGTTGATTTTTCAACAAATTAACCCTATTTTTCAGCACAAATGCTTAAAATTAAAATTAAAAAC